>CM075173.1:225811116-226411116 GCA_037576465.1 Parascaris univalens
CTGTGTGCTTGTGTGTTTGTGTTGCGTTTGCGTGTTTCGTGTGTTTTGTGTGTGTTTGTGTGTGTTTGTGTGCGTTTGTGTGTGTGTTTGTGTGTTTTTGTTTGTGGTGTGTTTGTGTGTGTTTGTGTGTGTTTTTGTGTTTGTGTTGTGTGTGTATTTCTGTGTGTTTGTGTGTGACCGTGTGTTGTGTGTGTTTTGTGTGTTTGTTGCTTGTGTGTGTTTGTTTGTGTTTTTGCTGTGTTGTGTGTGTTTGTGTGTGTTCGTGTCTGTGTTTGTGTGTGTGTTTGTGCTTGTGCGTTTGTGTGTGTCGTGTGTTTGTGTGTGTTGTGTGTTTTTGTGTGTGTTTCTGTGCGTTTGCGTGTGTTTGTGTGTGTTGTGTGTTTGTGTGTCTTTGTGCGTGTGTCCGTGTGTGTTTTTGTGTGTTTGTGTGTGTTTGTGTGTGTTTGTGTGCGTTTTTCTGTGTTTGTGTGTGTTTGTGTATGTTTATTTGTGTTTGTGTGTTGTTTGTGTGTATTTCTGTGTTTTTGTGCGTGATCGCGCGTTGTGTGTGCGTTTTTCTGTGTTTTTGTGTGTGTTGTGTTTTTGTGTGTCTGTGTGTGTGTGTGTGTTTGTGTGTTTGTGTGTGTTTTTGTGTGTTTGTGTGTGTGTGTTTGTGTTGTTTGTGTGTTTGTGTGTGTTTGTGTGTGTTTTTTGTGTTTGTGTGTGTTTTGTGTGTTTGTGTGTGTTTTGTGTGTGTGTGTTTGTGTGTGTTTTCTGTGTTTGTGTGTGTTTTTGTGTGTGTGTTTGTGTGTTTTGTGTGTTTTCTGTGTTTTGTGTGTGTTTGTGTTTTTTGTGTGTCTGTGTGTGTGTGTGTTTGTCTGTGTTTGTGTGTGTTTTCGTGTTTGTTTGTGTTTGTGTTTGTTTGTGTTTGTGTGTTTGTGTGTGTTTGTGTGTGTTTGTGTGTGTTTGTGTGTGCTTGTGTGTTTGTGTGTGTGTGTTTTTGTGTCTTGTGTGTGTTTTCGTGTTTTTGTGTGTGTTTGTTCTGTGTTTGTGTGTGTTTGTGTTGTTTGTGTGTTTGTGTGTGTGCGTGTGTGTGCTTGTTTGTGTGTTTGTGTGTGTTTTGTGTTTGTGTGTTGTGTGTGTTTGTTTGTGCGTGTTTTGTGCGTATTTCTGTGTTTGTGTGATGTTTTTGTGTGTGTTTTGTGTGTTTGTGTGTGTTTTGTGTGTGTGTTTGTGTGTGTTTGTCTGTGTTTGTGTGTGTTTTTTGTGTTTGTTTGTTTGTGTGTGTTTGTGTGTTGTGCTTGTATTTGTGCTGTGCGTTTGTGTGTGTTGTTTGTGTGTTTTTGTGTGTTTGTGTGTGTTTGTGTGTGTTTTTGTGTGTTTGCGTGTTTGTGTGTGTTTGTGTTTGTGTGTGTTTGTGTGTTTTTGTGTGTTTTTGTGTGTTTTTCTGTGTGTTTGTGTGTTTGTGTGTGTTTTTGTGTGTTTTTGTGTGTTGTGTGTGTTTGTGTTGTTGTGTTTGTTTTTGTGTGTTTGTGTGTGTTTTTGTGTTTGTGTGTGTTGTGTGTGTTTTGTGTTTGTTGTGTGTGTTTTTGTGTGTTTTGTTGTGTTTGTGTGTGTTTGTGTGTTTTTTGTGTTTGTGCGTATTTTGTGTGTTTGTCTGTGTTGTGTGTTTGTGTGTGTTTGTGTGTTTGTGTGTGTTTGTGTGTGTTTGTGTATTTGTTTGTGTTTTGTGTGTTTGTGTGTTTGTGTTTGTTTGTGTGTTTGTGTGTTTGTGTGTGTTTCGTGTGTTTGTGTGTGTTTTGTGTTTGTGTGTGTTTGTGTGTTTGTGTGTTGTGTGTGTTTTGTGTTTGTGTGTGTTTGTGTGTGTTTGTATGTGTGTGTTGTGTGTTTGTGTGTTTGTGTGTTTTTGTGTATCGTGTTGTTTGTGTGTTTTTTGTGTGTTTGTGTGTTTGTGCGTGTGTTTGTTTGTGTTTTTGTGTGTTCGTGTGTTTGTGTGCGTTTGTGTGTGTTTGTGTGTTTGTTCTGTGTGTTGTTTGTGCTTGTTTGTGTTTGTTTGTGTGTGTTTTTGTGTGTTTGTCTGTGTTTGTGTGTGTTTGTGTGTTTGTGTGTTTGTGTGCTGTGTGTGTTTTGTGTGTGTGTTTGTGTGTGTATGTTTGTGTGTGTTTGTTGTGATCGTGTGTTTGTGTGTCTTTGTGTGTGTTTTGTGTTTTTCTGTGTTTTTGTGTTTGTGTGTGTTTGTTGTTTCTGTGTGTTGTGTTGTGTGTTGTTTGTTTGTGTTGTGTGTGTTTGTGCTTGTTTGTGCTTGTTTTTGTGTGTTTTTCTGTGTTTGTGTGTGTGTGTGTTTGTCTGTGTTTTGTGTGTTTGTGTGTCTTGTGTGTGTGTGTGTGTGTTTGTGTGTGTTTGTGTGTGTTTGTGTGTATGTTTGTGTGTGTTTGTGTGTGTTTGTGTGTTTTGTGTGTGTCGTGTGTTTGTGTGTTTTGTGTGTTTTGTGTGTTTGTGTTGTTTTTGTGTGTTTGTGTGTGTTTGTTGTATGTGTTTGTGTTGTTTGTGTTTGTCTGTGTTTGTGTGTGTTTGTGTGTATTTCTGTGTGTTTGTGTGTGATCGTGTGTTTGTGCTTGTGTTTTGTGCGTTTTTCTGTGTTTGTGTGTGTGTGTTTGTGTGTGTTTTTGTTGTGTTGTTTGTGTGTTTTTTGTGTGTTTTGTGTGTTTGTTTGTTTGTGTGTGTTTGTGTGTGTTGTGTGTTTGTGTGTGTGTTTGTGTGTTTGTGTGTGTTTGTGTTTGTTGTGTTTGTGTGTGTTTGTGTGTTTTTGTGTGTTGTGCGTGTGTTTGTGTGTTTTGTGTGTGTTTGTGTGTGTTTGTGTGTTTGTGTGTGTTTGTGTGTGTTTGTGTGTGTTTGTGTGTGTTTGTGTGTGTTTGTGTGTGTTTGTGTGTTGTGTGTGCGTGTTGTGTGTGTGTTTTGTGTGTTTTTCGTGTTTGTGTGTTTGTTTGTGTTTTTTGTGTGTTTGTGTGTGTTTGTGTGTTTTTTGTGTGTTTGTATGTTTTTGTGTGTGTTTGTGTGTTTGTGTGTTTTGTATGTGCCTGTGTGTTTGTGTGTGTTTGTGTGTGTTTGTTGTGTGTTTGTGTGTGTTTGTGCGTATTTGTGTGTGTTTGTGTTGTGTTTTTGTGTGTTTTTGTGTGTTTGTTTGTTTGTGTGTGTTGTGTGTGTTTGTGTGTTTGTGTGTGTTCGTGTGTGTTTGTGTGTGTTTGTGTGTTTGTGTGTGTCGTGTGTTTGTGTGTGTTTGTGTGTGTTTGTGTGTGTTTCGTGTGTGTTTGTGTGTTTTGTGTGTGTTTTTTTGTGTTTGTGTGTGTTTGTGTTGTTTGTGTGTTTGTGTGCGTTTTTGTGTGTTTGTGTGTCTTTATGTGTGTTTGTGTGTGTTTGTGTGTGTTTGTGTGTTTCGTGTGTTTGTGTGTTTGTGTGTGTTTGTGTGTGATCGTGTGTTTGTGTGTGTTTGTTTGTGTTTGTCGTGTGTTTGTGTGTGTTTGCGTGTGTTTGTGTGTGTTTGTGTTTGTTTGTGTGTGTTTTTGTTTGTTTGTGTGTTGTGTGTGTGTGTGTTTGTGTGTGTTTTGTGTGTGTTTGTTTGTGCCTGTGTGTGTTTGTGTGTGTTTGTGTGTGTTTGTGTGTGTTTGTGCGTATTTGTGTGTGTTTGTGTGTGTTTGTGCTTGTTTGTGTGCGCTTTTGTATGTTTGTGTGTGTTCGTGCGTGTTTGTGTGTATTTGTGCGTGTTTGCGTGTGTTTGTGAAGATCGCATCATATCCCCGCAATATTTGCATATATAATTAGGCCATTAGAGATCGTAATTTGCCGATTAAATGTTCTATTCCACAGATGGGTGCCAAGTTCACATTCAAAAATTTTTAATATTCGGCCTTTGGTAATGTTCCTCTCACGGTGGTCGTTGATCCGAGAAGCCGGGAGGTTATTTCCACCATATGTTGCTCTTCCGTATTTTGCCGTTTGGTTTAAGCCAATTTAATAGTTTAGTACCATTTGATTATTTGCGAGGTATCATTTGATTATTTGCGAGGTACCATTTGATTATTTGTGAGGTGTATTATTTAGAAAAGCGGTCAGTGGTAGGCGCAATCGTCGATGTTTCAGGAAATATGTTGAGCGATGATCATTAACGCAAAGAAGTAATTCTAATTGGTATCATGAGTAAAGGTTTAGTAGGAAAATACTTGAAATAAAAAGCGGAAATAGTAATTACTGCATTACTGCTGATTTACTTTTTTACTTACCCAACGATTGGATAACTTTATCATTGTATATATTCGCTTTTCTCTACGAGTAATTATGTTGTTATCCGTGAATTAAATATATTTCTATAGACTATAATCGAGCGATTATAATTTTATCGAAGTAAAAGTTATTGCACATCAATATTTCAAAAATTTTTTCGCCAACCTCTATTATCATTCTTCTAGATTTCTCTTATCTTAGAAAATCCTTTTTTTTCTAATGGAAAATTTCATATGAAGTATAAAGTTTTGCAGATATATTATCCTGAAATTAATGGATTCACTCATCGTCGGATTAGTGGATGAGGATAAAGTATGCGAAAATTGTGGTCAAATTTTCTCATGTGAAGCGGCATTTCTCGAGCATCGTAGACGTAACTCATGTCTCACATCTCATGAACTTCTCATTGATGCCACTAAAGCTTTACGATCGCCTATAGAAGATTATCGGATCAGCGCCACAAATTATGAAGCAATTCATCAGCATCATGAAACGGTAAGAGTCATTTTTTGCTTTTTCAGTTATATCTTTATTCTATTTTCAAGTAATATTTTATTTTTGGAATGAGAAAAATTAAAAACAACAACACTGAAATCAGCAATTCGCTAATAATCATCTAAGATTATTTATTCGCAAGAATAAATCCAGAATAAGTCTATGTTCTATGGATTAAATCCAGAAAAAAATCCATATCGGATGGATTATATCCAGAAAAAATCCATATCCTATATTAAATCCAGAATGAATCCATATCCGATGGATTGAATCCAGAATAAATCCATATTCTATGTTTTTTTAGTGAAACATGGATTTGTTAATGAAAATTATCCAGAAAATGAAGATTCTTTAATCTCATTGTTTGGATTTTAATGTTTTCTTTCTTTAAAGAATAACTTTTTAGCACGAATATATTATTATATGCAAAAAAAGGGACAAATAATTTTTCTTTGAGGAACCACTTTAGTCGGAAATGATATTTGCCTATCATCAATTTGAATTTTCCATTCCTGGAATTATTCATATTAAGTGGTCTTTATACCCTCCATCTGTGGTCCATCGTTTTTATGGATGACGGGAAAGGGGAGAAGTAGATGGAGGACGAAATGAAGGGTAGGAGATCTCGATTCTGCGTTATCATATTTCAAGAAACGAAAATCTCAAAAGTACTGATTTAGTTTTTTGGTTGAAAAACTTCAAAGCATTAGAAAACGCTATGATATATATATATATTTGTTTATTTATTTATTTGTTTGTTTATATATATATTTAAAATTTCAATATTTCTTTTTAAATAGAGAATAAAATATGAGGAAATATTTAGACGTATAATTCAATGGACGCAAAAATGAGGATACAGCGAAATGACGACGAGCAAAAACGTTACGATGAAAAAATTCATAGTGAAGCGAATGAGGTGAAATTACACTCAGCTGATAGCGTAAGTAAACCACTATCGAAGTCTGTAATCAAAGTAAATATCCAATTCGCAATATTTCTCATCATTTTTCGTTTCTGGATTCTTTCTTTGGATTTTTCAGCCGTTGGATTTTCTGGAATTTATATTTTCATAGTGCATTCATCAAAAATAATATTAATTGAATTATATGATAGAATAGATGAGATTTTAGATTTGATAGAGGGGATTGATTAATTGTCCTCTAATTTCAGTATGAATAATTTCCAATTCGTTTCATTGCGGCGATGGATTTTCCATTTTTATAGCATGAAGTCGATCAATTCCCATGTCTTTCATCTCTTAGGAATCTGCCAACTAATCGAAACTCAATGGCCGCTTTGCATACTCTCCAGGATATAGGCGTATTTATTATCCATTAACAGTGAAGTCATTCTTTCGATAACATGACCCTGCTGTACTCTTAAGAGATTTTCAGTTGTTTGCCATTTTTTTCTCCAAAGAAATAATTTCTTTGCGCATAACGGTAAAGATTTATTCTCAAATGGCTATTATTTCTTCGGTTTTATCTTCTTTTAATGAAATCGGCAACGTATTTGTTGTACTGAGCCTATAATCGGATCTTCTCTTATCTCTCTTCGAGGTGACGCTTTCAAGTCGTCGGTTATCTCCTAGGAAGAATTTCCTATTTAGGAGCCTACTAGATGGCTCTCAACGAATTGTCCGATTGTTGGGCGCACCTATGCAGTCAACGAGAGTGAGAGACCCGCAAAGGAGGTGGATCTTTGGTCGGACTTCAATAAAATACATCGAGGTTTGTCTCTATTGTTTTCTCTAAGCTCATTTTGCCAATAGTGGAGATGTTCCTATAAAATAGAAGGTAGAGGAGGGGTTATTTTAATAGTATCGCGTTGTACATTATGAGAGTTTTGGAGATTTTGCGATCGTATCGGTGATCTTTCAAATTGGTTATACATACCTCAGTGGACATGATTTGTGAGGGAATTGCGACAGTCGAATTGACTCTAATGAATTTCCCACTATCGTCCTCACCTCATATGTTCATAGTTTTCTATCGGATCGGCGACAAAAGTCGGAAGAAAGAATGCGCCGTTATTCGTTCGCAAAAGAAATAAGCAAAGAGCAAGAAGGCTTAAATACGATAGATTCCACAGTGGGGGTTTAATCTCTAGCGGATCGAATTAATAAATACCTTGTATCAGATGAATGAGTTTCATATATTCGTGTTAAGTCGTATGGAGCAAAGTGAATTTGATAAGGTAGAAAATGATTATATATATTAATTAGAGAAGAGATACTACTTGAGATTATGCGATAAATCTTATCCTCTGCTAGTTTATCGTCTCGGAAATTGCCTCTATAATGAATTACTCTCTTCAGATACGAATATAAAGCCGATGGGAGATGAACGCAGATGCGATATGGAAAAATGCAATTGGAGCGATCAATCGGAAGCAGAACGATCCGTTCATCAACGTTTATGCAATGATACGACCGTAAAACGAAAACTTCACATGGAAGAGGTGGAATATTTATTTGCTGTTTATGATAAGGTGATAAAATGGGCCGATATTGAAGTGCTCCGCTTCTTGCGGTATTTAATCACTCAAAATTTCCTCATGTGGAATTCCGCACTTTGGATCGCCGTTGATGCACTTAACGAGAGTACTTCTCCTCCCGGATGGTTGATGTTTGGTACCATACATTTTCGAGCAAGAAAGTTTGACTGAAACGTTCGTTTTGGGCATTAAGAATTCGTTGCTCCGATCGTCATCCTCAAGTGCAGTGTTTCTTTGCAAACTTTATACTAGAGAAGCTAGCTGAAAGATTCCGGATCATAATTTTCCGGAAATGAGTTTTATTTCCGGACTTAAGAATCTCTTCTCCGGTATTTTCTCCTAAAGAATGGCATATTTTATGATCTTCGATAGTCGGCAACCTTCATAGACGTAGACATAAATTATGGAATTTTTATCTAAACGATTACCTATTGAAAAGAGTAAAAATCGTCAATTTCATTGACGACGAAACTTCTGAAAAAGTGCCTATCAATGAAAAGAATAATTGCATTGAAAGAGTCGGAGAGGAGAGAATAATCTCAAAGGTTTTTTTGTAATATTTTTTGCCTCAAAGCCGTTGAAATAATTTCTCTCTCTTTATTTTCAGAGTGGTGAAGAGAGAAGTGTACGAGCTAATAAACGATGCGCTATAGTGAGAACTCTATCGGGAATTGGAAAACGCGGTGCGGTGTTTGGGTGGATTTTACTCGTATTTCCATAGGAGAATTCCTCTCTTCATGTTTATTCTTTCATCGACGATATATAGATCGCCTAGTAGATATAATCTTTGAGAGATTAACTAAGGTTCTCTCTTATTTCAATGGGGGGGATTTCGATTCATTGCAGGAGATCTTGCCTATATGCTGAAGCTTCAACAAGGAGTCTCTCTATGGGGGTATATTCGTGAATGGATATGGAAGTACTATATCGGGAACAGCTAGGATATATACGATTTGTGGGAATCCTCAAAAGAAGAGAACATCCACTAGTTGGATCTTCTTTAGCTCATCGTTGCCGATAGTTAAGTGAAGCTATGTTGGACTAGTTATAATGAATTAAAATGGAGTATAGCAGAGAGAGAGAAGAAATATTCTGCTAGCGAATAATGAAATAGGAGTTGTATATGGGGATTGTTATGTGAAGGAGAAGTCGAAGGAATTAAGATAAAGAGATAAGTAGAGATAAAGATTTGATTGACGGCCTTAGTTAATTTATAATCTTAGAAATCTTAGAGTTGAGTCGATTTATTTGATTTATAAAAGGTTGAGATTTATTTTTTATTTTTTAATAATATATTGAATTATTGTGAGATCCTATTCCCCTCCCCCTCTCCCCTCTCTCCGACAAATTTATTTTGAGATCCTATCCCCCCCCCCTCTCCTTCTCTCCGACAAATTTATTGTAAGATCCTATCCTTCCCCCCCTCTCCTCCATCCGACAAATTTATTAACTAATGGAATCGTATTTCAGTGACGATTATGACGTTGTATGTTGCGTACAGAATTGTTCGGTGTCGAGAAAAATGCTGAAACCTGACGGAAGACCATATGAAGTAAGGGTTTGTGATGCGTATATTATCTTTTCTCTACGTGGTTGGCGATGGCAAGCTTGAGAACAGCAAGAATAGACGAAGGGCAGGAGCTGGTAACCGTCGTCTGTCGATGCTGATAGATAGAAGCATAAGGAATCAGGAGAAGCAGTTTATGGGGATCATCGCTACCTTCAGAGATCGGTCGAGCCTAAGGCATGCAACCACGCTAGACCCTGACCTATATAGGTCTAGGCGACAAGTATCGTGGGGCCGGGGTAAGGGGAACAGAAGCACATAAGTAGGTCAGTGACGTTACGTGAGAAACAATGAAGGGGAATCGACTGTAGGGGCAAATGTGATCATTGCAATATCTTATCAATAGGTAATGTTGGTTAATTATTTTTAGAAGATGTAACGATAGATTCGAATTTATCTCGTATAGGCCTCTCGAGTGTTCGAGTAGGAGATTTATTGACATTTAAGTGAGCATCAGAGAGGTGATAGTATAGAGTGAACGAACAAACGATAAGTTTTTGGTCTAACTCTCTGATTGCTTTTTTGAGGGATATTGAGATAAGGTGGGGATTAATTGTTGGCAGTAATTACCTCCGATGAAGTCGACTGACAAATCTGGGGAGGTTGCTTCAGTAATTACGAAGCTTGTATAATTTCTTAATTAACTCTAATTTGATAGGAGCAACTTTTCAATGGATCAGAGGTGATATAGGGCTTTATATGGCTGTTGATTTCTTAAGTTAAATGGATAAAATAATAGACATTTAGGCTATTTTAGATTAGATTTTCCCTGGCATGGGAGGGGATAGGCGGTTTTCTAGAATTCATGGATATAAATGATACGGGAACCGTTTTCACACTGATTTTAGTTCATTGATCGGAGGAGGAGGGGGGGGGGGGGGGGGAGTTTTCAGTTGAGATAAATTGACGATAAAGTAATGCTTAATATAAAAATGGGAATTTCTATGTCATATTCGATGATGAGCGAATCGTATTGCTTCATTATGTATATTAATATTACGCTTAAATTTAGGGAATTATAATTATTTCAGTTTTTTTCATTTCCAAAGAATGCAACTCGTTTGGCTCGTTGGACTGCGATCGCTAATCCACGTTTTCCGAATTTTCAACCTCGACCAATCGATGCGATTTGTGAGAAACATTTTAGGTTGGTTATTTTGGTTTTAAGGGGATTTTCAAAGGATTCGATCACCCTCAGATATCCGTAGATTAATTTAGCCGAATGGATCTGGCGTTCGAGGGAATTGAAAGCAAAGCGGATGAGTATGACAACGATTGGGCTTATTTTTTGCGAGAAACTCTTGAAATCAGTGGTTTCGACAGTGAAGATCGAGTTTCGGGGATAAAGAATAGATGGGAAATTGAGGTTGATGTTGTTTCGATATCGTCGACTTTGACACGGAGGGTATTATGTATCACGATAAATATGGCATTCATGGGATCTGATACTAAGTGCTGAATACCATTAGACGTCAGATACTGTGTGATTGTGTCTAAACAATCGGAAATATTCTTTTAATGGTTTATTAGCGGCGACGAAGATTCCCTTGCTGTCGTAGTGCAAAGAATTCATGTGAAGCTTCAGAAGGAAGTATTTCGGAGAGATCGTTAGTTACTTGCAGCAGTCAACGGTAAAGACTTAGGACCGTTGATCGCTATGAAGGACCGTTGATCAGAATGCTAAGAAGGACCGTTGATCAGATTGTTGGCTATCGTTGATCAGAATATTCCGAGACCGTTGATCAGATTGTTGGCTATGAAGGACCGTTGATCAGATTGTTGGCTATGAAGGACCGTTGATCAGATTGTTGGCTATGAAGGACCGTTGATCAGATATCGTTGATCAGATTGTTGGCTATGAAGGACCGTTTCAGATCAGATTGTTGGCTATGAAGGACCGTTGATCAGATTGTGGCTATGAAGGACCGTTGATCAGATTGTTGGCTATGAAGGACCGTTGATCAGATTGTTGGCTATGAAGGACCGTTGATCAGATTGGCTGGCTATGAAGGACCGTTGATCAGATTGTTGGCTATGAAGGACCGTTGATCAGATTGTTGGCTATGAAGGACCGTTGATCAGATTGTATGGCTATGAAGGACCGTTGATCAGATTGTTGGCTATGAAGGACCGTTGATCAGATTGTTGGCTATGAAGGACCGTTGATCAGATTGTTGGCTATGAAGGACCGTTGATCAGATTGTTGGCTATGAAGGACCGTTGATCAGATTGTTGGCAGATGATGTTGGCTATGAAGGACCGTTGATCAGATTGTTGGCTATGAAGGACCGTTGATCAGATTGTTGGCTATGAAGGACCGTTGATCAGATTGTTGGCTATGAAGGACCGTTGATCAGATTGTTGGCTATGAAGATGATCAGTTGGCTATGAAGGACCGTTGATCAGATTGTTGGCTATGAAGGACCGTTGATCAGATTGTTGGCTATGAAGGACCGTTGATCAGATTGTTGGCTATGAAGGACCGTTGATCAGATTGTTGGCTATGAAGGACCGTTGATCAGATTGTTGGCTATGAAGGACCGTTGATCAGATTGTTGGCTATGAAGGACCGTTGATCAGATTGGCTATGAAGGACCGTTGATCAGATTGTTGGCTATGAAGGACCGTTGATCAGAGCTATGAAGGACCGTTGATCAGATTGTTGGCTATGAGTGGTCAGATGAGATTATTGACTATAGGTCACCGTCTTAAAAGAATTATCTGTGCCTATAAAATGAATTATTTATTTTAATTATATGTTATCATCTCATCAAAAAACGGACCTTTTATCGAAAATTATTGTATAGAAATGAGGAATCATAATGTGAGATCAGCATCATTTCTCTTCGTTCTCCTCCTTCTTTCCTCGCAGATTTGCATGGGAGTTAAAAGCGAGTTCTTAGTAGTTTAGGTAATATTCGTGAGGTTTTACTTTCACAGGAAACAGGATCTGCTTTGTGCAAAGCCTAGTTTAATGGACGGTGCCGATCCACACAGAGATGAAAGTATGGGAGAGGAAGATGATGAAACGGATCAGCCGACTCGAACTGATAAGAAAGAATCTGCGGTGAGTGTTTTGTAAGGAGCATGCTTAGTTTTTCCTTTCATTTTCTGTTTCCATTGTGGAAATGCAGAGCATCATCTCTTAGTTCTATTATGAAGATACAGTGGTGAAAGAAAATCTATAGTTATGGAAGTATTCTCTATGTTTTTCTACTTTCTTCTAGGGTTTTGCACATGGTAAGGTCGATATGTGCGCGATGAGTGGTGAATCTATGAGTACGACTATATCGGCGAAGGATTCGATCCCGAGTAAGCTGCTTAACGAGAAGTTACTAAATTTGGCTATAAAGCTGTTTGAATGAAGAGCGGCCTTTGGGAATCGTAAGGGTTTTGCTTGGCGTTGAACGTGATTGAATGCAAATTAAATTAACTCCTACTATGAAACTTCGCGGCCCGATCGGAAATTTTTAGAGGAAGTCGCGAATCTCCGACGAATATTCTCAAAGGATATTTACCTATGTGATCGACTATTCATCGATGAGTCTACATTCCATTTTATTCTTTCTTTCTTTATTTTAAGTCTACGATTCCTTTGGTTATCCTGGCCTCTCATTCTCTCTTGCGGCTTTTTAAAAGTTCTTTAATTTAATATTAATTTCAATTTAGATCATGCGGTATGCTCGACGATACGATCAGGTCATAATAGATACGATCGTGATGCTTTGGATTTTATCTCGGAAGATGAGGAGATCGATACTGGAGCAGAGAGTGCACAACTCTGTTGTCTCAGTGAGATACCGATGATGAAACGACGAGCGAAACGAATGGAAAAACAATGCGATACACTCTTTTTAATGTTGAGGACATTACTGCAAGTGAGCGATTATTTTCTCTCATTGAAGAATTGGTGATTAAGAGCCGTTATACCCATCCGAAACGCCGATCGTTATGCTGCTTCGTTCGCTTTCTTCCTATCTATTTCATTCTTCCATCGATCCCCTTTGTTACTCTACGCTTGTCGTTTCTCTTGCCATTTCCTCCCCCTTCCCTGTCTGCGAGCTTTTCTTTTTAACCTCTCCCTTTCCGGTTTTCTTCCGACGTTCCGTGATCCCTCGGGTCTTTCGGTCTCTTCCGTTGTGGTGTTTGAGGATTTGTTTACGTAATAGTGAGATCAGAGTAATCTTTTCGATATTTTTAATAGTAATATTTCTAATATATGGCGATGTTTTTGTCGGTAATCTCATTTCTCACCAATCGAGCAGAATATAAGACTATTGGAGTGGATTCTTTGTGGGAATGCTTAGCTGATATACCGATGAAAGAGTAAAAAGCTTCATATTCTTTAGTTTATTGCTATGGATTCTGATGTCGTTGTGTAATAATTAAAAGTTGACTTCATTCTTTGAAGAAAAGGAATTCTTTAATTAAAATTCTTTATTGAAATCGGTTGGATCGCTTTTAGTCGACACATGCGGAGGAGTTATTGAGAAGAAAACAAGAGGAGGAAATATTAACGGCCGAAAGGATCAATCTGACCTATCCACAGATCACCGATTTTGAAGCTCGAGTATGGAGTTTCTTCTATTTTTTTATTGAATACAAAATGAATTTAATCATTCTAGAGGGGATTATTTTCAGTTTTCTTCAGAACGATGAAGTTTTCAATTAGTAGTGCGGGGATCTGAGCAGGAAAAGAAAGAAATCAAAGCATTAATGACGGAGAACGATAGACGAGAATATAAGGGAAGGGAGGGGGAAGCGAAAGGCATCGCAGAGCTCCCGATTCCAATATAGAAGTGTCTAGATAATATAGAGGCTGAGGGTATTATAACTGGTCGTCATTGCTAAGTGTACGGTTCTTAGGCATATTTCATCTGTCCCACTAATTAATTGAGAATTTTAGCAGATGAATGCACTTCGTGCATTAGCGGAAATGGAAAGTGCAAAAGCGGCGCTACGAATCGAGAGGAAAGGTACGACTATCTTTGTTGTTCGTTCAGCTTCTCTCTGATATCTTGGGGTGGAGAGACAGCTGAATAGTCTAATTTTTCCTCC
Organism: Parascaris univalens; assembly: GCA_037576465.1. Taxonomy (NCBI): domain Eukaryota; kingdom Metazoa; phylum Nematoda; class Chromadorea; order Rhabditida; family Ascarididae; genus Parascaris; species Parascaris univalens. Next base: position 225,824,993 of record CM075173.1, read on the forward strand.
AATAGTATCGCAGTTTTTCTCTTTTAATGTGGAAGTTTTAATTAGGCGGAGAAGAGAGGACAGATGGCGGATCTTTGGTTGAGATCATCGAAAATCTGTAGCACCGCCGATGCTCGTAGTGGGTATCGAAGGGTAATAGCTTGTGGCGAACAGTACATCGAAAGGCGGAATTGCAATGGAGTTGCTGCAAATGCTGATAGTCAAGTTTGCATAACTGTTGCGATATCTCCGCTATTCATGGTTGAAAAGGTGAGAAGTGATGAAGGCTGCTTTGGAGATCATCGAAGCCGGCACCGCCGGGTTAGAAGTCCATGTATCGCAAGGAGCTCTGAAATCGATGTCGACACATGCTCGGGGAACTAGTGGAATTTCATTGCCTCGCAGGATTTGCCGCCTCACAACTCTGTTTTACTTTCGATCTTGAAGTAGTGGCTATATTTCGCTCCAGTTGTTGGCGTTTCTTCAAAAGATCGGGAAATCTCAAGGCAGCGAATTTCAGCGTCGATTCGAGTATTCAGTAAGTGCAAGTGCTTACAAGGTGTACCCAAATGTTGGCATATTTAGACAGTGAATTTGCAGCACGTCTATTTTTCCGAATTTTCCTTTCTTCGGAAATCTTCCTCTCTTCATCCGCCCTAATAAACAGCAAGAAAAGGGACGGATCACCGTCATTTCAGTAATATATCTTGTTTAAAGAACTCTTTCCAGATAGCGCAATAGACTTGCATTCAAATCGACGCAAAGAGCAACTGCCATCCGCATCGAGATCTGATGATGAATTGGAGGTGCTTGTCGATGGAAAGGTCGTTGAACAGCATGAGGTTAGTTAATTATTAGCACAGATTAATGGATTTTTTCCGAAATAAACGGATCGGTTCTGAGTCAAGAGGCCGAGAATTAAAGAAACGGCGGAGGGGATAGAAGTGTATGGAGTAACGATTAAAGAGCTGTTGATTGTAGAAAACATCTAGTAGATTTCACTCTCGGAGATGGATAGCCGGTCTTATCGATGATTGCTAGATTTGTTACGGGGAGATGGAAGGGGAATGAGGAAGGTCACTCGGTGATCCGGAAGAAGAGTCAAAAAATAACGAGATTCTGTAAATCTCCCGAATTTATTCAGCAATGCACGGTCGGAAACGTTCAGGCTTGAAGAGTCCTATTTAGATTAGTGGGGAAAATGCAGTTGTCTGTAAGATGATGGGATCAATATGGATTTCAGCAAAATGATCGGCCCAGTTATCTGGATGCGATCTATTCTGATCTGTTGGATCCTATCGGGAATAGTTACGCTGTTGTTTTAAAGAAAATGGCACATGGAGGTTTTCAATTCGTTTCTTATGGATGCACTTCGCGGAATCCTAAAGCTTTTTATGGAGTCCTAAGTATTATATTTTTGGCCAGGTCTCATGATTGGTACTCATCTCAGGTCCTTCTAAGAAGGAGTAGTTTAGGTCAGTATACGCTGAGAAGTATTTTTATTATGGTCTTTGGGGGTCACTGACGACTGAAGTTTCTGATCAGTCGATCCGTTTCGAATGAGAGATCGCTGAGTAGTTTCGCCCATAGATTTTATATTTCGCAGGTGCATTGAAATGTTGGAAATAATAGAGAAATAGGAAGATATATAGTTGAGAATGCATAAATACAATATTCTAGTTGTTTCGTCTCGTCGATGGGATGGATGCATGTTTGAGTAGTAAGTCAGATTCCTTCTGTATCCTCTAGGGATATAGAAGGAATCTGATTTATTGCTAAAATTGCGGCAGATATTAATCATAAAGACTTTTAGAGTATGTTACTCCTTTTTTGAGGGGAAGGGGGAAGGAGAGGGGTTAAATGTCAATCCTTACTCGTATCTCTTTCCAGATTTGCAATTTTCAGCTGTTTATTGACTTGATCCGCTTTCATCGTTGAGGTTTGCAGTGTATAATGCTGAGTTTTTATCGGGGTTGACTATGAATGGGATTGATTATGGAGAAGAATTAGGTTATTTCACCGGAATTAACTCGAATGGGTATTCTGATAATAATCGGTCGTTCTTGTCCTTTTGATTCAGTAGTCCCATGAGTGCGGGTACCGTTAATTCGATTACAGGTAATGGTACCTTTATAGGGTGATGTGCGTAAAGATGAGGCTACGATTAAGGACAGAAGAAAACTGAAGGTTGTGAAGGGACAGTCAGTAATCAGGGCACATCCTCTCGAGAGCTCGAATTTGCCCGGTAAGGTAGTTGTTGAAGATTTGGAATGGTGTAATTGGGAAAAAGTATTTGAGCAAGATATTTTCGGAGAAGAAGTTAAGTTGAAAATTTTAAAAATAAGGTACTCGATGGTTAATGATGACCCCGAAGGTATAAGTGTAAGAGGCATTTCAGGTTGACCTAAAAATAAGTGAAGGAGGTGAGGGGGGAGAGATACAACAGTCATAAATTCGAGCATCTGAAAAGGGATTTGACTCTTGATCGGTACCATTCGTGAAATTGGGAAAAGTTGGTTTCTTTGCAAGGAAGATTCGGACTCGATTCACTGAGCACGGGGACCTTTATCGGCTCAGAGATTATTGAATAATGGTGAAATATTTCGAGGAGGCGTAAATTGCCGAATTTGCCGATGAATGAAATTTGTTATTCGAAGTTTCTACTCGACAGACCAATAGAGAAGTTTTCTCGAAACGGAATTTGACACTCCGAATAAACATTTTTTGTTGGTTTAACGAATATCCTCAGGTAGAATCGTCGGCGTTCTGAGGGTATTTCGTATCGTTACGATTAGGAAGACGGCTTACTTGAGACGGCTAGGGAAGTTTCTGTTCGATTCCAACTGCAAAAAAAAACCTCAGATGAGTTTGTGCAAGAAGGATCTCTCTACTGAGAGAGAGGGGAAGCCAAGAACGGTTCTCATGCAAGAGGAGTTTTACTCAGTTGCAAGCGGTATATTGCTTGATTGAAAATTTTCCGATCTAGTGAGCGAAACTCCACGAATTGACGAGGAAAACGCGGTTATTTTGCATCCGACGCAGAATCGACTACTCGAGAAGGTTTTTCTTTTCTTTTAAGGCTAATTTCTAGCTGTACATTTGGCCGTGAGCTCTATTTTTGAATCAGTTGTTGTTTTGTATGCTGAAATCGTACGCCCTCTCCCCTGCTATCTTCCCTCTTCTCCCTCATATCATTTACTTGAACGCTACCTGAGGTGATAACAAATCCTTGAATACCTGGCGGATGTCCACTAAACAATAAGATAAAAGAGAATCGGGAAGGTGGAGCCAACAGAAGCAGGAGATATTTCTTGAGGTAGTGAAAGTTCTTGAAGTTGATATGGAGGGAGGAGGCAGGGAAATTTAATAAGAGGCTAAAATTCGAATGTTTCAGACGTGTGTGCGCAATATGCTTGGAGAAAGAAGGGGAGAAGAGGTGTGAAGTCTGATTTCCTTTGTATTGATGGTTGATTAATTGAATTTCTGCAGAAGGAGATACGCTTTTATATTGCGAGAGCTATTTTATGCTTGAAAACGACTGAGATCACGAAGTCACGTATTCGAATGCTCGCTCCTAGCTGGATGCAGATCGCCGACGATGCAGACGTTAGTTTATTTACTGAAGTATATAATTGTTCGCCTTTTTTAGAGGAGTTAGTGGTGCTAGGAAAGGACGGGATCACATCTTGCCTCCTGTTCAGTTTAGATTGTTAAACATTCTGGTATTATATGACCGTTATCAAACCTAAGGAGTACAGTAACAACCTGGGAAATATAGAACGACGGTGACGATGATCCTATATAAAGTGTCGCCAGGTTTCAGTCTGGCTCGCTGTAAGCGTTGTTAGCTAACGGTAGACAGGCTTTTTTATTATGTTTTAGTTCTTTTCTCTACTAGGAAGTGATACAAATATATAATGATGCTACTGGATCTTCATGACATTTGTATTCGGTGAGCCCTGTGAAATGAATATTTTTCTAGTTGCGCATTAAAAAAGCAGGTTCTCAGTGCTGTTTTGAGATCGGACGAATCCTTTCTCGGAAATTATCTTGCCGCTCGTATCCATACCCGTTTCCAGAAAATTCGCTATCGGCAGCATAGTTGCTCTTGGGGAAGGTAAAAGGTTCGTAGATTTGGAAGACGTCTTTCGGAATTCGATATCGGATGTGTGTTTTCCTGTTAGTGATTTGAATTGGCACGCCAGAAAGATAGTGACAGTTGGGTGGCTGAGTGCTCAGAGACGGAGTGTGCAGCAGGAGGAAAAGAACCGGTTTGATCCGTTAGCTACTGCCTTTCCACTCGGGAATGGATATAAGGGCATAGCAGTAGCATATGAAAGCAATGAAATTCGTATAGCGATTACTCGGAACGAAAAATTCGCGGATGCCGCCGTTAGTGAGTAGTTGTGACATAGACAGTAACGCTAGAAGCCGATCGATTTGAATGTTTGCAAACTTCAGATATTGGCCGCAATTGATGAACTCAAATCAGCTGGTCTCTTGGTGCTCACGGGAGACGCAAAAGCCGGTAGTAAGCTAAAGTGTGACGTTTATGAGAAAGCAGATTGGAGGAAGATCGCTGATATCCAGGTTAATATTTTCAGCTCCTCTTAGAGAAAAAGGATCACAGTTGCAAGATTCTTTTCTTGGGACGGTTTCGCTTACTTCTCCGCCGATCGCCCTTGATCTTTCCGGATCGCGAAGGAGATGATTGATCGGAGACACTCTAAAGCGTGGAGGTACGACTGAGTCATCCCAGTTCTTTCACAGTTCCCCAAAAAAGAATGGTGATTTTCGCCGGCGGCTACTGAAATTGATCGAAGACATGCCTTAATCCAGACTCCAAAATGATACCTTGTCAGGGAGAGATGATGAGCGTTACAGCGATGGAGTCGCACAATGGCAACCGAATTTTCAGGCCGTGTTGACGCACTACGGTTTGCCGCCGGATATGCTCGATGAACGTTCGTAGAAGTTCTTAACTGACAGCACCGCTGAGTGTTTCTGAATCGCGATATAGGCGCGGCAACATGTATATTCGCCTTCTGTTATGGCTGTTTTTTTCCAATAATACATCGTTCTGTTGCTATTTTCCTGCACAGATGCCCAGTCGATGTACGATTTGCATGCCGTTTGCACGCATTTGGCTAGAAATCGAACTGAAGGTCTGCATGAGGGAAATCGAACTGAAGGTCTGCATGAGGGAAATCGAACTGAATGCATGAAATCGGAAGGTCTGCATGAGGTATGGGGAGGAAGGGGACTGAGGTAGATTACTACATAGGTAAATGACAAGCTGTATGATGCAAGCAAATGAATTCCTAGCCATTCTGAGGGGACCTCACCGTGCACGTCTTCGATCACTGGGGAAACTTCGAAGTAATGAGAGGTGAAATAAGAGTATTTGCCTAATCGTTATGTGATTACGATGAAACTGAACCTCTACATTGAGCAAGCACTTATAAAGCATGTGGACGATTAGGAAATGCAAAACGCTCAACTTCACAAATCTTTTATGAAATATTTCTCGCTTGATAGGAACAACATCGAGCAACAAGTACCCTTCTCGCAACAACCATTCCACAACGAAACCGGTTTGGAGAGACCTCCATATGAACTCATCGAGCACTCGAACATTACTAACAGTAAGCGATTGACCCACAGAGGAAATTCCGGAAAGAACGAAGCTGCCATGCTTGACATCATGGAGGTGATCATGCACTGAATCGACAAGTGCATTTCAGTGGTGGACTAAAAGTGTAGAGGAACTCCTCTCTCATCTTCACAATAACAGTTACGACCTGAAGATCGGATAGTTGAAGCTGAAGGTCGGATAGTTGAAGCACCAAAAGAATTTAGCGGTATCTCCAAGCCGGTGCCATACAGCAGGCCAAGTTACGACCATAAACAATTCAACGAATTTTTCCCATATCAGATCGTCACTAACCGCTCCTGTAGCGCCAACTGCGTCTTCGTAAGAGTGGCCAAATATGCAATCATCATATAATCCTGAAAGTTGCGAATATACTTCCATTACGGCAACTCCTCTCATATACAAGAGAACACTCATTATAAAGAGCATGATTATGTCTATTAATGCACCTATTTCATCGCAGCTACCGACAGCTATTATGTCTAACTTCGCTTATACTGCGTTAAAGTTGAGGTTTCAACGGTATACAGTGAATTAATTCGAGCACGGGAAAGGAATTAGTAAAAGCGAATTCATACCCTCATACTGTTCTTAACGAGGCTTTCGAGCTTCTCTTCTGGGAGACGTGCCGCCGCCGTCGTTACTATATCCATCATTCGTCGTCCCATTGTCGAGTCGGTGGGCAATTCTGGTTGTGCAAGTACCTCAATCAGAGTCGCTTTAGGTACTAGTAACGCGGAAGAGAATAATCTTCAGCACAATCCAGACCACAAGATCGGGGTATGTTCAACTCACAGATCGAGGTCAGATAAAGCAAGCAACGAGTTCAGGAGGGAAGTACGTACGCGACAGTATTCTTCATACACAGTAAACTTGCAGTATGTCAGCAGAAGCATCATGAAACGACCTAAGCGAATCTCAAAGAAATGGCCTTAAGTATCCCCGTGGCCTCAAAGAAATGGCCTTAAGTATCCCCGTGGCCTCAAAGAAATGGCCTTTGAAACACAGCATGGGAGGTATGACCTTTTAATCAATAAAAGCAGAATGTGAAATACCTCATTGACATAAGCGAGTATTCTTTCCAACCATTCGACCATTTCTCCAGTACTTCTTTCTAGTTGTTCCAATCCACCTTCCAGATATGTTTCACGATTCTTATTCGAGATAGCGGTACCACCTTGAATGAGAGTTAGCGCCACCTTTTCACCTGGGAAAGCGTCGAACTCAACTTTCAACGGATTGAAGATCGCACAATGTGGATCACGCATTCCGGGTATGCCCGCTTTCGTCCTAAATATATATAATAGATCTTCTCTAGAACCAACAGATCTATGTATAATGTTGAAGAAGTGAATAAGGAATAGGTTCATCGTGGATTATTTCATTTCCCATAGCTTCCAACTGCAATCCAGCTAGCACGTTTCCGGGAATTTCCACAACACTTTCTTTTCACTTAATTTCTCTTCTTCCTTGAAATAAAAGCTCCTCGCATATTATTGCCTCTACAGCCATTCGAATCATTCTCCTCTCCCTCCCCCAATGGTCCCTCAATTTTGCGGTTTCGCTCCTTTGCCATCAAATTCCTTTGCTATTCGAGATGCCGAGTGCCCTGCTGCAAAGCAACACAATAACAACTAATGAGAATAACATAATTAATATAATTAATAAATGAGGCAAATAAATTGAACAAATTTTCAAATTACATCGAGCAAATGAATCTACTCAGTCGTTCTCATTCTCTTTCTACGGAGGCTTCCCCTTCCCTAGGCCCGTCGACAATTCTCTTCTACTGAGAATCAAACAATCGTTCTTATTCTCTTTCTACGGAGGCTTCCCCTTCCCTAGGCCCGTCGACAATTCTCTTCTACTGACAGCACACCAACTATGATTCGAAACAATGAAATTCCTTCTATGCTTTTATTCCATAAAATGTGGCGGAATACAAAGATGAGAGATAGCGGCATTATATCAACGATCTCAAACATAGGGGACTAGCAAACTCACGATGCACGAGGGGAAGGATAGTGTGGAAGATGAGCGAAGAAGAAACTAAGAATAACATCGTCCTCACCGTATATACGCCCTTACGGGCATCCGGTATCTCTCATCGGCCGAACTAAACGTTGTATCAACCGTGAGAAGAATCACAGGTGGTGGATCCTTCTTTGCCGACGATTCACTTATAAGTCGATTATAATAGTCATGATATGGCAGACAATGTGCTGATAAATCCGCATTCGTATAGAACCTTCAATTATGAAATAACCAACAATTTGCAAATTAGTGGAGACATAGTGGAGTTCGAGAAAAAAATCACCTCTGAGACGAGATATTTGCTAAGAGTTAAAGTTCAAGTTGAAGCCAACTGAGCTCCGACTACAGGAAGAAAGGGCTGAGGTCGGCATTCTTCACTTAGTGACAGTTCATTTGGCGGACGCTTTCTTGCAATTTCATTTATAGAAACTCATTCATAATGGCCACTTAATGAAAAAAATGGTCGTTCTATCCTGGCCAGATCTGCCGATATCCCTCTGGTTTCCGTTAGCACATCTATAGAAATTTACTCCTCTCCAGTTGGAAAGGTTCATTAATGAGAGCACTGCATTTGTAAATTCACTGCCGCTGAACGAGAGTTGCAATTTCCCGATCGATGAGGGGACCATTTTCGATGGTCTGAACCAAACACGACCCAAATCGACCTGGTCAGCAGTGGATCTGATCCCCAAGTTGGCGTGTCGGCCACTTGCGCCGGATGGTCTACGAACCACGGACGAAAAGCTCAGCAAACGTAAGCGATACAGTGTAGGTGGACACTGTCTAAGGTTAAAATATCTGGCTATCTTTGAATCACATCAATTATCGAGAGTGGGAATTGGTTTACTTTTGATTCGTTAGACGATAAAGTATGAACGGGTTTCTTATCCAGAATAAATAAATTCTAAGGGAGCATATCTCTCGATTCTAGAGAAGAAACTCTTCGGGACTGAGTGATTTATTGGGAAAGAAGTAGGAACTTATGAAGTTAACCATCCAACTGGTTGCTCGGATGGTGTCGCCCTCTTCATCATTTGAAGCATCGACTGATTGAAACCATCATCAAGCTCAGGTGTATCCTCCTTTTGTTCGCTAAACGGTATTGCATAACAATTTGTCACCTATAAAAGAGAATCTATGATAATAGCAGCACTTACAAACACAGATTGCTTAATATCGGAATGCCAAATAAATAGTTCTTTCTTAACAACCATACCTCATTTTCCTCTATCTACCTCATCGTCGCCACTCACCTCCTTCACCTCTGAGCTCATATGAACCGACCCAGTGGAAAAGACCTACGATACCCTATGGATAGCACAAATCTGGAAGCTGGACGAAAGAGAAAGAAGGGCAAATTGTCCACCCCCTAAATGGAGAGATACTTTCAATATTATAGCCATCGAGTATATATTATTCCTCACTTCCCATTCGATAGTTTGAAGCGTTAAAGCGCTCCTTTTCTTTTATAGCATATGCAAAAGAGAGTCGATTCTCGATCAATTAATGTCTATTATTTCGGGAATTTCTTTAACTTCAACCAACTAGAGAATTACTCTTCTCAAATTATTTAGATTCTAAGTGGTGCAACTCAAATTCGTACCTTTCATCATAACGAAGTTATAAATAAAGCTTTAGAGGAAATTCATTTGAACTATTGAATAAATGAATTGAATTCGCAACCACTACTTCCTGGATGCTCATTAACCTGCTTTTCTTCCTGGATGCTCATTAACCTGCTTTCTTCCTGGATGCTTATTAACCTGCTTTTTACCTGAGATTTTGTGGTCAGGGAGAGGTTCACACTTTAATCTCCTACCCCGATACCGTTCAGCCTCCCTCTTCTTCATTCTACTTCACGAACAGTTCCGACATGTATAGTGGAGCTCGAGCTAGAATATAAAGAGGTCATGCGATAAGTTGACCTCACCTGTAATAGAACTAATCAGCAAACGTCAGGTATGCTCGATTCCACTCAAGATTAATACATTTATGGATTGGACTAGGTGAACTTTTTCCTCCTTATTTTAGCTAAGCTTTATAGCTGGCGTATTCCGCATCTGTAGAAACCATCTCTACTTGGAGTTTTACTTGCATTCCTGGATCTCTACCTGGACTTTCACTTAGACACCTGTAGAAACTAACCATCACAGATTACCTGAATAGCGTTCTTTTCATAAAAACCAAGCAACGTCCCGAGTGCTTTATCGTTTGCACCTGGCTTATTGGAACGTCGTTCATAGGCATCCACTATCGTTAAATAAACAACCGGATGCACCTTAACGGTGAGTGTAGAGGCCATCTGAAACCATCAACAATAATGATTGGAAGCAAAGAACGCTTACGGACTCATTTTAGAGGCGATATGGACGATTCTTGAACCACCTCTCCGATATTGCCATCTAATAGGTGCATCTTTTCCTTTTAAGGAACAATTAAGCATCGTCGATCGATCACTTAAGACGGCGAGAGGTGATCCGGGGTACGGCTGAGGACAAGAAAACGACCTATTCCTTTGGCGAATAAACAGAAAGGCCCATCGGAGAGGCATCTTACGTTTCAACTTATGAATTCAACTACATATCGAAACGATAGAGACGGAGAACGACGAGGAGCCCTTCACAAGGCGACTTTTAAGCCTCGACGGTGGGACATCGTTGAGTTGCACCTTCTATACTCCATATGAGTGTATTGTGGAGAATGAAAGCATCGAACATCTATCCCTATTGAGATCCTCAACTTCGGTCTCTTTCGTTGAGAGAGGGAGAGTTGAAACTATCTTCAGCGTAGGCAGAACAAATACACAACATATATTATAACACCACAACAACGGACCTTAAGAAGAAAAAACGCTGATGGGAGACGTGAAAAATGGTGGTTAAATCTCATTGAAACAGAAGGAAACGTCCCCAAGTAGGGTCAGCTTGGCTGAGATGATAAAGCCTAGCATAGTGATGTTTGACTCAAAAGCGGAAAAGTCTGCTTTCGGTCACAAATGAGCGAATTCATGAACAGGTCATTCCAGAGAGCAGAGTCGAGCACCTCGACGGAGTGACACTCGAAATGTCGGCTTCCATTAAGTGACCGACATCTTCCGTATCATATTTTCGGATCATCGATCGTCATTTCAGTGTGGTTCCCATAAAGAGGCATTCTTGCATTCAACGACGCCAGCCGCACTTACATAACGCCGACAGAGCTATTTATCAATAAACCTCAGGATAAACCTCAGGAGAGACCTCAGGATAAATCCACTATACAATAGAAGACATAGAAATAGAACTTTTAATATCGACTATAGGAAGTTCGGAAGTAACGGCATGCGCTATCATTTGAAGTCTCGCCATCTATAGTGAACGAACTCGTATCCACTAAAATTGGCGAGAAACCGTTATCCACCACCCACTATCCACTTCGACATCCGCATACTATTAGCACGACTATGATATGAATGGAATAGATACGAATCGAGTAATTACGAGGATAACTTGGAAAAGAACCATTTTCCACTTTAGTGATTTCATTCCATAAAGCTCAAAATGTAGCGATTCGACGGTCACCTAATTGTCCCTTTGAGAGATATATCATGTCGGATCACAGCTCTGAAAGTCGTCTTCGACGACAAGAAGAGCCCTGCACGATGGCTACATTCATCCGATGAGTGGTCGACGAACAGAGAGGTACACTGAATGAACAAGTGAAGACTGAATAAACAGCTGATGGATACGTTTAATCGTCTTCTTTGCAGGAAACTTTCATAGATCGTTAGGTGAGGCTTCAACGAGCAAGCATATCCTCTTCCAAGAGCTATTCGATGCCGTCGATATGGCATTGAGAGTTGAAGTGATCATCTCGGAAGCTCACTGCCTAGAGCGTTGTGTTACTGAGATCATGTACCTTTAGGAAGAAATATTGATAAGCAGCGAACTCAATTAAATGAGGTACAAATTGAAGCTAACGGATATTTTAGCTATTTTCATTGAAATGATATCACTCGTTAGTTCATTCTGCTTTCCTTATATTTTCTTCGAGTTCTCTTTAATCATTCTTGCAGTCGACCCGACTAGCAAACACCGATACTTTTCCGGCTGGATTATGTCCGGACCGCCATCATGAGAACATTGATGTCCAAAATTGTCCTCGTATGAAACGAAGCTACTATACCGGTCGATCGTCGGCCATCATGAGAACATTGATGTCCAAAATTGTCCCGTATGAAGCGAAGCTACTATACCGGTCGATCGTCGGCCATCATGAGAACATTGATGTCCAAAATTGTCCCTATGAAGCGAAGCTACTATACCGGTCGATCGTCGGCATCATGAGAACACTGATGTCCAAAATTGTCCCAGTATGAAGCGAAGCTACTATATCGATCGTCGGTGAGAACATTGATGTCCAAAACCCGTATGAAGCCATCATGAGAACATTGATGTCCAAAATTGTCCTCATGAGAACATTGATGTCCAAAAGTATGAAGCGAAGAATCGTCGGCCATCATGAGAACATTGATGTCCAAAATTGTCCCGTATGAAGCGAAGCTACTATACCGGTCGATCGTCGGCCATCATGAGAACATTGATGTCCAAAATTGTCCCAGTATGAAGCGAAGCTACTATACCGGTCGATCGTCGGCCATCATGAGAACACTGATGTCCAAAATTGTCCCAGTATGAAGCGAAGCTACTATACCGGTCGATCGTCGGCCATCATGAGAACGATGTCCAAAATTGTCCCGTATGAAGCGAAGCTACTATACCGGTCGATCGTCGGCCATCATGAGAACATTGATGTCCAAAATTGTCCCAGTATGAAGCGAAGCTACTATACCGGTCGATCGTCCATCATCTGATGTCCAAAATCATGAGCGAAACTATACCTGATGTCCAAACATTGATGTCCAAAATTGTCCCGTATGAAGCGAAGCTACTATACCGGTCGATCGTCGGCCATCATGAGAACATTGATGTCCAAAATTGTCCCAGTATGAAGCGAAGCTACTATACCGGTCGATCGTCGGCCATCATGAGAACATTGATGTCCAAAATTGTCCCAGTATGAAGCGAAGCTACTATACCGGTCGATCGTCGGCCATCATGAGAACATTGATGTCCAAAATTGTCCCAGTATGAAGCGAAGCTACTATACCGGTCGATCGTCGGCCATCATGAGAACATTGATGTCCATTGTCCCGTATGAAGCGAAGCTACTATACCGGTCGATCGTCGGCCATCATGAGAACATTGATGTCCAAAATTGTCCCGTATGAAGCGAAGCTACTATACCGGTCGATCGTCGGCCATCATGAGAACATTGATGTCCAAAATTGTCCCGTATGAAGCGAAGCTACTATACCGGTCGATCGTCGGCCATCATGAGAACATTGATGTCCAAAATTGTCCCGTATGAAGCGAAGCTACTATACCGGTCGATCGTCGGCCATCATGAGAACATTGATGTCCAAAATTGTCCCGTATGAAGCGAAGCTACTATACCGGTCGATCGTCGGCCATCATGAGAACATTGATGTCCAAAATTGTCCAGTATGAAGCGAAGCTACTATACCGGTCGATCGTCGGCCATCATGAGAACATTGATGTCCAAAATTGTCCCAGTATGAAGCGAAGCTACTATACCGGTCGATCGTCGGCCATCATGAGAACACTGATGTCCAAAATTGTCCCAGTATGAAGCGAAGCTACTATACCGGTCGATCGTCGGCCATCATGAGAACATTGATGTCCAAAATTGTCCCAGTATGAAGCGAAGCTACTATACCGGTCGATCGTCGGCCATCATGAGAACATTGATGTCCAAAATTGTCCCGTATGAAGCGAAGCTACTATACCGGTCGATCGTCGGCCATCATGAGAACACTGATGTCCAAAATTGTCCCAGTATGAAGCGAAGCTACTATACCGGTCGATCGTCGGCCATCATGAGAACATTGATGTCCAAAATTGTCCCGTATGAAGCGAAGCTACTATACCGGTCGATCGTCGGCCATCATGAGAACATTGATGTCCAAAATTGTCCCAGTATGAAGCGAAGCTACTATACCGGTCGATCGTCGGCCATCATGAGAACATTGATGTCCAAAATTGTCCCAGTATGAAGCGAAGCTACTATACCGGTCGATCGTCGGCCATCATGAGAACATTGATGTCCAAAATTGTCCCGTATGAAGCGAAGCTACTATACCGGTCGATCGTCGGCCATCATGAGAACATTGATGTCCAAAATTGTCCCAGTATGAAGCGAAGCTACTATACCGGTCGATCGTCGGCCATCATGAGAACATTGATGTCCAAAATTGTCCCGTATGAAGCGAAGCTACTATACCGGTCGATCGTCGGCCATCATGAGAACATTGATGTCCAAAATTGTCCCGTATGAAGCGAAGCTACTATACCGGTCGATCGTCGGCCATCATGAGAACGATGTCCAAAATTGTCCCGTATGAAGCGAAGCTACTATACCGGTCGATCGTCGGCCATCATGAGAACACTGATGTCCAAAATTGTCCCAGTATGAAGCGAAGCTACTATACCGGTCGATCGTCGGCCATCATGAGAACATTGATGTCCAAAATTGTCCCAGTATGAAGCGAAGCTACTATACCGGTCGATCGTCGGCCATCATGAGAACATGATGTCCAAAATTGTCCCAGTATGAAGCGAAGCTACTATACCGGTCGATCGTCGGCCATCATGAGAACATTGATGTCCAAAATTGTCCCGTATGAAGCGAAGCTACTATACCGGTCGATCGTCGGCCATCATGAGAACATTGATGTCCAAAATTGTCCCGTATGAAGCGAAGCTACTATACCGGTCGATCGTCGGCCATCATGAGAACATTGATGTCCAAAATTGTCCCAGTATGAAGCGAAGCTACTATACCGGTCGATCGTCGGCCATCATGAGAACATTGATGTCCAAAATTGTCCCAGTATGAAGCGAAGCTACTATACCGGTCGATCGTCGGCCATCATGAGAACATTGATGTCCAAAATTGTCCCGTATGAAGCGAAGCTACTATACCGGTCGATCGTCGGCCATCATGAGAACATTGATGTCCAAAATTGTCCCGTATGAAGCGAAGCTACTATACCGGTCGATCGTCGGCCATCATGAGAACATTGATGTCCAAAATTGTCCCAGTATGAAGCGAAGCTACTATACCGGTCGATCGTCGGCCATCATGAGAACATTGATGTCCAAAATTGTCCCGTATGAAGCGAAGCTACTATACCGGTCGATCGTCGGCCATCATGAGAACATTGATGTCCAAAATTGTCCCAGTATGAAGCGAAGCTACTATACCGGTCGATCGTCGGCCATCATGAGAACATTGATGTCCAAAATTGTCCCGTATGAAGCGAAGCTACTATACCGGTCGATCGTCGGCCATCATGAGAACATTGATGTCCAAAATTGTCCCCGTATGAAGCGAAGCTACTATACCGGTCGATCGTCGGCCATCATGAGAACATTGATGTCCAAAATTGTCCCAGTATGAAGCGAAGCTACTATACCGGTCGATCGTCGGCCATCATGAGAACATTGATGTCCAAAATTGTCCCAGTATGAAGCGAAGCTACTATACCGGTCGATCGTCGGCCATCATGAGAACATTGATGTCCAAAATTGTCCCGTATGAAGCGAAGCTACTATACCGGTCGATCGTCGGCCATCATGAGAACATTGATGTCCAAAATTGTCCCAGTATGAAGCGAAGCTACTATACCGGTCGATCGTCGGCCATCATGAGAACACTGATGTCCAAAATTGTCCCAGTATGAAGCGAAGCTACTATACCGGTCGATCGTCGGCCATCATGAGAACATTGATGTCCAAAATTGTCCCGTATGAAGCGAAGCTACTATACCGGTCGATCGTCGGCCATCATGAGAACATTGATGTCCAAAATTGTCCCAGTATGAAGCGAAGCTACTATACCGGTCGATCGTCGGCCATCATGAGAACATTGATGTCCAAAATTGTCCCAGTATGAAGCGAAGCTACTATACCGGTCGATCGTCGGCCATCATGAGAACACTGATGTCCAAAATTGTCCCGTATGAAGCGAAGCTACTATACCGGTCGATCGTCGGCCATCATGAGAACATTGATGTCCAAAATTGTCCCAGTATGAAGCGAAGCTACTATACCGGTCGATCGTCGGCCATCATGAGAACATTGATGTCCAAAATTGTCCCGTATGAAGCGAAGCTACTATACCGGTCGATCGTCGGCCATCATGAGAACATTGATGTCCAAAATTGTCCCAGTATGAAGCGAAGCTACTATACCGGTCGATCGTCGGCCATCATGAGAACATTGATGTCCAAAATTGTCCCAGTATGAAGCGAAGCTACTATACCGGTCGATCGTCGGCCATCATGAGAACATTGATGTCCAAAATTGTCCCGTATGAAGCGAAGCTACTATACCGGTCGATCGTCGGCCATCATGAGAACATTGATGTCCAAAATTGTCCCAGTATGAAGCGAAGCTACTATACCGGTCGATCGTCGGCCATCATGAGAACATTGATGTCCAAAATTGTCCCAGTATGAAGCGAAGCTACTATACCGGTCGATCGTCGGCCATCATGAGAACATTGATGTCCAAAATTGTCCCAGTATGAAGCGAAGCTACTATACCGGTCGATCGTCGGCCATCATGAGAACACTGATGTCCAAAATTGTCCCAGTATGAAGCGAAGCTACTATACCGGTCGATCGTCGGCCATCATGAGAACATTGATGTCCAAAATTGTCCCGTATGAAGCGAAGCTACTATACCGGTCGATCGTCGGCCATCATGAGAACATTGATGTCCAAAATTGTCCCGTATGAAGCGAAGCTACTATACCGGTCGATCGTCGGCCATCATGAGAACATTGATGTCCAAAATTGTCCCAGTATGAAGCGAAGCTACTATACCGGTCGATCGTCGGCCATCATGAGAACACTGATGTCCAAAATTGTCCCAGTATGAAGCGAAGCTACTATACCGGTCGATCGTCGGCCATCATGAGAACATTGATGTCCAAAATTGTCCCAGTATGAAGCGAAGCTACTATACCGGTCGATCGTCGGCCATCATGAGAACATTGATGTCCAAAATTGTCCCAGTATGAAGCGAAGCTACTATACCGGTCGATCGTCGGCCATCATGAGAACATTGATGTCCAAAATTGTCCCAGTATGAAGCGAAGCTACTATACCGGTCGATCGTCGGCCATCATGAGAACACTGATGTCCAAAATTGTCCCAGTATGAAGCGAAGCTACTATACCGGTCGATCGTCGGCC
This sequence comes from Parascaris univalens, assembly GCA_037576465.1. Lineage (NCBI taxonomy): Eukaryota > Metazoa > Nematoda > Chromadorea > Rhabditida > Ascarididae > Parascaris > Parascaris univalens. The sequence goes on from CM075173.1 coordinate 225,841,980, forward strand.
ATCATGAGAACATTGATGTCCAAAATTGTCCCAGTATGAAGCGAAGCTACTATACCGGTCGATCGTCGGCCATCATGAGAACATTGATGTCCAAAATTGTCCCGTATGAAGCGAAGCTACTATACCGGTCGATCGTCGGCCATCATGAGAACATTGATGTCCAAAATTGTCCCAGTATGAAGCGAAGCTACTATACCGGTCGATCGTCGGCCATCATGAGAACATTGATGTCCAAAATTGTCCCAGTATGAAGCGAAGCTACTATACCGGTCGATCGTCGGCCATCATGAGAACATTGATGTCCAAAATTGTCCCAGTATGAAGCGAAGCTACTATACCGGTCGATCGTCGGCCATCATGAGAACATTGATGTCCAAAATTGTCCCGTATGAAGCGAAGCTACTATACCGGTCGATCGTCGGCCATCATGAGAACATTGATGTCCAAAATTGTCCCAGTATGAAGCGAAGCTACTATACCGGTCGATCGTCGGCCATCATGAGAACATTGATGTCCAAAATTGTCCCGTATGAAGCGAAGCTACTATACGGTCGATCGTCGGCCATCATGAGAACATTGATGTCCAAAATTGTCCCAGTATGAAGCGAAGCTACTATACCGGTCGATCGTCGGCCATCATGAGAACATTGATGTCCAAAATTGTCCCGTATGAAGCGAAGCTACTATACCGGTCGATCGTCGGCCATCATGAGAACATTGATGTCCAAATTGTCCCAGTATGAAGCGAAGCTACTATACCGGTCGATCGTCGGCCATCATGAGAACATTGATGTCCAAAATTGTCCCAGTATGAAGCGAAGCTACTATACCGGTCGATCGTCGGCCATCATGAGAACATTGATGTCCAAAATTGTCCCAGTATGAAGCGAAGCTACTATACCGGTCGATCGTCGGCCATCATGAGAACATTGATGTCCAAAATTGTCCCGTATGAAGCGAAGCTACTATACCGGTCGATCGTCGGCCATCATGAGAACATTGATGTCCAAAATTGTCCCGTATGAAGCGAAGCTACTATACCGGTCGATCGTCGGCCATCATGAGAACATTGATGTCCAAAATTGTCCCGTATGAAGCGAAGCTACTATACCGGTCGATCGTCGGCCATCATGAGAACATTGATGTCCAAAATTGTCCCAGTATGAAGCGAAGCTACTATACCGGTCGATCGTCGGCCATCATGAGAACATTGATGTCCAAAATTGTCCCAGTATGAAGCGAAGCTACTATACCGGTCGATCGTCGGCCATCATGAGAACATTGATGTCCAAAATTGTCCCGTATGAAGCGAAGCTACTATACCGGTCGATCGTCGGCCATCATGAGAACATTGATGTCCAAAATTGTTATGAAGCGAAGCTACTATACCGGTCGATCGTCGGCCATCATGAGAACATTGATGTCCAAAATTGTCCCGTATGAAGCGAAGCTACTATACCGGTCGATCGTCGGCCATCATGAGAACATTGATGTCCAAAATTGTCCCAGTATGAAGCGAAGCTACTATACCGGTCGATCGTCGGCCATCATGAGAACATTGATGTCCAAAATTGTCCCGTATGAAGCGAAGATCGAATCATGAGAACATTGATGTCCAAAATTGTCCCCATATGAAGCGAAGCTACTATACCGGTCGATCGTCGGCCATCATGAGAACATTGATGTCCAAAATTGTCCCGTATGAAGCGAAGCTACTATACCGGTCGATCGTCGAGACGCCTGATATCAAACATCCAATAATAATATATGGAAGCAAGTTTCATTTAAAGTAGGCCATAAAAATGAATATTCTAAAAGTCTCTAAGCGATTATTGTATAATATTTGTAGGTGCTCATATGCGAGAATATGGTTATGAACGTTTCCAACCTATTTCTAGAGGTACTTTGAATATTCCAACTCGAGAGATCTTCTGAAGAGACTAAAAAGATGCATCAAACCTAGACCTATTTATGAGAAATATCCGCTGAGCATTTTAGAGGATTTAATCGATTGCTTAAATAAGTAAATTCTACAAATTACTTAAGCCGAACCAACTACTATAGAATTACTTCGAAACTTTCCGAAAGTTAAGTCCAAATTTTACAGCATTAAAAGTCTGCTTTTTCCCTACAAAGTCTACTTTCAGGCAAACTAAAGAAAAGTCTATGGAAGGAGATGCCTCATACGGATGTTCAATATCCATAACTTCCGGACTATTACTAAATTAGTTTATGGGGATTCAACTATAGATTAAGATCGCATAGGCGGGATAGCGCCGCTGAATTTCTGGATCTAAATTCATGGATTTACCCGTAACGATGCCATCTCTCGAACGTCTTTAATAAAGCTATGAATTTAGTTTTTTAGTACATAAATATACACAAGTGAATAATGATATCCCTTTTTTCACGAAAAAAACGCCTTGTAATCTCTCGAAATTGCAGATTTACTCAGCTGCGTTCGAATAAGACTGATCTCATCACTAAATATAAAAGACTCCTTAAAAGTCATAAGGTCAAAGGTCATAGTGTTGCTCTAATGGAAAAATATTCATATAATGCATTAATTAGGAAACTGGAATTGTCGTATGAATTCGTCGATCATATGAGGCACGGCGGCATCAAAAGTGATTCGTGAAACCTTTTATGGTCTCGATCGTCTGAAACACAACAATTGATATAGCAGAAATCTTTTCGCTCGTATAACTCTTAAAGCCAATTTTATAATGGATTTGTTTATACTCTTCGAGGATTCACTAGATACTGCTCCACATGTACGATCACTTTGTACGATTGGCACTTTATACGATCACTTTAACTATGTATATCATTGCTTGATTGCCACTCCTTAAGAGAATATCTGTGCCATGCAAAATTGTCTTTCCACGTATTGAATACACACGATGCCTCAATGGAGCATTTCATTATACAACCTCGTTATACTTATATTATCATAAGAATTCTGTGTATTAGTAGTAGTCTTTTATTCTTCTATTTTCACATTAGTATTTCTTACTCCCAGTTTTTCAATGAACTTTAAATATTACTCTTATTTTTTGATAGGCACTCAGATCAAGTAAATATTGCTCTACCATCAAGATGAGGTCGATCGCCTCCACACATATACACTTTGATTCAACGACAAACATCGCTGCATCACTACCCGTGTCGTCCGACTGTCGATATCTCCACTTTCTGCTTCATATGTGCAGATCTATGAGCTTTTAGCTCAGTATATAGTATATATAGATAAGTGATATAAAGTATATTGTACAAATTATATGCTTATTACTCATACTTCTTATAGTTATTTTTACTTGGAAAGTTCTTTTTTCCATTCCCTCTAATTCCAACTTTCTCACTATTGAGTTCATTTATACAGATCGGTTCTCATGATGGCCGACGGCGTTGGAGCTCATTTGCTCACATCAATGAATAGGCATCGAAATGTGATGATCACATTTGATTCTTATAGATAATGAATTCGCATCTTAGCATTTCCATTCGTAGCATCTTATCGCCTAATAGTGGACTATTGACTTTATATTCGCACACTTGAGAAGTGTTACCTTTAATCTTATATTCTCTTCACTTCATTTCTTCCACGACAATATTCTTCTATTGGATTTGTCTGCGTATTATTAATATATTGGAATCTTCATCCTTATATATTTATCGAATTAACTATTAATGTGTATAAATTACGTTTACGTTTCTTATACTCAATTCATTTCATTATAATAAAATAAAATTTTCCGAAATGAATTTCATTTCCCGCATGGATTAAGGCTTTTAGCGTAGATCTCTGCATACATTCCAGAGTCTAATGCAGAGTTGGAGACCACTTCTCTATGACATCGGTTGAAACCCTTACAAGGAGGTGACTTGGGGGAGAGATGATGGCAGAGTGCTGGACTGAGATGAGAGTTGAGCAGCAGGCCTACTTTTACTTTAAATTTTATTTGGATTCTATTACTGCGACATAACGATAGACGCGCTAGAAGAAATTATTGCTAAAAGAATTTGAGAATAATTAAAGCATTCCTCAATTTCGTTGAAGTTTCTCAACATTTGATGATCTATCGAATAAGAAAATAACCAAAATTGAAAGAAGAGAAAAATCCGTCCTCAGAATGGCATCAAATTAATGCAGAACACAATTTCGTATCGAAGATTCTTTCCTTCGAGAAGGATTTATGAATATAATTCACTAATAATTTTAGAATCTCTATTGCATTAATTTCAAATTGAAGCATTTAAGTGACCGTTGCTTGAGATATTATGGTCTATTCTATTTGATTTATGAAAATATTAAACGTCGTATATGATTCATTTTGTCGATATTTTTATTTTGCTAATTTCTTTTTCCATTATAAATAACTCATTTATTGTGATATTTCTCTGAAATGGATATGAATTTCGCATTTAATAGGTGACTAGGTGGTCGTCGACTGGGAAAATTTCTCATCGCTGTCCATTGATTCATTAATTCGTTCAGGTAAAATATCAAAAGTGATAGGGTGGAATCGATTGGACCAAAGATAGCCAGGATGGCTATGAGAACAAGGCCAAGATGGCCGAGATGGCCACTTGATCAGGATGGGCGAGATGGCAACATGACCGGGATGGTCAGGATGGTAGCATGATCGGGATGCTGAAGATGTTGCATTTCCGAGAGGATATGGATACTGAAAGGAAACAACCATTAAAAATCGCCTCTCCTATCGAAGAGCATCCGCACTTTTGTAAGCAATGAATTTGAATTTCTGTGTAAGGCGCGCTCAGTCAATTCATTTCCATTGTTGCTGCAATTAGAGTAGTAACGAGTAATCCATTTTGAATACAAAGTCTTTGGAAATGAATAAATTTCTATATATAACCTTACTAAAATTTCAAAAAGTAATTAAAATCTAAATAATTGAAGTATAGATTGATAAGGTGATATCAGCTAGCGATGATATCATGATAAAGTTCTCAAGTATATAAATAAGAGAAAATAGCACACATTAATTTTCATAGATTTGTTGGTGAAATCTGTTCATTGCTCATATTTGCATATGGCGATTCGAGTAATTTCATTGAAATTTCGATAAAATGAACAAGAATCGCCATATTAATGGATTACTTATGAACTCTGATTAAGCCAGATCTATTATTATATTCTCTCCAATTTATTTATCTTTTCTTTATTCTTTCTGCTATCATAACTTTGTTGGATAGATCCGAAACGAGTATATCGCCTTTCTTTTCTCATCATTTAATTATCCATTAGCCGATTCTCTAATATAATTTCACTAATTTCACTGTTATCGCTGATTTTTATAGAAATTTATCCACTGAAAAATATCATCATCTCTTTCTTAGGATGTTTAACGTTCACTCTTACCGACATTCAACATTTATCTGTTTCAGATATGAAAAAATAATTAGATTTCCGCTTCATTATTGCAAAGAAAAAGTCTTATAAATGAGATGCAAATTTCGAATCTTTCGGATTTATATTAAAATTATATATATTCACATATAAATAGCTATAGAGTGATCTTAAATTATTCCCGTAGGTATTCCCTTAGGGTCATCTTAAGTCCCCATAGGTAATAAGTTACCCACAAGTAAGCAAAAAGAAAGTTCAACACGGAAGTTAGTCGTTGTGATATATCATACTCGTTTCGGTGCTTAAGTATGTAAAATTTAGACTGTTATTTTCCCACTTTTTTTTCGCATAACAGTTTAGCGTAATCCCAAAATCGCATAAATCCTTGAAATATATTGGGAGAATTTAATCCACTTTATGATCTGTTAGGTCCAACGATTTCTCATCTTATCATATTTAATCCACTTGAATATTGATGAATTTTCTTAGTTACTATGCGATTAAAATAAATCCCACCAGCATTATGGATATTATCCATAAAATTTATGAGAGTATAACTTCGGCATTTTAAATATCTAATAATTTTCAGTTAAAGTTAGTATATTAGGAATCACGAATCATAGGGGAATTACTCATATTGACTTAGCTGAAACATTTCGGAAACGAACTTCCTGAAATCTTCCGGAAAAATCTCTACGAATCCTTAAAAATTTTCTGTTGACAATGAAGAAGTTGAACTGTGATAAAATTGTTTCTCTTTAATTTGATGAGAACTGATAAAAATTAATTTGAAAAAACAAGATTGATAAGAAGAATAAAAGAAGTTTTATATTCTGAGGTGAGAAATATGATGCGATAGAGAATTTGATTTCTGAGTTCATTTCCCATTTCACGAGTTGCTTATTTTCAGCACTCTCTTTTCAGCTATTTATAAGCAGCCGTCAATTGTCCTCGAAAGCTTAAGATAGATTTAAGAGCATATATATATATATAAATATAAATATATATATATATATATATATATATATATATATATATATATATATATATATGCGTCGGGAAATGAGAAGCTTTCGGCGCAAGCTGCGAACGATACTACTCATATTTCACCGCATAAGCTTACGTACTTGAAGAACTTCAACTTGCTCAAATATCTTCGTTAGTTTGATTTTATGAATATTTCGCTGATATTTTTATTGCTCATATTTTAAAGACCTGTATTTTTAATTCTTATTGTTAGTTTTTTTTCCGTCATTACATGTAAAAAAGCCCATAAAGAACATGAATATATATATGAGCTACTGTTTGCCTCACATTTACTCATGTGTACTTAAATCTATGTGAATTATGAAGGTTATTGGTGGCATAGCATAAAAAGAAGGGGCAATGCAAAGAGTAGCCATAATTTGTGGTAAGAATTTAAGTTACACGTGTGGAATTCATATGATCATTTCCGTACTTTGTTGAGTAGTAGTACTTCAAGATACAAAACTTGAGTTTTTTTTTCAGGATAATTTTTCCAGGATATCTTTCAGGATGACATGTTCTTCGATAATTCAAGTTTGTTAATCTCATTTAAACGTGAAGTATGAGCTTTCAGAAGCGTTCAAATCGACTTTCAAGTCAGCATTATGCAAAATTCATAAAGTGCATAATTTCTTAACGTTTCTTTACTAGCAGCTGAAAGTAATTCATAAGGAATTTAATATCTTATAGTATTTTTACATAAATTTAAGGAAATAATCATAATCATAGAAGAGAATCTATCGATATTTACTTTTCGTTAATGAATTCTTCAGCTTTTTCTTTGTAATATTCCTACAATGTATAAATGGGAAATTAAAAATAACTAAAATGATTTATTCGCATCATTAATTAAATTTTCTCCTTAGAGAATCTCATTTTCAATGGCAAAAAATTTAATTTCCGCTCTAATTTTGTGGAAAATTCCAAATCGTTGAGTGTAAAATATAGAATTTCTTTCAAAAATGAGATAAATCGATACGTAAAACGTTTAGAATGTAATTCTCATAGTGTGGAATATTATAGGTGCCATATATCAGAGCTTTAGTTTCACGAACTCATGAGCGTCTGTTAACTGCAGAAATAATCGGTGTGGGTCGCCAAAGGTGGGGGAAAGCACCTTCGACATTATTAGGTAAATTTCCGACTATAGTGGAGAAATTACTTGTAATTGAAATATTTGCGTTTGTTTGTCGAGAAATTGTTCTCTACTGGTGATCGTATATAGTAAAAATTGATGAAATTTATTGGAATATTTTTTTTATCACCACAAATATTTTCCTTAAAAATATTCCATTTTTCTTCAAAAAGATTTGAGAAGAACTTAATGAAAAGAGAAAATCCATTCATTCAAAGAGAACATAACGAATAGAAGATGAGAATTCGACTGAAAAGGAACTGCATAAATATGTCATAGGTCATAAATGAGTTGATAAATGCGCACATAACATTTCTGGAAACATATAAGAATATCCTATCCTCGAACTGATGGATCCTCGGAATCCTCCTTTTAATATCCTCGAATTGATGGATAGAATTTCTAAATAATTAAACGCTGATCATCGACTTGAGGTGACTGGTCTATGATTGTACATTGGTTTATTGCATCGACGATATATAGGAGGAATTTATGGGGAAGACGAATAACCTCTAAATTGAAATTAAATAAAGATAATATTCAACGGGAAGTTAGCGAGAAGGGAAATAGCAGTAAGTACTTGAAAAAGACCTGGAAAAGTTGGAAATGAAATCTCCAACTCAAGGAGACAAAATATAAGAAGAAATGATCAAACGTAAGCATTGAAAAAGTCGTTAGCTAATCAGCGACATAAGGAACCATTAAATTTCACTCGTCTATATTCTTTAGCATCTAACTAGTATATTTGAAACGATAACTGCAATCGTAAATCTCGCTTCGCTCAGCAAATTTCGATTGAATTTTACCACTTATCAATAGAGTAATGTCGTAAAGTAATGTTCTACATGTTCTAAAAGTAATGAGTACCACTGTTACGTCTAATATTCTATCATAAACTTAGAAATAAGTTAACAAAGATTTTTCTAATCGAACGCGAATCTTTGAGTAATATGGAACTCAGGATATGGGCAGCCCCTTCAAGTATCCAATTAGCTCATATTTCAGTGAAAATTAGGACAGATTCTGATGCCAAGATCATGAATACTGTTTTCTACAGTTACTGATGCTTGATCACTTGCGCGCGTAGTGGATATTCATCATGGAAGCTCAGTTGTATGAGGGTGATATTTTTCGGGGATACTTCCAATTGTTGAATTTTTTGCTCAGACATTGAGCTCATCTAAAGGTTATATTCGATGGCTTTCCACAAATATTGCTGGCATAGAAAAGAAACAAGAGGGATTCGTATATATTGTGTTATAGGATACCATTAGCAGCAAACCATTCTGTGACTAGCAATCCATCTATTTCAGACAAAACAACGATCGGATTTGTTATCTACTGTACCTACTGTAAATGTAAATCTACTGTAAGCCTACTGTCGTGTAAATTTACTGTAATGTGCATCTACTGTAATGTAAATCTGCTGTAATGTGCATCTACTGTAATGTAAATCGACTGTAATGTAAATCTATCTACCTAATGCTAGTTAAGTGTTTTCAGCAACTTTCTCGCCTGACTTATGTTGTGGATTTTAAATTTTCCTTTAATCATTTTACTTATTCGCTTTTCGTTTCTTATAGACGACGAGAGAGAATTTGTTATCTTTAGCAAATATTAATGAAATTATTAAATCTTCGAGGTTTTTACTTATATTTATATCGAATACTGACAATAAGTTAATATATCATAACGGTTTCCTCGTCCGTAAAAGTGTTAACGGCATCCTCGCAATATTCGTTTCAAATGCCGAGTCATTAAAATTTAGTCTTATTGCCGTTCGCTTTGCACATCAACAATAATGCAAATGCAACTCTTTATGATGGCAGAATGGATGCCAAGAGGAAAAAGGAGCAAGGGAGGTAAAAAGGTGAGATGATTAGCTTGGCTGTTAGATAGCAATAGCGATCATAGAACCCTTGAGAATTGCCCATCAAGGCGGCCTGGCCAACACTCTATGGATCGATAGCGTCAACTCACTCTCGTACATCCACAAACGCTTACTTGCTTGCTTGCTTGCTTGCTTGCCTCCTTGGCCTGACGACCGCTGCTAAAACACTCACACACTCCACATTGTCGAAATCGCTCATTTCGTGTGACTAAGGACGGCTATTCCGCTTTACTGCATTCGCTCATCTTGTGCTTGTCAACTTCTTCGCGTCTATATCATTTCTTCATTTCTTATCGATAAACGATAGCGATATGAATTTTATATTTTTCAATAATACTCTGGTCACTTATTATCGACACAGATCGACCGTCGACTTGGATAGGTCACTCTAGAATACTATCGATAAGCATTATAATCACTTGTTGATATTAGCGTACTTAACAATTCAAGAGATGATATGGGAGGTTGATAAACCTATTGCTTGACACTTCTTATCTCTATTAAACTTTCACTTTAAATAATTATTTTGCTATATTAGAAACAAAGATCGCGAAGCGCTTAGAAAATGCGCCGAGTTTTTTTTTCCACACAAGTGACATGTGCACTTTTGGAAGTGTTTAAGCCGTTAAGATGATAGCGCCGCTTGGCAATTCATTTACGATACTTTCTCATTCATTTGCTCGTAATCGATGAGATGATTTTACAAAAAAACATTTCCAGTGGAATATCGATTTTCCACTTAATTTTTATGGAAAATGCATTTCCGTTTATAAATACAATTAAATAATGTTTAATTTTTAATTTGCTATGCGTATTTGTGAATTTACATTCGATAAAATACACTATGATTGATGTTATTTCTATTTAACTGTTGCGCTTTCAAACTGAAAACCAACAGGAGAAAGCACTGAAATTTCGATGTGTATAATCTGTACCGAAGACATGTTCTCGCTATGCAAAATTTGGCACGTATAATCTATACGATAAGGTGATCGATCGTATTTAGGATACTTTATGGGTATAATCTATACCATGCGATGACCCTCACAAGCAAAATTTTGTGGGTATAATCTATACCACGGAATGATCCGAGTCAAGTGGTTCGTTGAGTTTGATCTAAAGCATAAAACAATCCCTCTGCCAACTTCAAGAATGCGGATGTTATGTGGATTTAGGAACTTGCGTGCATTTTATGACCGGCCACATCGCATTTTACAGCCTAGAGTCGCAGAAATTAAATCAGTTATAAAAGAATCGTGCAAGCGGTCGATTTGGTGAACACATGAATATATTCAATTCATTTCACACATTTTATCATTCGTTGGATATCTACTGCACTCACTGATCTGATAGAGGCGATACTGATAAAGTTATCATACTAGACGTAGTTTTTGATAGCGGTTGGTATAGCTCTCCGTTTTTTTCGCATGGCGCATTCAAATCTCTTCTATGCACCAATCAACTTTCGTGGATTTAAGTGGAAACCTTTTGTAAACGACTCAGTTCTATTTCAGCGTGCTGAATTCGTAAAAGTAGCTAGCGGAAATAACTTATCGAATATAAACGACGTCGAACGCTGTAGTGGTGGAGGCGTCAAACTGATTAAATGTAATTTACAAAAAAAGTTTATATATTAATGGTGGTAAATTTTATAAAGTAATATGGCATTTATAGTGTCGGATCGATATTCACAGTATATTATCTCTCCTTGTTATCTATAGCTTATCCATAGCCGGAAAAAATTGATTATGGAATTGAGATTGGATCATTCACGAATATAAAACAATCACATATCGCTGAATGCTGTTATCGCGTCGAATAATTCTAGCTTCATTGTCGTGGAATTAAATCGACTTTGTAACAGTGCAGCATAGCTTATTTAACCTAACCAACAATGTTGAATGATTAACTGCTTTGACGCATGATCGTCGATCGATCTTCCAATTGGTGCATCATTTGATTGTTGGTGCCTTTCAGCGGCATTGTTCGTTTTTCTTCGGATCTATCCAATTGTTTTTTCTCGTTGTTCTTTATAAGCAAGAATCACTCAAAAAAAGTCCCACTTTGGTACCTTTATACGTGAATTCTTCAAGGATATCGCAACTTGAAGGCTATCGAAAGAGAAAAAAAAATCACTTCTGTTAGGTGAAGCCACCTTTAAGGTAAATTTTATTGCTCGTTTGCTATGAATTTACGATTCACGCTATATTAACTTCTATAAACCTTTCGGTTGATAGTTATTCAAAATTTGAGCAGAAAGGGATTTCAAGCATTGAATTAACATGACAATTATCCTGCTAGAAGCAGGTAAGAGCACTTTCCACCAGCAGCATCGTTTCAAGGAACTGGGATTTTTCCACACAAAAACTGGTGAAAACAAATAACAAAATAACGAAACTCTGATCTTCATGAGAAGGAAAAATATTTCAACATTTCTCATGGGAACTATTTAAGTAATCAGGTGATAAGGTGATATTTCAGGTAAATATCAAGTAAGTAGGTAAAAGAAATTCGATCATATATGTTTGTGTGCTTATGAAACAATCACTTAACTAGTTTGATTTATTTTTAGCATATTTTTCGCGCAGCGTGATTAACTGGTAGAAATAATTAACTTTTAACTGCAGTCATTTTAAAACGGAATAAACCAGAATAAACCAGAATAAACCAGTATAAACCAGAATAAACCGGAATAAAAAGAATAAACCAGATTAAAGCGGAATAAGCCGGAATAAACCAGAATTAGTAAACATTCAATTTTCATATATAGCAAGCCAGAATTCATATCAGTCAAATGTCCGAAACAATTCTGTGAATTTTTCCATGGTTTTTCTCAAAGCTTCGCTGAATTTTGAACCTACTTTGAGCAAGAGGGTCCTGAATTTTGATGAGCCTAACCTACAGATTCCCTTCCATCTTTTGTGTCCGTTCATTTTTCGCATATCACTAGCAGGAGACAGAGCAAGTTGTTGCACCCCGCTAACAAACTGCATGTACTGATTTTCTAATGCAATAGTTTTTTTTCAAATAGATATATTTTCTTCAAAGCTAGAGTGTTGAAAAGGAATGACAAGGAGATTATTGATGCCTTATTCCGCCTGTATGGGAGGAGATAATTTTAGGAAAGAGAAGACCTTAACCCCTATTCCATTCCCCTCATTCTCCGAATTCTTTGAGGAACTAAGAAATAGTAATATGAACTGAAGATCGTTAACTTAAACAACATTCGTCTGATCGTTACGCATTGTCGGATCGGTCCGCTTATTCTTTTCGCAGAGAGCGGAAACGTCATTCCCTCTTTCAATGGTGGGCAATTTTTCGGCTCATTTCACTCGCTGAAAACTCGCATCCGTAAATCGTATCCGACATATCATTCTTTCTCTTCATTTTTCTCGTTGGCTTTCCTTTTCCTCAATTTTATTATCATTGTCATTGTCGCTTTCTTCCGTTTTCATCGTTTTCTCTTTCCCATTTTCGTATTTCTATGTTATCTCGTTTCTTTTTTTATCTCTGTTGATACCATTCGAGTAGATAAAAAAGATCGCTTGACTTTTGACTGCATTGAGATTCAAATCAAACAATATGGGTGCAATTTTTATTCAGCGATGTTGATCGCAATGATTCGATTATAGTTTCAACGATGAATCATAACCTGATTGAATTCATTACAGTTAATTTATTTCGCCATATCTTCCTGATCGTCGAAAGAAGATGAGACTAGTAAGGTTGCCTATACACCCAATAGATTGCCTAAAAATGTGATGCATCGAATAGTTCTCGAAAAATTGCTCATATATGCGATTGTGAAAGCGTTAATGGGATGAATCGAACGCGCTTTGCAGCGTTTGTGAAGCTCGAGTTTTTTCCCCTAACTGAATAATTCTTATGGTTGTCATTTTTTCTTGTTCATTATCAATTTCGATGATTCGATTTCATCGTTGCACACTTTTCGAGCTGATTGAAAAATTCTCGCATATATAATTCATGCAAACACTTAGCACTATCACAATGGCGGCCTCTTTATTTTCACTTCATACCTACAATTTCTCAACCTAATTTCAATATCACGTTGTCCTATAAAATTACTTTCTTATAATACGAAGCTTTATTCGGTAATAAGTGCAAGTTTTCTTATGAATATTGTAAACGTCGGCACTATGGAGAGTTTTATTTTAGTGGCTAAAATAAGGGTGATGTTTATGTCGAAGATAACGAATTACAGTTTGATAATTGTAATTACGATAGACGGTTCTTTAGTAATTCTATTTTTTCTTTTAGTAGAAAAGGTGAGAATCATCGTAGAAAATGCTGATAATGAAACGGATATATGATATGAACCAAAAGATCTATCATTGAGTGAAATGTTCCGACGGATATGGATAATCGGGCTAACATCATGGATAATCGGCTAGGAATATAGTGAAATTCTATTTGTACAAAAATATACGAAAGGAATTTTGTTTTTCATCCAGGGTTTCCAAAAAATCCACCCAAGACTTCAAAATATCTTGGACGTTATATGCAGGCATGACTTAAGCCTCAAGTTAGTTTGTGATAATGAAGTAGACTTCGTCGACATTCATATCAACGTTAACAACAACAGCTTTGTTGAAGGAAAATTTTCTGGGAGCCGATTTATATATCTTTAAGATTACAGAAAAATCTGAGAAGGCCCTCATCGCTGTGAAGGATGTTTGAAAAACGAGTCTTGACTTTGAGCGCTCAAAAAAGATAGTCCATAGAGTAGCAGGTACATGAAGAAACCCTAACAGGAAGTCTGTTCGAACAAGATACACTGACGAGAAACATGATGTTATTGGAGAGTCAGCAAAACAGAATGTCCGGATACATCCCGACTGACAGGCTAGAGGTCGACCAGCTCATGGTCGATATTTGACGAAGTAGCTTGGCAGTAGGTAATCAAACAAAATATCAAAATATGATAGAATTATAGACAAAATATCAGTGGAGAAAAAATCAATTCGTGCTAGAAGTTTGTACTCCTCAAAATGAATTACTTCAACGAACAAATTTCCCGAGAAATGTGTGCTTGTAAATGTTATCGTCGTTTTCGAAGACAAAAGCGCCGAATTATTTTTTTCGGCAAATAACATTGATATAAAAATTCTTTGAAATTTCTGTTTTCATACAACTTTTCACTGAAGTGGAACAGAAACTGCTATGTTTTCGTGGTGCTTTTCAAAGAAACCTCCCAATATCGGCACATTGAATGGAAGTCATTAAATAAACGAATCTCATAGAGGAAAAAAGAAGTCAATCAGGCTGAAATCAAAAAAAACTTGCAATATCGTTAAGCCAAATTCACTGCTTCATCTAATAGAGAAAGTGTCTCAAATAAACGAAAATGTCTTCGGCCTATGTAGAAAATGTTCAATGGAACACTAAATGGAAACCTTAGTTATACAAATACCAGCGGTAGGAAAAGCGTCAGAGCACAATAATATATCATCCTCTCGTCCATCTTATCCCTCCGTAGGCTTTTCTCATTTCCAGTGTCCATGAAAATGCGACTTCCATAGAATGTAATCCATATGCGGAGGTGACAATTACAACTTCTTCAATTATAGCGACTGATAACAACAAGAGCTGCAAGCGACCATGGAAACGATGTTTCATCAATATACGTAAGGAAAAAAGGATTCTACGAATCAATGCTGCTGATTTAAAATGAATTATTGAATTACTCAAATTTATTTTACGGTAGTTGACGTTTCGAAAACTTATATTATATTTCAATAACTTGGAATTTCTCTAGCGTATATTATACTTGATTATACTTCATATGAATTTCATTAATTATGCAATCGCATAGCCTGACGAGCGTCAGTAAATTGAGCGTTATACTTATTTAGTTATAATTGTTATTACTTTAGTTAATTTAGTTATACTTTGGAGTTATGTTATTTTGTTATACTTTGGAGTTATGTTATTTAGTTATACTTTGGAGTTATTTATAATCGAGTTATACTTTTTTTTGGAGTTATGTTATACTTATTTAAATGTTATTTACGTTAATATTATACCTATTTAGGCCAACAATTCCTTCGAGCATGCTATATTATTTCGTCGATAGCCACAAAAATTCATAATATGCCATTAAAAGTGATAAATTGTTAGCCAACTTGTTATGGTACTCTCTATATTCGTCTAGGATCTTTGTGAACTGGGCGCTGTTATCGCTATTCCTATATTTCATTTCATTCGCGCATCTAGTCTATATTATCGAAATATATTCCATAATTTCTTATTATTTATAATGGTGCAATATTGATGGAATCATTTCCCGTCAAACCCATAGCAGATAGATTTACTTCAACATATCTGCGTGCCCCAGGTGCAAATACATTTTTGGATTTCAACGATTGCTACAGTATCGAGCAATTTGCTGTTATACAAGCAATGAATGATAGTGCATGAGCATAAGTCATTTTTTTCTCCTGAGATTCCTAATCCACTATGGTTTTTTATGAGGACAACTTAGGTTAAAGAGGTTTTCAAATAGAACACAATCACTGCTAAATTTTGAGTCTCTTGAAAAACTAAGGAAAAATTCTCAACACTTTATCCTGAATGTAATCATCAAGGATTTTTGCAATTATATGCAATATACTTCACCAACAAGCGATGTAGAGCTAAGGGTGAAGCACACAATATATGGAACATATATAAGAAATAAAATGAGTGTCTTTCCATTTAACTGTCATGATACTTCCACTTTATATCACCGATGAGACTGAGCTGTTGATCATGTTTATAACTCGAATGATATATGGACTTTCATCTCTCTCTGACCACCTCCCACTTTCTCTCTTGAATGAAGAAGAGCCAGTTGCAAACATTAGAATGCTCAAGCAGGTGTTGTGTCCTATAGAGAACTAAAAATTTTCTTATGAATTTAATTAAGAGTCATCTAAAACACGAAACATTTTTCTCTCGTTTTCGACAGCTTCAGTGATATTTTGAGAGCTTAATGTGCCAATTTGACGTCCACTCATATAGTGATTCCACAGTTGGAATTTCATATACAGCGCACAATGTGATTGCTGGCAGCTTGACGGGCGGCGGCTGTTTCATATCTTTTGGCCAAAAAATAGCCATCGATAGAACTTTTTTTCATACTGAGGAAATTTAGCTCCACATGAGCCTTGAAAACGGCATAGTTCTTATGTTGAATGCATCAGCCTGCGTAAACGCTCTACGAAACTGAGCAGATATATAGGTAAAATATTGCCAATGGGAGATGTGGCTCATTAAATCACCTACCGAAATCCCTCCATCCATAATACTTCCGTGGATTTGAATATGGCCAATGAAACAGACAGATTTCGCTTAGAGAATCGTCTCAAATTTCCACTCATTTGTAAGCGCTTAGTATAAATGCGTCTGAATTCTCGTTATGAATGACAACGAATATCATCTTATTGCTATTGCTGTAACGTTATTTCTTTTCATTTGTATTCTTTTTGATGAAAATCATACATATAAAATATATTATTTCATTTGAAGCGAAAGTGTTCACTGTAAATGAAATATCAGTGATCGGAAACTTCTCAAATGATATTTAGAGAATAGAAATTTAGTGAATTCATTTTCTATATTTCAGAGGCGAGAAGAAAACAACCAACAATAGCATCAGCAATGGAATAGATGAAAGGCAATTGGAATCAATGAATTTGCCTATTTATTAAATGTAAGTTTCCTTTACTCCACTTACGTATTTTCATATATTTTCCATTGAAATGAAAAGATGAAGAGTTATGAAGTGGAAAATAAAACATATTTCATAGAAAAGCTCATAACTCGTTTCTTACTGAGTCTTGAATCATTTTTAGGTCAAAATAACCTCGCAGCATTTGTTTTATTTTTTATTTTTTGTTACAAATGGAGAAACAAATCCAAAAGATGTCCTATTAGATAAGAATACGTGCTTCTTCAACAACATCAACAAATCTTCTCAATGGAAAATTTCTGGCCTCGTCTGAATTAACGGTACAATATTCATTTCCAAAGTAATTCTTTGGAAATTAGCAGATGCATGGCACATAAGTAGATAACAGTATATATATATACTGTATATAATATACTACTCTATACTGTAGAGGATAGTGTATATGTGCAAGTGCGCGTAATAATAATAATAGTAATAATAATAATAATAAATAAATAAATGAATAAATAAATAAATAAATAAATAAATAAATAAATATATATATATATATATATATATATATATATATATATATATATATATATATATATAAGCGATATCCTTAGAATTTACTTCGCAAATGCAATTTGAGATAAAAAGATCTACAAAAATGAGATATTTGATTTCTTTTCATAAGAAATTCTCTGCGCGAAATAATTAATCTATCGTTTTCCGAAATTCTACCCCGTTTTTTGCTCAAAATGTTTGATTGGTGAGAGAGATTTTTATGCGGAGAAAAAATCATCTTTTTCGATGGAATTCGTTCGTTGCGTAACAAAACTACGAACAAAGCGCAATTGCTTTCTATTGCTCTACGCATTTGCAATGCCCAAGGGAGAATCGTTGCGCAATTTGATTAGCTAACGGCTTAGTTTCGTGCAAATATTCCGATTGAAATCAAATCGAATGGATTTTTTCTGTTGCACATATCCATCTCTTTCTGGATAGCTGTTAGAGCTTACGTAAAGGGAGAGAAAAAAAGCGGAGTTCAGAATTTGGAACATTCATTGAATGGCTCTACTCCAGAGAATCTCTGCAGTACTATAAGTGGATAAATTCATCGAACTTATAGAATATGTGAGTTATAGGGAGCCATCGTCATTCATTTTATTCAGAATTACCCGGTTATCGCATAGTATACGGGCCAAAAACGCCTCATGCTTAATTCATTCTTTGAGGCTTATTTGTGCTTATATGTAAAACATTTTATTGGCAATTTTATTGTCGAATATAAATAATTTTATATTCGCATACATTCGGTCTTTTTGTTTACATGAAATTGCAAGCTTTATTCATCTAAAAGTGGTTTATAAGGCCTAAATATCGTATGAGCTGTGCCTAAGGGGCGAATAATCTTTCATGGTAGAGGAATCAAAAGCGAAAAAGACTCCAGTGATGCAATGGAATGTACAAATAATATCCAGAATAACTCTCCTATGTATTATGAAATAGCATTTCTAAACATCTCCAAACATATTTCCATTTTCTTAATGATTTTTTCAATAAATCATTTTTACAACGGAGTATAGATTGAAATATTTCTGAAGAGACATAAATGCAACCATTTTCCTGCCCATTTCCGGGCAAATATTTCCCAATCTTAATATTTGCCTATCTCTTCCACTTTTTCCGGGTTTCATTTCCACAGCTGCACCATCATACTTGAAGTTACTTGAAGTTATGCGGAATGTTGTTCAATGAGCATATCGCGCATTAAATGATGCAATTATCCCGTTTTCTCTTTATTTCCTCTTTTTTTCCTAAAGGCGCTATTAATTAAAATTTTCATATAATTAAAGAATAGAATTTCCTTTAAGAAGCGATCTGTAACAATCGAATTTGGAATTTTATTCTTTGCGGAATTTATGCCATCAATCGATTCAGCACATTTTTTCTTCTCTCCGAAACTGATGAGTGCAATTTAATGTTTAAGCTATCAAGGATGCGACATTTGATTGTTTAATCGAACAATAGTAGAGGGCAATTATACGTATGAGTGTCTTTTAACGTTCAGCAACGAGAAATTACTGGACAGGAAAAAGTTCTCTTACATTTAACTTCACCTATTTGTAATTTAAACAAATTATGAATGACTATGGTTACTACTTGAATATTTAAATAATTCACTGCGATAAATCATATAGCTCTCAATAGATATTCAAATCGACACTCGATAATTGAATTATTCTTCGGTTATATGATGTTTGCCTTACGGCTTAAATAATAAACTTATTTGGATGGAATGTTTCCCTTAATTTTTTTTTTGAAAAAATGGATAATCACAGATATAAATTCTACGATTATAAGCTTGGATATAGGTATAATGCGAGAAAAAATTCACTTTACAGTGAGAGTGAGAGTAATATCAACGATATTCGAATATTCAGCTCAATTGACTTCCACACTATTCCTCTTTCCCGTGATGTAGATGCAAATTTTCAATGTAAACTCTGCGTACCTATTTGCATACATACGTTTACGTATCTGTATAGACACAAGCTTAGGAAGCACCAAAGCCAGAATTGGGGAAATTTTGTTAATTGTTTTCTGGATTCAAGGTGATCTTTTTTATTCACTTAATCATTATCGATCATTCAACTTATACACAATTAGATTGTCGGATTTTGCATTACTTCTTTGCGAGTTTGATCGTAAAAAACAAAAAAACGCACGCTTTTGTTACAATTCGCTAATAAAATAAAAACGATTCCACTGGAGGTGAAATTTGAATAGCATTTACTCTTTGGTGATGAGTGAAATGGATGCCTTTATTTGAAAGTCCAATATGAGATCTTTCATTTGTTATGAAGATGCGCCAAACGATTGATTAGCAGTGATAGCTTTCATTGGCCATTACCTTTTCCCGAAATTTTCTAAGTCTCTATTGTGTTTCAACAGGGTCTGATGAGTGCATGACGCTAAAGTCAAGAGAAAATTGAAATCGGTTGAAACGAGATCGTATATAACGTATTTGCGTGGACTGCATGTTAGGATCAAAGAACTTTCGTAGTGTAACTTGAAGGATATGTGTAGCTTTACTAATTAAGTGAAAATTCTGTACGGTCAATAAGAATCAGTTGTAATATGAATTTATTTATTGGCAACTCACGTGGTTAATTACTGATCAAGTGAATCGCATTTGTAAATGCGCATATTGTGCCAAATCGTCTAGCGTGTTTTCCCACTTATTAACTATTGAACTATCATCGTCGATTATTTCTTTGCGAGTTTTCTTATCGCATATCAAATTTGTTTTATCAGTTTTCATGATGTTATTGCATTGATTCCTTTTCTTTCCCTTTTTCTTTCTAAAACTGAAGTTCTTCTCGATGACTTTGAGAGGAATTATTGCGCTACATATGTAGAATATGAATGTTTTATGCGTATGCTGTAAATACACTTGAAGCTTTTTATGGCCTATATTGATATGTTTGAGCGTACCTGATAAAGATTTACAAGATAAAGTAAGTGCTTCTTTGTCGTGTCAAGCTTATCTTATCACTTCTTGATAAAATTGATAAAATATCAATTATTTTATTAATTTTATCAAAAGAGTTAAAAGAAACACACTATTCTTTTTCTTTGAGCTAAATGTGAAAAGTTCTCTAAAATCGATAAAGTAATCCCTGACATAGGGAAAAAGGTGGGGGCTGGTTTTTTGTGGGGGCGGAGGAGCGGGAGGAAGGGATGAGGCAGGCGGACGGAGGCCCTAAGTTTCACGCCACTGATGTTCGACGACTAGAATTTATGCTTCAGAATGCAAACTTCATTGTCTATTTGCAGGTTTTTCATTAATCATCGTTACCGCTATTGCTGAGACCGACAATACCACTGTCTTCTCCATGGCGGTGCAATCGGTTCGTTCTTTCATATATTTTCCTTAAAAGTTTATCAAAGGACTGAATAAAAAACAATAATTGAACATGCAAATGCATTGGTTACATCACATGAATCCCAATAAACATATCCGCTATTGAAAATCATCACTTTTTACACTGATTATGACAAAAAAGCCTTCCATTTCCAATCGTTTTCAGCTCATAGAGAAAATTGCTAAAACAGATTATAACGGAAAAATCCAAAAAGAAAACAAACGCAATGTTTGCAAGCAGAGGGATTTGGCTGTTTTTCCACGTCTCTGAATATATTTCTCTTTAGTTTATAGCGTTATTTCGTGAAAAATTTGCTTTCTCCTCTCAATTCCTCGTTTCCTTCAACAAATTCCTTCAATTTTTTCTTTATCCCCCATTCCCTCACTCGGCTCCGTATCGTTCTCAGTAAGTTCACCAGATTTCATGCATAAAGCAAATTTACTTCAACGTTCGATGTCGCAATTCGAGAATATGATGAAAGCAACAAAATAGGCAATAAGTAACACCCAAAAATACTAGAAACTTGTTCCGTATGGGAGCGTACAACTAAAATGCTCCATATCCATAATGAAATACTACTATTTCGTTGTCATTCACAACGTAATTCAGAGATATAAATAACCAATTTTACAACATCCTTAATCATAAAAGTAATCTTCATCTTCTGAATCGAATTAGCACAATTCGAATCACCATATATTTTGAAAGGGGAATTCTCACATAGCAAAAAATATTGCTACACATCATTTTAAGATCTCTAAAGAGAATCGCCATCGCTTATGAAATTCATGGCTTTGATTAAATTTATTTAGTCTTTATCGATTCAGTCTTTATCGATTATTTATTTAGTCTTTATCGATTATTTAGTCTTTATTTATTTATTTATTTAGTCTTATTTAGTCTAATTTGGTATGTTTCAGTTGAAGTTTCTAAAATTTAACTCATTAATTTAAGGTCGTATTTAGTGAGTGACTTATTTAGGGTTATCATATTCAATTTATATCTTTTACTTGTTATTTTCTCTCTCTCTTTCTCTATTTCTCTCTCCCCCTATCTCTCTTTCTCTCTTTCTCTCACTCTCAAAAAAAAAACTCATTAACAACAACGACTATCTATCTGATCTTAAATACCAACATTCCTACGTCGATTTGATAAGTATATTTAATCTTTACATTAGAATTCATCCCTTTAAGTAAAGAACTCTTAGTTCTTTGCTTGTTTTTCCATCAAATTCACTAAATCTGATACTCGGTTCCAGCGGTCATGTTTTTAAATGCGAGATTACATTATAGAAGTTGAATAATTAATAAATAATTCTAATTTTTTGACGTTCTTTAATTAATTATTCTTTAATTTGTATTCTTTAATTAATATGTATTTGTATACAAGGCTTCATTGTATATAGGGATTAATTGAAGGAGGCGAACTTGATGCATTCGTGTATTTCTTATGTGTTTTCCCACTTCTTATGTAACTAACTTATGGATAATGATAAATGAGAATTCATCAAATTCTAATCGTTTATTTATTTCTCGATGTTATAAGGCAATGAATGAGCTTTTGCATATTTTTCTCTTTAAAATCCACTTATGTTCTTTTCTTCATGTTTCAAAGCTCAGTCGAGTGTTTTTAAAGATAAAGACGCTTTACGAAAAAAAAAGACCCTTATGAACTCTTACAGTTGCATCGTCATACGTATCTGATCGGTGCTGCAATCAAGATCGGTAGGAGGCAGATCTTCTAATAATTACCTCAGGGTTTATTTTAATTCATTTAAGAAACGTTTCGTAAGTCTTTCAGATCGGAAGCACTGTCGGAAGTTCGATGGCATTATCTCACTATCGTTTTCAAACTTTCATTAATGATACCATTAAAATTTTGCAAATATTATTTCATATTAAAAAAGAGTTTTGTAAAGAAATTAAAATTTGAGACAAACAAAGATCAGTTTTTCTAATATTTCATATAAATTAAGCAAGAAGAACTTAAAATGAAAAATTATTCTTTTGCCCGAAACGACAAAATATTAGTGGGAAAATAATGATTATCATTGATCGTTGTTCATAAACGCCGAAGAAATTATAGTGAATCACATTTTGATTTCGGAATTGTCTTGATGTAGGCTCAATTTTTGTGAATATCAAATGAGTAATATGAAGTTGCCCAAGTTTCCAATATATTCGCTCGGGCTATGAAATATTCGGGCGAATTTCACATCCTAGTGAGACCACATCATTCACTACCACCATAAATTTAGCCACTGGAAAGGAGCACATCTCCAACGCTTTTTTTTATAATGAAACTTAGATATTATAGTAATAAAAAAGGAAAAAAAAGAATGAAATCATTCCGTCTATACGAATCACTTTGAAATACAACATAAAAACACATTATGAGATTTTCGATACTTTACTATGAAAAAATAAAGTGTAATATTGAATGCAACTTTTGTTTTTTTGACTCTTTATTATGCGAAAATTGTGCAAAAATACACATTATGACTTAGAACGAGAAATTTCTACTCTTCAAATAATTCTATTTACGCTTAAACTTTTTTTATTATTTCTTTTTCTAACAGAATTATCCTGAAGATAATTGGACATCCTGAATTTGATTATCCTGAATTGAGTTTTGAAACGTCTTATGCAATACTCAGCAACCGTATAGTTTAGTTCCACTAATTGTCTCGTACTCAATCGAGTTCATCAGTTGCCACTTTTCTTATATTACCTCAAATTTCTTTACAATATTGCAATTTTCTTTTGCAATGTTCATTGCAAGCTGCAATTCTGCATTGTAATTTTACCCCAAATTTTGCATTCTTATACGCTCTACATCCGATATTTTCGGAATTATAGCGGTAGAACTTTTCTTGTTTTGAACGTAGTTAGTTCAGCGATTTTATGATTGTCTTTTTAATCGAAATAGTAGAGGCCTAATATACTCATCACCCACAAAAATTCATTAGCATTTGTTTTATTAATATCGGGATCGATCTTCGCCCATATATAATTAGAAGTGATTTTAATAAAAGTATTGAGGCTTTAGTGAAACTTTGAAATGAATTCACTAGTATCTTTTGCAGTAACGATTATAAATCTGATAGATGGTCTTTTGATGTGAACAGTTGCAATGAATACTATTCGTGCTCTATATAATCGTCTGAAAATTTCCAAGTTGGAGTAGTAGAGAAAATATAATTTCGGAGGATATTAAGTGGTTTTATAATAGAACTTTTCATCGTTTCTACATCGATCATAAAGAGGTATTGATAAAACGCGTAATGGCAATGTCATATCTCTGCGTTCGACAGTTTGCACAGTTAGGTCGTTTCAAGCGCTAAAACACTAAGTTGATACTGGAAAATTGAACGGTTTCATCCTAAAAAATAGCTATCGAGTATATTAACTTTTTAGCTGATCCATTAAAAACAGCAAGTTATATCGAGAAAATTGCACAAAAACGCTATAAGTGTGCGAGTGGCCGCCGCGATTAAAATATGAATGTATTATTGAGCGCAATTTATCTACGCCGATAAATTATGAAAATGTTCTTTTCGAAGAACGCACGATTCGAAGACGTACATTGTGCCAACATATTAGGCATCAACCATGAATTTATTTCTATGTGAAAGACTTCTTATCCAAATGAAAAGTACAGTTACAGCAGAAAGGCCCCACCATTATTTCCAGCAATCTAACTGAAAAAGTAGTGCGCTGAGGGTTTGTTTACTCGTGAAATGTAGGTAGTAAGTAGTAGTGGCGTTTATTTGCCACTTTTCATATATATATATATATATATATATATATATATAGAATTGTCTATTGTCTGTTAGAGGTGACTATTCCATTAAAGGTAAAAAACAGTAAATCCTTAAGAGACGGGTCAGTTATCGATTGATTCGTTATAGCTGAATCTAATTTATTCCATTTATTTGCTATAAAAGTTCTTCTCTACAATGGGTATTGGCTGTAAGGTGTGCTTTTTGACTGGTAACATGATACCGGTAATATGGATGACTAATTCTTAACGGTAAGAAGGTAATACGATACCCAATGAGTGCATGTATTTTACACATGATACGTTATGCAAGTATAATATAAATATTAACATAAAAAATCATTTCTGAGTTTTTTTTTCCCCGACTGGGATCGTTTTGATCGTCTTGTAATCACGAAGAAAGCGAAAACCCTCAGGTATCGTATTCATCCAAATTAGGCACTCGTTTTGTAAAATGCAGTTATACTCTACCGTGGAATAAGGTTCGACGAGATTAGACTGTAAAGTTGTCGCTTTAAACCTTGAGATTTTCTTGAATTAAGGGCCACTTACATGATTTAAAAAGAAGGGAATTCATTACGAAAAATGGGACTCTTTGAATCGAGGAGAATTTCACATAGCTGTTTTAACGATATCGTAAACATCCAAAGATTGGATTTTCTCATAGTTTCGAAAGAAATTCACTCAATTCAATCTAATAGTTTGAACTCGAACAAATCACCTCGAAATATTTCATATCGATTCACTCGTCTACGGTTATTTTCAAGAATTATGATGAATTAATATCGCTCATATAATTCTATGAAAATTATTCAAAGTGAATAAATTCCTCACAAATTAGCTGAGAAATTTATCAAAGTGGTTAAATTTACCCATTCAATAGCTAATGGTTCTTCGGAAAACCGGAAAAAAACATGAAATTAAGCATGACAAAATGTCCTTAACGAAGAAGTACGTTATCAACATATAGGTGCAATTTTTAAGGTAATTTATCTGCCGTCGACGCAAAGCTGTCACTAAACCAGTAATTAGCATATAAAATTATCTCAACAACGATATTTGTAATGACGTCTGACAGCAGCTATTGTCTCATTTTATATCTTATGAACATTTAAATGACTTCATTTTTTTCCGATATATTTTATTCATATTTAGTATTTTACTATGCTGCAAATTGTTTAGCCATTATGACGAATTTAAATGATGCAGATATTAGCGTAACAAATATGAAGTTTATATTCGTATGCTAATGCTGAGTTGAACTACGGCAACTTTAAAAACTGAAGGCATTAGAGCTCTTATTTTATTGAATTATTATTCTTGAAAGCATATGTAGTAGATCTTTAAGTGAAATTCATTATTACTTTATAAAATCGATTATTTAGATAATTGTTTAGAAAGTACTAATTTAGTGCTCATCAGCTGATATGATGGTTATGGTTAGCAAATCACTAATGGGTTAAAGGATAATGCTTGAATTTAAATTATGATCCTAACCTCCACAACGTTATAGTTTACTTTTTTCCGCGCAATACTTATATTGCCTTAAAGTGTACAACATTAGTCACTCTCAAATGAGCGACATCTGCAAAAATTTTGTTTATCTGATCGCTAGAATTGTATTCTATAAAAAAGATAGTGGAACGGTTTTCACCAAATGAGAGGTTTTTTCGTCATCATTGCTGAGAATACAATAAAATTACTAATGCATAAACTTTCACTGACTGATTTCTACGGACTTTACTAAATTTCTAAGCTTAAAGTAAAAGAAAATAGGGCATTTTCAAGCTCGAAACAATGCGTTCGTATAAAATTGTACTCCATATATGGCGAGTAATACGAACAACAATAGAAATATTGGAAATTTCTAAATTGACTGAAGTGGTAAAACGTCGATGCGATAATCGAAAAGTCGATATTTCGAATTGAGACGTTTGAAGCTGCTTATGTTGAAAATGAAGGAAAACATTTTTGCCTGCATTGATGCCTCGCGAAGATATATGACTTCTAATCGCGGCGAGTTGTGGTAATTACGATTTATTTTACCAACGGAAAAGGATTATAAAAGAGAATAGACGATGGATTGCCTCTGCTCGAGAGTGGGCTACATAGTGCAAAGCGTATAGCAAACGAGTCGTATGCTAAATTTGCTTTGCTAGCTTATCTTTTAACCAACAACGGCTCGATTCACGTCAACTAGCAAGTGAAATGCGGCGCAGCTCATTCTATATGCACACTATGCCGTCAGTTATTCACTCTCGTTTCGTTTGTTGTTGCTGTTAGATAGGATTGCGGTGTTATTTTGTAGTTATTTTTTGTTATTTTTTTGCTGCCACCCGCACACACATTCTTTCTTTGCTACCAGTTTAAGCAGTTTTTCATTTATTTCTTTACATTCATGATTTTCATTCATTTATTCTTTCGTTGATTTATTTTTTAGAATTTTCTCGCAAATTCGAATATCTTTTTTTCCCTTCTCAAATGTAATTAAGTTTTACTTCAAAGAACACTATTTGATTTATCGTTTCCTGAAGAAACAAACAACTAGTAAGGAATTAACAATGATATTTTCGCTACTGTAATATTTATCGACCTTTGCATCCATAAGGAGAGTAACTTCCCTTATTAGGCTTCAGTTTCTACTATGTTTTAACTCACAGAAGACGAAGCAGTAGAAAGTTCACGGAAATATATATATTTTTTAATTCCACGGATCTGTTTTTCTGTTTTTTCCCCACTTTTTAACTATAGTTTTGTGTCCATTCTTTGAAAAATTTTACTTTCCCCTCTCGATGTTCATATATTACTCAAATGAGTGGAATTCTTTCCGGAAATATTTCATTCACCATTGATGGATGCTCGCTTCCAGAACCTTTTTTATGGACGATATCGTTTCTGCGTCACATTATTATAATTGTGCTGTTTAAGGTTTATGGGTGACGTATATCTATGCCCAACAGTAGTGTTTATCCTGAGACTAACTTGGAATTTCAAATAGAAACCATCCTAGAAGGGCATCATCGATACTAGTGAGTTTCACAATCTATTTATCTTCGTGATTCTTTGATTATTGTCTCGAAAAAAAGAGCCCAGACACTGCCAAAGACTTCCCAATCACTCCTCCTTTGGCAAGAAAACTTAGAGGTTCTTCGGAGCCTTCGGTCAGTGGTAAGGTATAGAGTAATAAATTGTTTGCATTATTAACTATTGCAAATTATACAGCCCAAATTCAGCTTGAATTTTTCTGTGGAACTTGTTCCGTTAGGACCGCAAGTAGAGTCTTGATTATTAATTGGCAAGTGTGTAATAGTGAATATATAACCTCTTAAAATAGATCCATACGAATTGTTTGCTCACCACTTTTGTTGCAAATATTTGCTCACCATTTGTTGCAGTTATTTTTCATGCATGCTTTCTGAACGTATTCATATAGCGCATGTTTCCTCTCTGTTTCTATGTGTTCACTTGTCGAGTGGTTCGGTCCTATGGGCCAATAAGATAGCGCTGTTGAATTTAACGATCTAATTCGCACTTAAAACGGTCCTCTCGCCTGTAATTCCACAATGTCTTTTGACTTATTAACGGGTGGGAAAACGATTTTGTTTTGTTCACATCATATGAAAGAAATCAGTTGAGCTGAATAGAACTCTTTGTTGGAATTTTAAAACTATCCTCATTAGGTGCATTTAAGTATCCGGTTAATTTAATGAACTAAAGTAGAAAAACCTCGCCCCCATGATAATCTTCTCGACTCTCTCTCTCTCTGTCATTGTATATTCCCATGGAAATCTTATCGAATTAATTAAATACCGCTCTTTAAATTTCAAGAACAAAAGAGTCTTCATCTCTCCTTATGTATATTTTTAATTCGTATGAAGAGTATGAGGAATTACCTTTTTAATTGTATCTCAATCGAAGATAAAGGCAAACACTTTTGCATTGTTCATCTTCTCTAAGCGGTTCACTTAATATTCTTTAAATTCTGAATTTTCTTCGTTCTTTTTAGTGAAAAATTATCTTACGTAATGGATTTTTTACCTAAATTCAGGATAATTTCAATTTCTATATATATCTAAATGTTAATTATAGGTTTATTCCTTTCCCGTTTGAGAAGCATTGAATTAAAATGCGTAGGCAGTTCATATATGGATATTGAGACTATGACGTTCGAAAGTGCAAATATGTTTTATTCATATCGCTAAGAATTAATCGACAAAAGTATTTCTCCTATGGCGTTTAATGAAAGAGCACTTTCAACTATTCATGACGACATTTATAGATTTTTAATCTTTCTTTTTTACTAAGAGATATGAAAGAATTCGATGAGAGCATTTGAAGTGGTAATTTCAGTCTTATACGTTTTACAATTTTTTTATATGTAATTTTATTCTCATACATAACCTATTTAGTTTATATTGACGCCTTAAGAAGTTTTTCTCAGCTGCTTTATATTGTTATAATTTCTAATGACGGCAGTTATTATTATTATAATTATAACAATAATAATAATAATAATAATAATAATAATAATAATAATAATAATAATAATAATAATAATAATAATAATTAATTATTATTATTATTATTATTATTATTATTATTATTATTATTATTATTATTATTATTATTATTATTATTATTATTATTATTATTATTATTATTATTATTATTATTATTATTATTATTATTATTATTATTATTATTATTATTATTATTATTATTATTATTATTATTATTATTATTATTATTATTATTATTATTATTATTATTATTGTTATTGTTATTATTATTATTATTATTATATTAGTATTATTAGTATTATTATTATTATTATTATTATTATTATTATTATTATTATTATTATTATTATTATTATTATTATTATTATTATTATTATTATTATTATTTAGCATTGAAATAAAATATTTATCGCTTTTTAGTATTTCATTATTTCCACATCTTATGGTTGATAAATCCTGATAAAGTTGATAAGTTGATAGAAATCCTGGTGATTTTCATAACATCTCCTGTTCGTTTTCGTTTTTCCTTTCAGTGTTTGGCTATCTTTATGAGCTTCCGTTATCTTACAACTGGCAATATTTTCTTGCCTATTCAATGAGTAATATTCCGACGATATTCAGGATAGCAATTCACATGTGTTATCCTGAAAAATTTTATGTACAACTTCCATTGTGCGAATATAAATGAATTTTTTTCCGCTTCCACTTTTATATGTGAATCTTCGAAGATGTGCAATAAAGTTTAAAATGAGCAAAATATATTCTTTAAAATTTAAAGCTTAATTTCCGCTAAAATGTTTTAGTTTAGAAAATGTTTATCTTAGCAGTTGTGATAAGAATCAGTGATATTTCTAATGTTTTTCGTTTTCAGTGACATATTGGCGATTTTATCAGCTTTAATCGAGAGTTGATATCAGCATTTAGTTATTTATACATACTTCCAGAAATGAAATAAGGATTTTTGAACTATAGTGTTGAGTTATTCGGGATCTTATGAATCGGTTGCAATATTGCAGTTGCGTTGCATATTTTATTTAAAATTGCGTAAGAGATATAATAGAAGGAAGAGAAAATTGCAAAGAAACATAATTATCCTTTTTTCCCTTGCCGTATTTAATTGTTTTTCGGAATATTACCTCTTCTTTCTTCAAATAATCCACCTCCACGCCATTGATTTATTGCGATTTTTCCCAAAAAAGTTTTCGCATTTATCTTTCCAACAATACGTCAAAAGTGACTCATTGAAGGGTCGTTTTGTGTCGGAATTAGTATTCTGGAATATTTTAATTTTCGCTTCTCTGGATTAAGTTTTCCTCTCATAAGCATTTCTCACTGATCTGTGCCTTTGCAAGTTTCGTTCATACGTGATCATATATTACAGCAACTAATGTGAAATTTGTGAGTTAATGGATTTCTGCATTTTCTACAGAAAACGGTTCCAGTATTTAAGGGCTTTATTTAATTCATCTAATGGTTTATTGAAGGTAGAAAAAAAAAGCATTTATCGATTATGAATTTCGAGCAAAGCATGGTTCATATTTCCATTATCCTTATTATGACCTTGCCATTGCGATTTTTATTCCAGAAGATGTTTACTGCAAAAATATCGTTGCTAAAGCGATGCATTGCAATTACTGCAAGTTGCATTTGGAATCCAGAAGCTTGACGTTAGCATCGATGGATATTTTAATCAGCTTAGCTTGGTTCCGCAATTGTAAGCATACCTCTGTAAATTCTGAATGCTTTGTGAACGAAATTTTTGCGGAAAGCTATCACTGAAATTATTTATTTACTATTGAGGTATCTATAATTTCAGGTATACCTTTTATACTAATTGTTGCAGAAACAAGGTGATAACAGCATCGTCGTCGTAAATACGTGAATATTATGAAAGTCATAATAATTTCAATGCTTTCTTATCATTGAATTTCAATAAATGCTATTATCTCAGAGACAGTGATAAATGTGTATTCGTAGAATTGGCACAATATATGTTTTTTGCATATTAACCTGCTTTAGTCAATCGTATTTTTCAGAAATCGGTCATTAAACTAGGCGCCTTGAAACATTTAAATCGCAACTGAAGTTTTACTCTTACTGGCTGTATTATTGCAACGAATCAGATAGATTTCTTTTAGATATACTCAATTCGTTTCATTGTCAAATCTGTTGGAAGGGAAATTTCCAACAAACTTATTCGTTAATTTTATTCCATTTTAATGTAAGCTTAAAAAATGCTTAGCGAAAATATTTGAAAAATTCATATGCAATTTTCTCCTTCGCTGTATATTTTGTTGCCCAAATTTTCATTGATCTGAAGGTGAAATTCTATGCGTTGATTAGATAAACGAATCTTCGGCGGAAATCAAATATTTCGACAACAAATTTGATAAGTGCTTTATTGATGCCATATACACTACATTATTTCTGAAGGAGTTCAACGAAAGATTTAGAGCAATCGGCGGTGCATTCACAAAGATTCGACAACGAATTGCGAGCGAGAAATGTTTCATGATGGCTATTTCTTTGAAAATATCTTTGATGAATCAACAGATTGAAACAATGTGGTTCTCTCGTTGAACAAGCATTGCCTTCATTAAGGCTAAAATTTGCTTTTCATGAGGGAGCAATGAACAGTTTTTTTTCCAGCAATCTTCTGCACTTTCACTTTAATATCGCTTTAATGAAGTCACCGATCACAGACCATCCTTGATTGTCAGCTTCAATCGTGATCTTTCCGACGTTTTCGAATTTCGCCACTTCTTCTGAGAATTTCAAAATAGAATACTGACATCTAATATGATATTC
Source organism: Parascaris univalens (assembly GCA_037576465.1). NCBI lineage: Eukaryota > Metazoa > Nematoda > Chromadorea > Rhabditida > Ascarididae > Parascaris > Parascaris univalens. The sequence continues at coordinate 225,874,115 of CM075173.1, forward strand.
TAACTTTATTTTGACGTTTAGATCTCATTTTGGATACGGTATCAAATGAGACTTTCTTTCTTATAAATTACAAAAAATATGGATGATCCGTAATTTTCGTTCGGAAAAATTAGCAAAAATCTTTTAATAATTTAAAATAGACGTATATTACTTTAGTTTTATTGAAACGATGCTCGATGAAGAAAGTAATAAGAATTTCTATATGAATAATCCATATTTATGAATTTTTAAGAGCATTTTTTGCCGAATATTGTAATTGCTCTTGAGAAATGAGTGGAATTTCGTGTTGAAAAATTTGAATTCATTGAATTTAGTGAATTTTTTCGTAATTTACTGCAAAGATTATGATTAAGAAGTAATAAATACTTAATAATTTCTAAAAATATGTATTAATTATTAGAGTTACGAATAATTTAAAAATTACATTTTTTAAAATTTCGATGCAAAAAAGGCAATAATCGTTATCTTTATGATTATTCCGAAGAAAAATATAATAGGATAATGGCAATGAGGAGAAGTTACTGCACTTCTGCTTTTTTCAAAAAAAATTTTCCACTTTTTTCAGTCGATTTTGAGAAAAATTTTGGTTTAAAGCGAAAGCAAAACAAAAGTCGATAATTGTGACCGAATTTTGTTTGATTTGCGAATGCAATAATGAAATTTCACTAGTTTTCTTTCGTTCATCACAACAAAATTATATCGTTGCGCATTTGAATGTTGTTATTGCGAAGATATTCTCTCAATGTGATTATTCATAATTTCATTTTCTTGAATTCAGATTCACGTCTTTTTTCGTTTCCTTTTCACTACTCAATTTTTTGCTCGTTCGTTTTTCAAATTTTCCTCTCCATATTTGAATTGATTTTATCAACGATACTATTTTATTCGATAAATTTCTCTCTTCTATCTTCTCTCATTCAAAGAAAAGCTATAGAAGTTGCTTACTGCATCGAACTTTATATTCGCATCATTTTTCAATAATTGCAATTTCAATTTTTATGATGGATGCTTTAAATGAAATCAAGTATAAAGAACGGTATATAGCTCTTGCTGAGTGCATTTTTTTAAATTTGAATCTACAAGATTGGCCATTTGTCATGACAGGGTGACGGTTAGATTGAAATCCTTACGTGTCATGATTGGAGCCGAACCTATTTCTTATAAATTTCGTATTCATTCAATCTCTTTTTTGACTGAAAGGACTAAGAACGAGTGGCTAAGGGTAACATAATGCGATCTGGAGAAGCAAAGTGAGAAGACTGAGCGAGCATCCATTGGTGAAAAGAAATGGTCTCCAAAAATTGGAGCGAAGATTTAACTACTGAAGAGAGTGATGCTGATGAAGATAATCAGGCCAATTCCCCCTCTCCCTCAGTTGCACCTCTCCACCAGCATTCATATCCTATCTTGAATCCTCATTAGAAGGCAGATGAAACCCAGATGAAAATCGTTCAACTCCGCGAATATCAATAGCAGATTGAAGAATCAGCTGATGTTATGATCCTTTCATAAGGTTGATGAACGGCTTACGATGTTATATTCAGTTCCCAACAACTCCTCCATCGACCTGTAAAAATATTATTGAAATTTTCGTAATTTCATCGCTGTAATTTGATAGTGATACAAAACGAGAGAAGAAATATAAGAAAGAGTTTGTGTCATCATTTTCGGTCATCCATCTTTTTGTGGACGATAAAAATTGGACATCATAGTCGGATTTCATTTTCAAAATGAACGGAAAATAGATGCATCGATATGTTAGCTAATGAAGTTTCATTTCTTTTTTTTCCTCTCTCATTTCGATTTTTCTTGTTTACTTCAATATTATGTATGACATATATAGCATACGTCATTTTCAGCTTAAATTACAGGCGTTGTTTGATCTTCTTCAATTGACTTGCAGATTCATCTTAATTGCTGACGTTCATTAAGTTGGATGGTAATAAATCATAGGTTCTATGAGGTTCTTCTAAGAACTTAGGTCACTGAAATACCATTGATAAATGGGTGACATCAGATGAAATAATAGAATGTGAAATCTCTAAACATAGTTTCAGCGAAGTGTCACTCTCAGCTGTTGGATGCGGCTGAGTGGTTGAGTAAAATGGGTGACATCAGATTTTATAGCGTTTGTGTATAATCCTTGTTAATCAGTAAAGATTTCAACGAAATTATCCATTTCAACTATGATTTCTTTGGTTTTTTTGGAAATTCTATGATAAAATAGCGAAAATAATATTATCCACCTAAAAGTTTATACCTAAAAAGTTACCCAATACCTAAAAAGTTACCCAACACCTAAAAAGTTCTCATAGGACAATTATCCACACACACACAAAGTCAATTTTCTCTATATATTAGGTTGACGATTCTCTTTATAGCGTCTAATTTCATCGTTTTATTTTCAACGGTTCTTTTTCTCTCATTTTTCATTGTTCAACTGTAATTTGCATAATTGAGAATTCAGGAAAAAATGTACGAAATAATTTTCCAGTAATTTTTGAGACTGTTTGTTGAAAAAAGTCAATTACACCTTGCGAGGAGTGGAAAAATGATTTCAGTGCACAAATAATGTTATGCCGCAATATTACTAAGCTAACATTGGATCAAATCAGACTTTTTTGAGACGAATAAAGGAAAAGAAATCAGACATTCTTTGTGGAGAATCTCACTGAGATCATATTCAATATGCAGATTCTATGTGCAAAAAAACACAAGAGAACGCTTCAACAGTCGTTACAGTGCAGTTACCTAAATCGGCAGCCAGCATCAGCCACACACCGAACACTCGGGGTGATATTCTCGCAGAAACGATCTCCAGCTCATTTGTATAGAGCATGAATATATACATGCTGTTATCGAAGTAGTTTGAATATAAGATTGTATATATGAGTAGAGTTTATAAGTTAGACGTTATATGGACTATCTCTCTGTCTGTGTGCGAGCAAGTACCATAGATATTTTAGTAAGTTGGGAGCACTATGTGACCAACTTTGATGCTGAATAAATCATCTTGTCGAGATTAAGTTTTAGAAACAAAGATAAAGAAAAAAGATGAAATTCCTTAAATGAGGCTCAAATAGTTTCAGGGTGAAATAAAACTCCACTGATCCATATCATTCATTCGATCCACAATATAGGGTTGTGTTCCTTAATTCGAACATACTTCGTAATATCTGACGATAAGAAATGGAAATTCGAATGGCCAAATTGGGAAAGCCAAAAAAGATCTTTCCTATTAAAATATCTCTCTTCATTTAGCATTTATCATTTATCAGCATCAAATAATTTCAACTAACAGCTATCAACTATAGTGCAATTTGATTATCGTTCAGAACTATTGAAACAAAAAAATATGCTAATGAAATTTCTTCCTCATCAATAATTTGAAATGTCGAGCGTGAAATTCCATCTATTTATAGAAATGGGACATTTCCGAAGTTCATTATTTCCTAAAGCATTTCATATAGTGCGTTAATTTACCGAAAATAAAAGGAGAAAAAACCAATTGGAATTGAAAAATTCGACGTACAATTAAAGGTATAAAAATAGGTTTATGAGAAAAGAGCAGATATTTTATGAATATTTTTCTATATGATTATATTCGAAATTCATAGTCGTTTTCGATATTTAAAGGGTGAAATTTTAACTATCATTTATCGTCATGATTTGTCCCATATTATGACGAAAATAGAAATAATGTTGCTTTCGTCTTGTGTGAGATGGAGGATGGAAGCGACGTGGAAGAAGGAGTTTGGATGAGGACGGGAAACGAGGGGAAGGAAAGTGAAGATAACTCCGATAGCGGATAGAGAAGCATAAAGGGCAAAGCTTTCTATGGTAAACGTCTGCCACTATCAAGAGCAGAAATTAGAATATTTACGATATATTATTATTCAATAACAATGTAGTCAATGCAGTAAATTACATCCGATTATGCTAACAGTGCCCATCTAGCGAGCTTAGGGAGATTCATCATTTTGTTTTTCTCCATTCTATAAAATTCATTCTATCAAATCTCAAGGAAGCAAAACAAGCCTGCTTGAATAGTTCACTTAATAATGCGCTAATTTTTTTAAAGCATTTTTTCCATATCGCAATTATATTCATCGATATAGGGAATAAAAAAGGGAAAACTTGAGTGGTTTTCGAAATTTTCCAAAAAATTTGTTTCTCCTTTTCTTTCTCGCTGCAAATTTATAGAACTTCTCTATTTTTCTTAAGAAAATAAACTCTTTATTAGCTATTTTTTAGTGTTTATTCTCTTATCGTTTCCTCCTCATTCGCATCAACTGTCCTGCCGCCATCCTTACGGTTACGTGTTGTTTGATCGGTTCGACCGCATTTCCCTTTAAAATTTGGACTGTACTAGTAGCATCTGTTTGAACCAATGACCCCTTCTCCCTCCCTCACTTCCTTCATTATTCGTCAAATACCCGAAATCAAACCGTTATAACGGCAAAATTTATAGGACATGTTAATGAACGCTGAAGTATTTTCGCGATTTGCGCGATTCTCGCATATGAATCCAGTGTACACAAATCAACGCGCGATGCTCATATGGCTCTCTAGCATTTGCGATGCTCATATGGCTCTCTAGCATTTGCGCTGCTCTTAGCCAGTGAAGTGTAGTGTTGCAATCATTGTTATGCAGTGCTCACGCCTATTTGCAATGCCTTGCAGGGATTTAGAATGTTTTGCAACGCTTAATTAATATCTGCTAATATCGATTTCCTTGCAACTTTGCAAAATTAGCATTTGCAAACTTTTATTTCTGTATTACATTTGTAGATGTCTGTCTCCTCAGGTCTGTCTGTCTGAGTGCCATTTGCAAACTTTCCTGTCTCACCGTTTCAATTTGGAGAATCAATTTACTTTCGCAGCTCATTTAATATACTCATAACTCCATTACCTTTTACGTTGATGTTTCAAATTGGAAAGTTTTATTGGACATTCACTGAACTTTAAAAATTCACATGAGAACTTTAAACATGAGAACTTTATCGATACAATTTTCATCTCCTATGGGTAGAAAAAAACTTTTTCTTTAATAAGACGAGCGATAACATCAATTTGAAACACGTTGGCATTGTTTCATATATTTTATCCGGGAATTCATGGATTGATTGGTTAATTGAGTGGATTGCAAATGCAGCACACTTTGTGTTAGCTCAGTTGGTAGACTTCTCAATTTGTTTCTTCCCCTATGATATCGCCATCTTTTTTTAGAATTATATAGAAGTCTCCTTGTCGAAATATCGGTCTCGTTCATTTTCTATTCATTCTTATTTCTGAGCATTTCTACAAAGTTTTTAAGCGGAATTTTCCCATCAAAAATGCTTCCCTTCTTTAGAGCAGTTATGAATTTCGTCCGTTATGCTACTTAACTTAGCTCTAATAAGCTTGAAGTTTATTTTTCATTGAGAAAATGATACTTTCAAAAGTAAATAAATTATATACGCATAATGAATATAAATTCTTCGAAAATATGAGCTTGATTAACGTATGCATTAGGTAAAATCGCATAAATTCAACGTTCAATTCCATATATAATGTAATAGAAGAATTCAGTGATGCAAAATTTAGTCAGCAATGAGTTTACTTACTATTCAGTAAATAAATAATATCATTAGAAGAATTCAAATCGGCCAATGATCATAATCGGCGTAACAAAACTAGTAAGTTGGGAAACCCCTGTGAGGAGCCGTTCGAGATTTCAGATGACGTTACTAGTGGGGAAATATGTTGTCATTATTCCTCTTTTGCTCTGTTTCCAGCCGAAAACGCTATTAAAGAAGGTGAGATGATCTGAGAGGAAGAAGAATAGAACGATTGATATATGCAAAGAAAAATATAATTTGTACTTTTCGTGGATATAAAAATTCTCCGGAATTGTTTTATATACTTAATCATCATATAGATGTTTGGTATATATCGTTATTTTTATCCTTTACATTTTACTTTACTAATCCTTTATTGTATTTATATATACATATATATATTTATGTATTACTGGTTTAATTAATGTTATATTTTACTAATTTACTGTTTACTTATTTACTATTTACAAATGATTTCATACTTGCTGATATACATTCATATTTTCCTTTCGTATTTTCTTTTTCGATAATTTCTCATCGATTTTATTCATTCGCTATCATTTATATTGCTTATGCACTTAATGATTTCACTGCTGTTTCTTGAAAAATATATGGTAGATTTTATATTTGCTCATGAATCAGGTATACTTTCAGATTCGAATATTGAATTTAAGAATCTTTTAGCAGTGGACAATATTTGCATAGCCTTTAATCATATAGAACTAAAGTATTACTTTCAAGAAAGTTCATTTTTTTCTCTATAATTAAGCTTATTATGTACTTTAGTAATTGATATTAATGGCTTTAGAGCCGATTAAATAGAAATTTGAAATGAGCAGAATGGGGTGATGTTTGAGAGAGAGAGGAAAGGTTACGAAAAGGGCAGAATTGTTGCAAGCATTTTGTCCTTCACCACTTCATCGCTTCCCATACGTCTCGTTCTGCACTTTTATTTGATCACTTCTTTCCCCTCCCTCCCATCCTCTCCCATCCACCATTCCTTCCATTCCTTTGTTCCATCATTTCTGCACTTTTGCACGCCTTTATTTCACTTTCCATAACAGCCGTTTGCAACATCGATATTTTACCTTGTTACAGCTCGATAATCGAATTGCATTTTTTTGAGAATATTTTAAAATTCTAATAAAGCCGATTAAATGAATTATTTATATATTTCAACCGGAAGTGAATATATATTAGCGTAAAATTCCGTTCCTCCCAAAAAAGCATTTAGTATCTTTTATTGGAGTGAACATCTAATCTTAATATGATGGAATTAAATTCACTAAGCATTTATTTTCCTATCATCTTAAGTACATTCACATCATATAATATCCTCACTGATACTGCTAATTACTTTGCTTTTTTGCTATTACAAATCTTCGATTACTAACGTTATGCGATGAAGCATTATAAATCAAGCGCATATCGCCCAATTATCACATATAATTTCTCCCTTCAGTATTCGATGTTTCCATTTCGTTGATTCTTCTTTAATTTCGAAATTCAGTTTGTATTAGTTGTCATAACGACATAAGGTGAATTATTACCTTACTTCGACTTTACTCCTTTTTTATGAGAGACTTACTCCTATACTTACTTCTACTTTACTCCTATATACTTGGACTTTACTCCTATTCATTAATTTAATAGTTTAGCATTGATTCATTATTGTTCACAAATAACTATCGCTTAAAATTTCATTTATTTATGAAGAGATTTTCAATTTTCCTAGAAAGAGAGAGCACAAATAGTCGAGAGCTTGAGAAAATCGAAATTCGAGAGTATTTGAAGACCTATTTTAAAATTTCTTCGTCAGCCTACTCATGCATAATTTCTTATTCAACTCTGCAAGAGTAAACAACTTCATCGGAAGTAAACTATACACTGCTAGCTTCCTCCACATATTTGGTAATATCACATTTCAGGGCAGCCGTATGCCCGAACAGACATCCGACTATCGAGTTGCGGTGTTCGGTGCTGGCGGTGTTGGTAAATCATCGATTGTTATGCGTTTCGTTAAAGGAACATTTAATGAGAATTATGTTCCCACAATTGAGGATACCTATAGGCAGGTGAGTCGTAAACTCTAATATTATATGAAAGTATCTTTACGAATATACACTCCTATTGAACGCTATCTGCCCATCTGTATGGAGCGATTCAATTAATGGCGAGGGAAAGTCAATGTTTAGAGCGCAGTATTTCTCACATACTTTTCTCTTCTATAGAGATGTGATATAAATTGTCTGTATTACATTCGTTGTGATAGAAATTGGCGTTGTATCGCATATGTGTGTGTATATTGCTTTGGGAGAGAGAGAAGTAACGTTGTATCGTGCAATTTGAAGCATCGTTTTTCGTCATTGTCATCGTAAGAGGCATATTCCCCTACGCTTGAGATGGATGTAAGTCTTTGTCGACGCGATCGATTTAATTTAAAGAAATTCCCTCAACGAATTTGCCAACTATCGAAATTAGTTAAGTGCACTTCTTTTGCACTAAACGCCTAGTGGGGGGTATTCATTTTCGTGGAAAAATTAATAGAAAATTCAAGTAACAAACGTTATTAATTGCCGAGAGATTTTTATCGAATGCACTAAGAAGATATACTAATGAACAAAAATAGTGTATGAATAATCGCCTTAATTAATCTTTAATTAAGCGATAATTAATTAAAAATGCATCTTTAATATCTCATTTTAAAAAATCTTAATCCTTTTTTTCCGCTCATGAATATATCTGAGGGATATTTTCAGTCTAAAATATCACAGAGGAAGTTTATTTTCTTCCGTTCCCTCTCCTTAACAGCAATTGCGCACCTTTAAAATCATCGACGAGAGTTTCATTTACCCTTAACAGATCAAATTAATAAAGAGCCTGAATTGATCATTTTTAGAACTGATTAGGTGAGGTTGTGCGCCGATTAATTTCTTTCCTGAAGTTTGTGATGAAACTGAGGTTCTTTAACTGGCTGAGCAGTAAGTTATGAACCATAAATCTTCGGCCCTTTCGTTTGGAGAGTGTCAATTAAACATTCGGGATTGTGCGTCTTAAGCCAACCATATTTAAGCTATTTTATGAATCTAGGGGTATTATACTTCAAGGAAATAGCTTAATAGCCTTTAGTTCATGTTCATTAAAACGCATAGAGTAAATGAAACAGAATCTTCGGCAAACATTTCCGTAAATTCATAAAAACTTAAAAATACATATAATGCGATGAAATTTGGTGAAATATCAATCATAAATAGAGACATTAGGCATATTTTATGAATCTCAGTAACTTGTGAAGTAAAATTCGTAAAATACTATTTCCGGTTTGTTTCCATTGTAATTGTGTTTTGTTTGATAGCATCATATTGCTTTTAAAATCGCTTATAGAGTTTGCGGTCTTCAGTGACAGAGAAATTCACTTCTCGCAAGCTTACAGCTCCGCTGTTGTACAATTAGTTGAGATCGATTTCGTTTTCCCCCTTTTTCATGAGCTTTTTTTATCGGACATCTGCTGCAAATCACAGAGTCTCTCTGTCAAGATGATTTTCCCTACAATGGCTCCTCTACCTTGGAAAGGAAGGAAGGGAAGGGATGAGTGGAAAGAAGAGAAGAGCATATTTGCTGTTCATGTTCATTGCAGTGTCTATTTTGTTCTCCGAATAAAATCCTCTCAGATGTCATTTCCTTTAAACGATCGCTTATTGAAATCATTTTCTTCAAGCAATCTCCTATTTAATCATAAATATAAACAAATTGATCGTTTTATTTCAGGTGATAAGTTGCAATCAGAAGAATGTTTGTACATTAGAAATCACCGACACAACAGGTAGTCATCAATTCCCTGCAATGCAACGATTATCGATAAGTAAAGGCAATGCGTTTGTATTGGTCTACTCGGTAACAAGGTATCGTTCCTTTTTTCAAACTAACGTGGAATTTACCGGAGAGCGATCCGAGAGAAAAACCGCTTGTGAGGAAACTGATCCACAGTCAGATTTCCAAGAATCAGTTCACTAAAATGTTTCATTCCATTGAGGCTAAAATTTCGAATTTCCTGAGTGGCGAACGATGCGTTACTTCAAATGTTTACTTTAGAAATACTTTAGAAATAGTTTACTTTAGAAAGAGATGTGATTAGCAGGTTACTTTGAAAAATTCCTTCATTTGCTTTCGAGAAAAGGTTTTTTAAAGGTTTAAATGAAAATCTCCTCATCAAGCCTGCCTTCAATTTTGGCAACTCTACAGGAGCTAGAGTGGTATGTTGCACAGTAGTTGGTCGTTTATGCCTTATATGCAAGGGTTTCATTGCATGTAATGGTTCCCAGCCCCTCTTTCAAAAACGCCCGTATTAGAGAGGCAAAGTAAAATAAGCAGAAATGGAAAATCTTGTAGAGAGGTGCGAAATCCAATGCTGTTGAACTCCGGTGGTTCAAAGGTAGAATGCTTGGGAGCCAAGCATGCGAATAGGGTTTGGTTCCAATCAGTCTCCACTGCTTTCACATATGGGTGCCGGGAATTGCGTCGAGAATGTAGATTATCAGGGAGACTGTCCAGGAAAATAATGGATTCTTAATTGCTGAACCCTATTTTCTGAAAGTATTTGGGATAATCGTTATCAGTGGTGCTTCATTTGCTGCACCATGAGATCTCTGTTCGTTATATTCGCTCAGGCAATGATTGCCTAAATAAATTGAGGCTGCGATGACGTCATGTTAGCGGCGTCATTCACTGCTATGACGTCATAGTCCAATGTAGTTTCTATGAAGTGTTGAGGCTAATGCGGTGCTTCGTTGAAGCTTTATATAGAACTCATTCATGAATTACATCTGATGGATATAATCGCATATTTGGTTCTAATTATGATATAGCGCGGTTGTCATTTCCGGTCCTATTCCAAATGCTGTAGTATTTCGTTGATCCATGAATTGGTCGATAACGAGGGCTTTACAATACCAACATCAGCTCGTCGTCCGATCGCACATCCGGAAAAAATTTGAAAACGAAGTTGGACTAACTAAAATTTGTGAAATTAATAGTTATGAGCATAAATCCTTCATTACCTTTTTCTCAGTTCCTTCCGCAATCGCTCTCATAGCAAAAACCCTACAGCTGTGCTAGATGAGCTTATATTGTATGTGTTTTTGCATTCTTTTCTTTCGATTCGCTAACCTCATAGATTAGTAGGTATACAACAAAGGTGCGAAATAATGTCCGCACTCTAAATCAACCGTCTTACCTAACCCGATTGCTTGCGGAAACCCGTTTGAAGACCTTTTCTCCACAACGCGACCGATGTAAAGCAAAAAATTCATTGATATAAAATGTATTTACGTTTTTCCTCCTTCAGATATCTTAAAGATATTTTTAAATCTGTTGGCATATTGTACCATTTGGTATAACTGAATAGTTCATGATACTCGTTATGATCACGAAACTTTCTAGTTTTATTTTCAGCATTTCTCGAATCTAAACTCCCCTAAAAATAGGCCAACATGTAAATGTATGATGCATATACTTCCATATACGCATACAGATAGGCGCAGAAGCATCGTCATAGACTGATTTTAAGGGCTCATTCATGTGGAAAATCGCGTTTAAATGTACGTGTTCGGCAGTGCATTCTTTGATTGACAGTAATGTCGACATAGATAAGACAAGTTGTAGTTGAGCTTTCGATCGACGCTTTGCGTTCGCCCAGATTTTCTGGATGCATGGGCGCATCAAAAATACTGCCTGGATAGTGAAGTTATCAATGCAAATCTTCAAAGATTTCCAGAGTTCCATATAGTTTATATTTACGTAGTCAGCAGAGATTTTTATCGGCCACTTTTTCCGTTAATTAAATACCGATAAACGCGGAAGTTTATTGATGCACTTTGATTGCACTAAGAGGATATAGCAGCCTCGATGAATGGCATTATATGATTTGATCATTGTATAACAGTTGAGTTATGAGTACAAGTGGGATTTCATAAATCGATTTTTGCAAATATGGCTTCAAAGAGGGAAAGATGAGGAACAGATTAAAGAGAGGAAGCGAAAGAGGAAAACAACGAAACATGAAAAGATAATAATTATTCGAAGATATTGCTGAGCTGATTGATGATTTAGCTTGTTCAAAGGTATTTATGTTTGATTAACATCCTCCGAAGGTAAAGAGTAATAATTTCAGCAAGCAAAGCCTTGAAGAACTTGGGCCAATCATTTTAACGCTAAAAGAAGTAAAAGGAGACTCAATTAGTGAAGTGCCTATTATGTTAGTTGGCAACAAAAAGGACGAAGAGCAGGTTTATATTTTTATTGTTTTTTCTTCCACCTCTCTATTATATTCACATTTTGAGATATTTTCTACTGACGAGACATAAAAATTCTAAAAATGAAATATTATTATCGGTTTCGATATTTGCTCATAGAAGATCCCTCCACAAAGGAAATGAATGACATTTCGATATCAGTTATTGGCTAGAGGTGTTTGCGCTGCATATTACAAGTAACTTGATAGTATATATCCATAAACGATTAGCAAAAAGAATACATTCATTCATATACTTATCTCCGAAAAAAAAGAAAGCTAAACGTCTAAAGAAGCTTAAATTAAAGCCTTATTGTCGAACTTAAAATATAGAAGTGTGAAATTTATCATCTGCGATAACGTTTGAAGGATTCCTATAAAGATAGCACGAAAATCCTGCTGAAATGAATTTTGCAATTGAGCCAACATTACTTGTATAAATTTTTCAGTTTAATTATACAGATTTCGTCATTTTAATATATCTTTCAGATATCAATTATAGATGGAGATTTTCTAATGTACCAAATTATGCTATTGCTATGAAATAGGAGAATTCTCATAGTTAAGCCTTAAATTCACAAATGAAAGTGAAGTCTTTTATTTTTTAGGCTTTAATTTATTTCTGAAGATGTTTTTCTAATATCTCCAAACGTATGATACCTTCTATTGCTAATTGTGTTTTGCTCTTTCTTCAGAATTTTCGCTCGTCAGTCTCTAAGAGCAAATTCTCACTTTTGGTTTCCGTCATTGAAGGATCGTTTTTTCTTTCATTCATCTTCGTTTCCTTTTCAGTGAGGAACCTACCTGCCCTCCCTCCTCCCCACTCCTCTCTCACTCTAAAAAGTGGACATAAAGATCATACGGCATTATTGTAGAGAGAGAAAAACTGCAATAGCGATTTAGCAGCTTTCTCATTTCTTCTATGAAAGATGCCTCATAAACTTTTGAGGTTTTATTTGTCAGCTTGAGAAATGCGATGCTTATTTGTGAAGTTACAATTATGGAATTAACTTACAATTGTAGATAAAACAGTTATTTTATGAAGAAATAAATTAAATTTGCTGAAAAGATTATTTTTTTAGCGTCGTGAAATCGGCTCAGAAGTTGGCGAGAAATTGGCAACAAAATGGGGCACCGGTTTCATCGAGACAAGTGCAAAAACTAATGAAAATGTTATCGAACTTTTTCAACGCTTACTTGCGATGGAGAAGAAACGTACACTTGCATTAACAATGAATGAAGAAAGTGGGAAAAATAGCTCGAAAAAGAAATGCTCATTAATGTAATCGATACATTAAGAAGCTTATCAGCTGGAGTTTGCGTTCTTAACACGTAATCTGAGATATGCGATAGTCGATTTACCCGATGGTTTTTCCTAACGTTTCTATAACGGAATATGTAAGTAAGATATTTAGGTAATAAAAGGATAGCAAAATCCTTTAGATCTGAATTGAAAGGAAATTCTTCGCGTCTTAATGGAGCATTCTCATGAGCTTGCTTATTTTGTTGTATATATGAAGAAAATTTTAAGAGTGGAATTATTCGTTTATTTTCTTAGATTTCTTGCCTTTCACACTATCATGATGAGCACCCACTTCCCCCCTGCCCCACCTATCGAATAACTGCCCTCATTCGTCCATGTACCTACTTGTGAAATCGGTGCTAGCAGTTACTCGGGTTACATATCGCTGTAATCTTTGGAAATAAAGACCTACCCTAAGATCGAACTTCTTCGTGAGAATTTATGAATCCTTGGGAACTTAGAGATTAATTAAGAGTCATTTTGAAGGAATATCTAGTATTAGGGAGTTTTAAACATGCCAAATAGAGATAGCAAATATAAATATCAATAAATGAATAGTTCTATGAAATTTGTTTTTTTTTTTCACTCACATTTTTTTCTCCCTCATTATTTATAAAATAATTTTGATCATTAGGTGAAAATATAGGTAATTTAAGCATCTCTAAGAAATGGATGAGTAAATGTAACATAGAATTAAGTGGCGCTTTAATTTCGAAGTACTTAAAAGACGACATAACTAAGAAAGAGAGTTAGTTACTTGATGTTTTTACCGATAAAATTGCTTAAGAGTTAGGCTATTTTTATATTGAGAGGAGTTCTATAAAGAAATTTCATAGCATTACTGAAATGTTCCACTTGGTGGAGAGTACATTCGACACAATAATGTGGCTCCAAGTAGGAGCAGTTTCTGAAAAGAAACTTGAAATTTCGACTTTCTCAATATTTAAGGAGCGCTTCCTTCCTTAATTGCCAACTTATTCAACATGAAGTCATTGCTAATCATTTCAGCGAAGATAATTTTATCGGAATTTCGTTATCACCTCATTGGATAATCTATTTTTTTTTTCAAATACTACTTAAGTACTCGTAGTTCTATAATTTAGAGTTATAGTAAAGATTATTGTATGAGATCGATTAGAGACTGAAAATTAGCAAAAAAATGAAGGATTATATGGCGAAAATTTTATTCATATTATGCGATTCTTCCGATTGTATATTTTAATATTTCATTGATGGCCCCTGGGAAACAATGGAAGAGACTTTCTTTCTTGTCTATCGATATATGATAAATTCGAGTATATCAATTGTTTTTCATAGTTTATCGTCTCCATTTTTTAATGCGAATAATTGAGATAATAAGCTCTTCAACCTATTGTTCTCATCATATATGTTGCATTTATGAACTTATTATGGCATCTAAAATTGGCAACGAAATTTTCCACTAACTAAAATTAGTAGGTTCTATTCCATGGCATTAGTAGGTTCCATGATCGATGGCACGTTTCTACTAACAGTCCAAAATTAGTAGGTTCCATGGCAATCTACTAAATTCTACTAACCAAATTGCATTATTGAAGAGCAAAATTTTATTCTGAGTTTCTTTTTGCGATTATTGAAAGAAATTCGAATAATTCGTTTCGTTGAAGAATTTCTTCCACTGAAATTCTGAATGAAGAAAGTTTTTCGAAGGTTTCTCGATGGGTTCTCATTGAAAATATCATTTATTCGCTAAATATAATGCAAAAAAGAGACGGAATTCCCTCAAATCTTATATGTTCATCAATTATCTCTGATGTTTATCGTCGATTACATTTTGTGCTCTCAGAATTGTTATTATTCGTGCCAAATATTCGATTTCCGAATGAATTATGATCTCAATTAATTTATGCTTCCTGTAAGAATTAATTTTTTATCTATTACACAAATCGGTAAGTATTTTATCAATTTAGGCGAAGAAAATCGGAAATAATCTATTGATTAATTAGAGAAAGAAATACAACTTACTACAGTCGAAGTTAAAAGTACTGATATACGAAAGAATATCGCCATAATTAATCATTGGTGGAATTTTGAGAAACATTCGACAAAGTTCAATAGAATAGTTAAACAGTGATGAGGCCATCATTACTGGTTATAGGACGATTGAGTATAAAGGGTGATAATGCCTTGTAAACTTGTACAACTAATAAAAAGAGAACGATTAAATAATCGCGTAAGAAACAATCGCAACAAAATAAAATTAGGTTGGCACCGTCACTTGGCACCATCAAGTGGCGATAAAGAGGTTGAAGAATTAAACTTTAGGAAAGTGGAACGAATGGAAAAGTGATGGGGAAGAACTGAAATAGGAAACGAGAATTGAGTAAAATAGCGTTGAGAGTTAAGTTATTTAAAGAAAACAATAGAGAGAAGAATTCCAACGAAATTGCCGAAAAAAATTTCCAAAAAGAAGTATAAAAATTCAATAAATGAATGGAAAAAGGAACAATCAAAGGACTCTCTCAATAATTAATAAATAAATGATTAATTCAAATTAAAGGGAAAAAGTTTTTTGGTTTAATGAGCTCTATTCATTCAAATTCCTAAAAGGAGATCTTTAATCCCAAGCAAGAATAACCTACCTTTACGATAGGTGCGCATTGCATGCCGTAGGATAGTCGATCAGCGCCGATTTCATTCGCCGACGACGCTTGAGTGATCCGATCCGGCATCGAAGTTTTATCGATATTATTCGCATAAATGAGGAAAAGATGAAAGTCAACACTGCCGTTAGGTGCTATCCACGGCTATCTAAGATGAATTATGCAATTACAATAAATAAATTCTACCTCTAAGTGCTGTATAGGTAACCCCCAGGTGAAACAGCCCAAGTCTATAGAATATCGAAGGTGAAACAATTAAATGGCGCAATAGCGTATATATTAATACCTTCTCCCAGGAAATCGTCAAATAGCTGAAATCGAAATGATCATTGTACGACAAAAAAAACATCGAAACGAATACTATAGAAGATATATTCCACTGGAATTAAAACTGATAATTTTTCTACTCATATATAAATGATTATTATATCTCCGACTTATTAAGTACTATTTGTTGCGATTATTTCTTTATTTGTTATTCGTTTATTGTATAATTTCCCCGTTAAATATAACTTTAATTAATTGTTGGAATGGTGCTTTAATATTCGCTATCGTCAGAAATAAAATAATTTCCGTTGATTTTTTAGTTTACTTTAAGTAAACGATTTCTAATAGATAATAGTAACTTATTGATTACTATATTATACGAGTAATCGCCTGCAAATCACGGGTGATCCTTGCTCGAGGTGTTTATTTGTTCGAGGGTATATTGCTCGATGGTATATCAGGTATATTGCTAATCGACCCTTAGTACTTCGACACACTAACTTCAAGTTTCATCTTTGCGGGAATTTTTCTCCACTAGGTAGCATAGCCCAATGTCCAAGCTAACATCGATAATGGACGAAATAGAAGACCGGTGAACTGGAAAACTTCATTCAATTCTTAAGTACCATTGCAGATACTCAGACTCCCACGTGGGTTTCCCAAGTTCTATCAAAGATGTAATCTTTGATCGCTGATGGCGTCATTTTCTCACACGACTCTCCACATGCTCTGTCTCGAGTCGCGGATAGTGCATTTTCTTAAGTATTTAGTTGCCAACTCCATTTTATAACGTCGAATGGGCGCGTTTCACGTATAATTCCCAACCGCTACCTCTGCGATCGCCGACTGGCGGGGAAATACGTAAGGAAAGTGTCATTTCCTTACGTATTTCCTCGCTAATTCTGTTTCGTAAAACCGAAGAGGCATGTTTGCTACGTATTTGCTGACCTGATCTCTTTGCAGGCGTAAAAGAAGCGGTTCCGTTGTTCCTAACGTCACACCCAGCTCGCTCTAAAGGCATCACTCTCTCTTACCCCTTCATTCTAATTCTCTTCCCGACCGCCAATAGCGGGGCTCTGTTGTGTATTTTGACTAGCCTTACTGCAAAGGTCGAGGGCGCCTTCCTCTTACCTGTTTGCTTATCATCCCATTTTTTCAGCGCCGAAAACGCAGTTGTTTGTTGTACTTCTCCGCCTGCGATCTTTCCTAGTGTCGAAGGCACGAGTCTGTAATCCATTAAGTCGTTCTTCGGACGGTGTTATTCAGTCCGATCCATTTCTAATCCGTTCGGTAGAATTCGCAGTGCTAAGTGATCCAGATCTGCTGTATGTGAGCCGCAGAAACGTTAGTGAATAAATAAGCACTTTATGAATCAAAGACATAAATATCAAGTCAAATCGAAAGACCCGTGCAACAACAAAAGCAGGCTCACTGAACGAGGAAGTCACATTACAGAAAACTGACAACGCATCAACAGGTCAAAAACGGCCAATAAAGGTATTTCCCCCCACTAGCTGTCTTAATCTCCGCGGTAATAATATATTGCGCGCATGGGAAAATTCCGAAGCCTTTGGATATCGTAATGAAAAACACCGCTTTCCACGTTATCCCCATCCCATTTATTTAAGCAAAAGATGAACCAACACAAGCCACTTCAGTAAGACTCACCGGTAAGATAAGATCAGTGACGATGCCCACTTTTAGTATTCACAGCATTAACTGAAAAGAAAGAGTTATAGCGTTAAAAACTAGTATTACTTTGAAAGAGAGCATCGATCACACCCATAACAAACTGGCGTTACGGATCTTCAGAGATCTATTTTACGTCCCAGATACCAACAATTCATTGTCGAATAAACCAGTCCGTTACATACCTCAACAGCAACCAAATATCACAATAAAGGTGGCTAAATCCTATAGGGCGACGTTACTTGACAATGTGGCTGTAATTCCTTTCTTCACAGTTAGACAGAAGTTGTCTGAGCAGCGTAAATGTCACAAAAGAAGGAAGTTACCAGTCGAATTTAATGAAATATTTCATTTAATACTGCTCAATACCAAGAGTCAAATTTAGACCTCCAATATTCGACATAAAAGGAATGCGAGTCAAACCAAATTGGGCAAGTGCGGAATCAAACCAAGTTGGAATCGATAACGACTCGTTGCGAATGCGAACGGCATCTGCCAAAATTCCCTTCTACCTAATTTCAGGTGATCACTCCTTCTAAAACTACTTAAACCCCATAAAATAACCAACGACGATAAATAAACAAAATACGAAGAGACCTATACAACAACAAGAATACCCTGGAAATTGAACACGACCATACAAATCGAGAAAAAACGACTTAACTAATAATCATTAATAAACCAACTCTTTCCGAGGCACCCATTCCTTTCACCTTCGGATATCACATGCGTTTTTGCCTTGCCTCCATACCATGCCAGCCTTAGAAACCTTATTGGTGATTTGCCCTCTGGATTAGTCGACATCTTTCAAGACACAATAAGCGCAACCCCGCATAACATCACCCTTATCTCCTGCACGTCAGCATTCTACTTCTCACCTTTCCGAAATCAGTATCTCGACGTTCTCTCTTCAAGTTTAGTCATCCCCTGGCACCTCCCATCCAAACCGCATTCTTCCACCAGCCATCAACTGTCTGAAGAGGACGGTGGCATAAACGAGAACAACAAACGCGATGAACACGTCGTCCAACATACCCAACACACCAAGCGCTGACTCCGGTAGAATATCGAACGGGCTCAGCACATAGATCAACACTCCGGTCAAGCATAAGAATACTCGAATACGGAACATCCACATCAGACCGTTAACCGACAGCAATGTTCGCAGCATATACGGCAACAGCACCGGCAAATCACGAATGTAGTCCACCAACTAAACAGAAGAAATCACTGATAACGGCATTACAGCCCTCTACAACGTCTCTTCAAACAAAACCTCTCTAGATGACTCCTTCTACAGAAATTCTTCACCGGAAATCCAGAAACGCCCCCCTCCCCCTCCAAGAAAAAGCAGTCCAATTTTTAAATGTGCCATTATTTTTTCCTCCATAACTGCTTTCTTTTCGATAGAAATGTAGTATTAAAGGAGGCAATACTTTACCTTCTGCATTTAAGTTCTATTCGTTCATTTGTGGATAAAGCCCACGGGAAGACAACTGATATCTAGAGACAAGGCTCTCTCAAGGTTTCATAAAACTTAAGGAGAAATCTTTTCAACTTCGAGTTATTCCCCGTTTTCCAACCTGCCACCGAAAAATCCGCTAACCGTTTATGCGGTCAGCTGAGGGATATACAAATTGAACAAAGTCAGCCGTGAACCGGAAGGCGTGCTGAAGCAAAATGAAGGCATGTTTAAGCACCCCAATGCAAGATATATTCAATGTGCCCCTGCTTGGAGCCAAAATTGAGGGAATCTCGATAGTACCATTCGAAGAGCTCTAAATAATCCCCTCAGAGGAAGAGCATTCAAAAATGGCGAATTAAACATTACAGCAACACTTCATACCCACCGCACAAAAGATTTTCCATTCGAGAGGAAGCCGACGACTGTCTAAGCTAATCGGAGCAAAACGAGAAGGATCGCTTATTTTTCACTAATTCCACACTTGATATTGACATGGACGAACAGAGCTGCGAAATCAACGTTGAGAATAGAGACACATAAGCTCCTTACAAAGCTCCGCGGAGTCTGTGTGGCAAGAGGCAGTTATGCCGACGGCACACTACTGTCCTGAGCACGGAGCACCAAATTCACAGGGATCAAACCTTCAACAGTCGTGCCTCTATTTTACTTAAAACGAGGCAGACTGTATCCTCTATTCCACTCCGTATCTTCTGCGATCAAATAGAAATGGAAGCCGCGAGTCTCGCAAGCAGATCCATATAAGGCAGTTTTCGAGGATTTGCGCACATATCCCATACGTTTCGTTCAGATAGGCCTCCTATATGGACGTTGTTTTGAAGACAATTATCCACACCGAAGACACGGAGAGGGCGCCGCCTGCTCCACTTTTACTCGGATATAAGACTCTTTTGGCTCATCTTCCCCCAATGGAAGATTCGTTGCGCAATCAATGAAGCACCCCTCAACTTGTGTCAACGCATTACTTATAACCTAAATTCGGCGAATCGTACCCGGATCTGTGCGGACGTGAAAAGACATATTTCGGGTTAGGAAGCTGGCAGACTTCACGGTGCCACAGAGCCCATAACTCTTATTATTGTATCGTGCTTTCGGGAAACTTTTTCTTAATCCCATTGAATCTTAAGCGAACCTCGCGAATACTTGCACTCTTTTCCTTCGCTTTGGAAATTTTCCCACTGAAAGACCCATTTTTCGAGTCACTTATCGTATTTCTTTTTCAGATCCCTGCTTATTCACCAAATGTAACGCTTTGAATTTTCAGGCATAGGCCACAAAACGCCAAATCTTAGCAGAAAGAACCTCCCTTGCCTCATCAAATATGAGTAATCCTCACCATGTATACGAGAAGGACAATAACTACCTGCGCAAATTATGAAAAAAAATACCCCAAAACGTTCTACTGAGGATGCGGTTTATCAATCTTCCTGCAAATCGAATAACACCTTTATCTAAAGGCTGGAATAATATCCGTATATTTCGTGAAAACCGCATTTCCAGTTCTTCGTGGATTCCCTCCCCCCTCCCCTCTTGCTTTTGCACTAGTTTTCCGTCGCTCCGGATTATAATTCGTTACTATAGAGTAGTCCGCTCTCATATCTTGAAATGAAAATTTGATCGGATGAATATGAATAATCACCGAAAGATAACACCTTTGATTAGTTCTTCCCGTCGATTCCGATCTAGAAGCGACAAAGGATAAAAGCGGCCTTGCTCCAGACTATCCCCTCTTCTTCCATTCATCGTAAAGTGAAAGAAACAAATAAAACTGTGAAGTTAATAGAAACTTACCGGCCTTGGTTCACCAGAGAACCTGCGATTGTATTCGTTCAACTGTATATCACTTTGAACCGCTTCATCAATATTATCTTCCCGTTCGCCTTCCAGCGGCAACGGCATCAGCACAGAAACCTTCAACGAAGAAAAAACCGAACATTAAACCCCAAATAATCAACCTGCACAGGCTCAAAATTCAATATCGACCCTCTCTCCCCTCTCATCTTTATCGTTCTCCCATTCTTCGAAAGATTCTAAAATTTGTTGATTTCGGCAGTATCTTCGAATCAACTTTCCAGTACATTATTTGAAGTTTGTGAGCCTTTCTTCCCATCTAGATTTACCCCTCGGTAATTCGTGACACATTGGAATCACTATTTATACATGACTAAAGAAATCGGCATGAAAGGTACCACCGGTAGTCGAATTTCATTAGCTTAATTACGCCATAAACAAATCTACTTTTCTACAATATCCACCACATCCTCGATTAATTCGACTGTTTCCTTACCCTCTAACTTTCTTTTGCTCATTTAAAAGAAACCCACGACTTTAATAGTTTCCAACCCATCATTCTCATTTATAGCCTTTTCTTCACCCCCACTAATCGTTTTGGGCCACCATTTCTAGCCGAATCAATGCTACTTATACCCCCCCCTATATACGCAATACGGATATGTACGTAACTGATAATAAAAGCAAAATTCCACTGTAATAATCAAATAATATTGGTGATTACTACTGAAATTTCGCTGATACAAGGAAATAACCCCTTAGGCCATACTAGATTCCCTGCTAATTTTTCTAAACTGTGCCACCGACGAATACCAACGAAAATTCTCAGCAGTTCTTTCCACCTTTCTGGAATATAACATTTCCGAATCTGATCCTTAGCACCTCTCATTTCCTCCCCTCTATCTCCGTCCGCTCCACCCTCCCTCTACCCCGTACCCTCAACAAGCACTTCGATACACCTCATATACTACATTTTAAAAATCTATAGTCTTCTAGAACAACTAAGTATCATAACCACAATAAAAAAGAAGATAAGGAACTTACAACAGCTCTGCAAACAGCACACCTGACCGGTGTAACTAAGGATGCACTATGCCGCCAATACCCATAAATACAATTACCTGAAAGCGGTTTCGGTGAAAGAGTCTCATATTTCTACCTATTAGCAACGAGTCGACGATTTTTCGGCCGATCTTTCATCGTCGTTACTGCTTCTAAGACTCGAGGCTCATATCAAAATTGACAATTTCGACCACTGAGACCGCTCCCTACACATGATCCGATCTAGGGAACATCGGAGTCCCAACCAACGAACTACAACTTCTCGAAGCTCAACTCGGCTCACTCTCATCTGAGAAAGCAGATTAAATATCACAACGACATAAAACGATTCTGCAAGCTAATAAAGAAATGTTATGAACTCTACGATGGCGAGAGTATCGCATGCTGTAATAATAGTCAAAATTGAGATGAGAATAAAAGGAAGAGAGGGTAAAACTCAAAAATGCAGGGAATGTCGTGCTTCCCTAAAAATCGAGAAGCTAACTGACTTCTACGAGCCAGTTATTTCTGAACCAAACTTACCTGAACTTTCAAATTCCTACCCGGGTAGGCAAAAGGTTCTTAATGGGGAAGCCACACAACAATGAACGTGAATGTAAAGTACTCACAACAAAACAAATGGCCGCAATTTGTCAATACTGCAAACGAAGCTGGGCCATAACATATTGGACATGTTCTATCTTGGCCATACTGCCGGGGCTGATCCTGCAAGAGCAAACCATAGGCATAAGAAGGTTCAAACAACCAAGGACAAGAAAACAGTCGACCAATTAATGCTGTTCATATCATCTCCGCCCCTCCCTTCACCTATCTTTGAACAGCTAGCAAGGGACACTACTGATATGTGGTAAATTCTTCGATAAACCTTTTAAAAATAGAGGGAATCTTGCAGCAGCGTTTTCACCTTTAATATTTACAATTTTTTTCATAAAAGTCTGATTTTCCCTCAAAGAAACTTCGACAACATTAGTGAGCCGACCCTCCCCTCCTCCCCCCTCGCAAATAGTGAGCATGGTATTCACCTCATATTAACAAGAAATGCAGAAACTGTTATAAAGAATTCTGGCGAAACTGATCATATAAACGGTTTACATCGCCATCAGTCGGCGCTTCTGCTGCTCTCCGCTGTTCGCCGCGGAATACCCGTCGAAATTCATCAATGGCGGCCTCTAATGTTGGATGAATCCTGTTAGCTTCAGGGCTAAAACCGCAAACACGATAAATGATGAAAGGTTCTGCTGGCAACATACATCGACAATCCTCAGCCAAATGGTATTTTGGGGAAATCTGAGAAGGCAACAAGATTTCGTCAAGATCTCGTTCTCCTTACTTTCAGGAGTTTCACGTGGTCCTCAAACAATAACGTTTCTTATTTCCCAAGATCCTATCCTAGTCGGCAGATTCTGTTCTGATATTTAACTCAAATCTCCAGGATCTCCACTTTGCCTCTTCTTTTTCCGTCTACCCCTTGAGAATTTTCGTACCCAGAAAAAATGACAACCCACACATCACCCCTTCAGAAGATGTTTTACAGCAGCCGCCACAGAAAATACACTTCTAAGCGCTACGAGTGGGGGACAAGGGGAGGGAGCAAGAGAGCAGAAAGCCCTCCCTCACCTCCTCCTATCTATCCGCTCATCCTATCAGCAGGAGGGAGGTGAAGATGGGGGGTGGGCGTGGGCTAGCAGTTCTTTTCAAAACGCGAACGAAAACCTTCCGTACAAAAAATTTTTTTCGTTGAGAATCGAATCGAATCGAATCGGGCAACTTAGGGCCGATCCATCAATAATCTTAGCGAATTAGTTATGCGAAAGTGAAAAGACGTCGATCTCTTGTGCTCGATAGGGAGAACGAGAAGAGCAAGAATGGAGGCGGATAAAACTGTCAGCAGTGATACTCGAAATGCCAAAAAGTGCCCTCATTCGCATTCCCTTTTGCAAGGTAAAGAGTTCTTTTAGGTCCTCATCTCTAGATTTATTTAGCGCTTAAAGATATCCAATGAATAAAAGCAATTATAAGTGAATCTCTAAGAAAAAAACCCACAAAGAAAACGCTCAAACTGATGCCAACGTTATCCCCCTAGCCATTTTCAACGGGATAAACGAGCTAAACATAAGGATATTTTGGAAGCTCCGTATAAGGACTTACTCCCTTCTGAAGAACAAATAAAGAGACGATGCAGCGAGTACAAGCAACGCCACCAACGATAGTGTCACATCGTTTTCAACGCCTCAAAAACAAAGAAAACCGTTAATTAAAACATTATTCTAATGAGCAAAAAAGGTAATCGAGGATAAACTCAACAACTGAATCACCTAACGGTCCAATGGCAAACAGTCGTCTGCAGGTGGGTGATATGAAGCTTCAGAAGAACGCCCCCACAATCTGACACATACATACGGATAAAGCTAGCCTCGAGTACATGAATATCAAGCATCAGTGATAGTACAACCTCTCTCCTATCTGCAAACGTGAGGTGTCTCGAAAAATTCCTATGATACAGATAGCCGGATGCACTAATAGACTTCAATATTTATTACGGGGAAGATCAGTGCTGAGGCTAGGCAATTAAAATAAAAACATCGAGCCATATCACTACAACTAGTAAAACTTCATCTAACCTCTTAAGCGTCAATGGGATTTTCTTCTACGGACTACAAAGCCATAATGAAGTGGAAGATGGTAGTCGACAGAGGGATAACTATTTGGGCAGCATTCCTTAGCTAAATACTGATAAATGCATATGAATCGATTGATATCCTCTATCGTTCTCGGATTTGAAAAAACCGAAATTTACTCAAGAACCCATTACGAAGACGACAATCCTCAAATAACCTTGAAATACCTCAAAAAATCTATTGAATTTTACAATTATAATAATATATTTTGCCACCTCTCCCCTAAATATTCATATTCGGCCGATAGGAAATAAGATGGCCAATGAATATTCGTTACGATTCGAAGAAGGTAAATTCGAAATTTATAACGTAAAAACTCAGAAACCGATAGAAGCGAATTTCCACATAAATAGATCACAAATTAAAAAAAAAAAGGCAAATTAATAAACAAAAGAAAAAAAAAACACAATAACAACAAAACAACTTACAACCTTCGAAAAATTGATTTTCGACGATCGTATTCATCTCTTCTAAAGAAATTCGCAAATATAATCGATTTACTCGAGCATTGAGATGAAATTTCACAAATTCTTTCACGATGAAATTCAATGAATTGCTGAAATATTCACTATGATTTCTAACTTAACGTCGTTGAGAGTACCGATGAACGGACAAATCGATTTATCGGAGAAGTGAACGAAACGACGACGATAGTGGAAAGAACTTTGCGATTGTGTGAATTTAACCTCATCTCAGCGATCGTTTCCATTCGCTTAGATGATTCTTTTGTTCTTTTTTTCTGAAAATAATACTTAAAATATGCCCCCCCGAATAATCTAGATCGACTATCACTCTAAGCCTTAATTTTATTAAATTAGCGATAATATCACTTTAATCGAATAAACTCAATTCAACTATCAGAAAATATATATATTAATGAACAGAGGGGATATAGTTTGAAACATCGATTATGAATATAATTATAGGAAGAGGTAATTAAGAGAGTTAAATGAATGAAAAATTCCATCTATCAATCGCCTTTCTAAGTGATAAATGGAAAATATAAATATTAGAGAAGTAAAGATATAAAACGGAGCGTCTTATTAATTGACGACTTGCCGGATCCTTTGATAAGAGAGATGAGAGAGGTTGGAAAATGGCAAGAGTTCTAAACCCTGAGGAATTCCAGAATGGAACTACTTCATAGAGAGGTTGAAATAGGAAAATCTCGTCTCATCTATAACCTAAAATCCCTCAACTATAAGCCTATCGATGAGTATATTCTCGTATTCTCGAAGAATAACTATAGCCAAAGTGAAAGATCATAATTAATTCCATTATTTTAGTTTCCCACTTAGTCAACGAACACTCTTAGCGATTATAATCCATAGTTGAAAGATCCATGATACTTGCACAAGCAACAAATAACCTAATTTAAGGCAATACGATCGGGAAAGAGTCGCATATTTCAACTAAGAAATGGTGGAAATGAATAGAAGTCATCGCCTGAAAAGACGGACAAACCGGCAGTCGCCGATGGGCAACCTGAGTGGGGCAATATTCCACATTGGAAACTATGAAGCCGTTACACATTCCACTATTTTCTGACGATATTCATAGTTCGATAAGACGTTTTTTTCCTCCATCCCCCTAGTGGAAATTTCCTAATTTCGTTATGATAAACGAGCTATAGCCATCGACATTCGAGCATTTTTTCGACGAAAGACTTCTCAAATGTCGCTTCAAAATTATAAAAATAGGAAACTAGACGAATTGTCGTCTCGGTGTTGGCTGATACGATCGTCCCCCCCCCCCATAGCAAAAACCCAAAACTCCCAAAATCGTAGCCGAGGGGGCAAAAATCCCAAATAGATACTTCCATAATAAATAGTTGAGAGCATCCCTCTAGTGGAAAAATTTGTATATAGTGTTTAAAAAAAACGCTATGAGCTTAATCAGCATGAATATCGGTTAGAGAGGAAATTAAAAAGAGTATAACGTTTGAGGAATTCCTCCCATCCCCCACTGTCTCCTCTCAATACTCACCAAATGAGCACTAGAACTCTAGTCTTTAAATCCGGAAATCAAACGATCGAGTGACGAGGAAAACGATCCTACGATGATATACAGGTCGGAATTCTGAAATCAGCAACACATATATGAGGCATTCGGCTGATAGCTGCAACAATTTCAAGAGAAGCCTTTCCTTAAACAAGAATATATATACTGCCACTCTACCCTTTAATATCTTTCATTTCAGCGTCAAATCATAGAAAAATTGCCTTACCTGTTGAAATAACTTAATTAGATATTAAAGGTACCTCCCTTGCTTCAAAAAAAAGACAACGAAGTACCATTCAATTCCCCCAAAAAGAGACGTTTATACTAGAGAAATTATAGAACTCTGTTGACTATGCAACTCCCAAAAGGGTCGAACACCGATAGATTGACGTGAGAGGAGATGTGTGGAGGTACCATCCATGGAGATTACATTCGCTTTGTTATTCCACCGTCTGTTTCGACATCCATCGACCAACAATATAATTTACCTGGGAATTCCCCCCATCCTCCCCTTGCATCGCAATCTGATCTAAGCAATATTCAACTCATCTCACCGTCAAGTTATCAACGAGCTTAATTGCATCTATAATTAGAAGAAAGATACCCGCATAACTCACATCCGTTATCCACAATACCACAGATATCCATAAATATAGATTATAGGGAATTTGACGGAATATTTTAGGATCGTAATAGAGCAAATAAATACTTCATCTACTTCCAACCTCCACATATCGCCTCAATCAAAGAATCCCGAATCCCCTCTACTCGATCCGCCAACTGCTATCGTTTTCTTCGAAAACAGAACCGTACGAAAGAGATTCCTATCCATCCTATTGTAATGAAGTTTCACTGCTCTCAGCCAAGTAGAGGCAAGAGGAAATCGGTGCGAGGTTATTAAACGGCTATTGCAGCTCGACGAATTGAGCTCAGACTACGCCCAAACGTTAGTGATATTTGCTACTCGAACGAAAGAAACATATGCATCGATATATGTCAATTATATTAGCAAGTAGGCGTCAATGTTCCATTTTGCCTAACTTCTTTGAAGAGCGCTAATAATTTCATATTTCTCTAGTGATTAATTGGCATCGATAGAAAAAAAAAGATGAAAACTTTCCAATGAATAAAAAATTATATCATCTAGAAGATTTGTGAAAAGGAATTTATCGGTTGTCGACAAAAAAAAACACAATAACATACAAACATTAAAATACTAAGAAGTACAATTACATAGTGAACGATTCTATGAAGGATTGAAATCTTCAAAGAAGTGATATATCATCGAGATGAAGAGCACATCATAAACGATAATATTATTAATAGCGCAATCAAAAATGGCCAATAGAACACGTTTGAAAGCTATTTATGAGAATTAATCAAATGACTATATCTTATTTGTTACGAAGAAATTCGCTTCCGATGAAATTAACACTTCAAATCTATGAGGAGAAAACGTATCAATAGATAGAGCTCAATATAATATTGCCTTCGATATGTTGACTATGTTCAATCCGTAATTTTCAGGAAGATATCCACCTAAAATTAAAAGCCCCTAATATCCATATATGATATATGCCAGTTTCATTGCGACATCTCATCAAGAAATTCGAGTAAGCTGTGAAAGTACCTCAAAAATTTCCACTAAACACCTTACGAGATAAACATAGAAGTTAAAGCGGTATATGAGGGCTTAATGTCGTTAATTTCCGCTATCGTTCCATACGTACATTGTTTCAAATTTTATTTCTGCAAAAGCGATTCTTCTATGAAATGGAAAATTTTCCACTAATTTCAATCGCATTTCAATTTCTCTTCCCTAAGAATATTTCACGCAAATATAAATATGAAACGACTATTTCCCTTCATAAATAGAAGTTATAAACAATATAAATATAAATAAAACAATATGAAACACTTTATGAACGAATATCACAAATACCCATTTCCACATATAATAACATAGAAAATAACGCTAACAAATAGAAATTGAACATCGAATATCTCAATCGCGTTAATTTTCCCATTTACAGTATTACTTTTACAATTACTACTTCATCAATTGAATAGATCGTCGCAATAAATGATATATTATCGAATTAATGACAACATGAGAAATTCATAGGAAAATCAACGTAGTACAACTATGAGAAATTTAATTCAGAATAAACGTCATAGTGAAGTTAATAGCCTTGTTGACCTTAGGTGAGAGTGAAGTAACTTTTAAAGTCTAATCGATGCAACAAATTTACTTTTCTTGAAGCTTTCTGAATTAATAATTTGTCATTATGAAGAAAAAACAAAGAAATGAAGAACTTAATGATCCTAAATATATCAGTATTTTCCCGCTTAGACCAGCATTTCGAAAATCCTCGATAATAAACAATGGTCGAACTTCTATGCAATTTGGGAACCTGTAGATCGTTGACATTCTCTCGATTACTTTCTCAGACATCTAACAATCGACAAATAAATACACATTTTGAATGCATTATTCAAGTTTTGCCTGAATGAATGTTGGACTTGGGCTTCCACTAGAAGGACTGCTAGGACTCCCGTCTCGAATCCCGCTGTCTATACTTCCGTTTGAGAGACGAGCCACTGTAGTTCCATAGGTAGCCGGTGATTGCATCGCCGAATTTGGTTCACTATACGATGGATCTGCATGATGATGTGATTCTTCAATATGAAGCGTACGTGGTGGACGAGTGAGTTCTGAGAGTCGACGAGGCTGAAACTTGGGAAAAAAATATTTGGCAAAATAACGAGAAAATAAGGTATTCTTGGCAGCATCAGTAAATATGAAGTAATTCTCTAAACAATATGATACTACATAAGTCTTCACAAATATCTCGTAATATATGAGAAATCGTTTTAGCTAACCTTTATCTCCGATAGATTTTTACCCAGAACCCAGAGAGATCTTTATTATTGTGGATGATCTCTGTCTGCCTCTTGGAGACCCCAAAAATTCCCGATTCCCATCGTACTCATTCTAATCTTTTTTGTTCAGACACATAAAGCTTTTGAGAGCGCATTGCTGTCTATACAGAAACCCGAAAAAAGACCACCTATTCTGCGTCCTACAACCATCGAATTGGACATTAGCGCCTGATTCTAGTTGGAAAACTTCGAAGAAAAAGAATCTAACGACATCTGAACAAATTTTAATTAAAATATATTTATCGCCCGATACACCTTTCTAATTGCCTCAGGTAAAGTGATTTTTCATAAAAATTGATATAATTTCGGAAATAAAACATTTTTCAATGACTTACAATTCTTTTATTGGCGCACATTCGATTACTGCTTCGCGGTGGAATCGGAATGCGAAGTACGGAATTTTTACGAGAGAAGTATTGAACGTTCTCTTTTGGCTCATCGTCCACGTAGAGATTTGTGACCGCCGATAACGAAGCGCTAAAGCGATTCGCCTTATTCGCATGCCATTTATCCTGAAAATTATTAACGGCATGTAACCTATATCCTGAAAATCATTGCTTTAATGTCGAAACTTCATATCTCATGCATTTCTATCATTATTTATAAGTTGTACTTCTTATCACTTACTACTACTATTTATTATCAATGTTATTTTCTACTGAACTCATACGAAAAGTTTATCTGAACTCAAAAAAAATTGAATTTTATTGTTCCTTATTTAGAGTGAAGAATTTTAGCGCTTATGTGAGCGCTTTTCCGGAAAATCAGTTTCTGGATTCTAATCTAAAAGATTTATTTCACTTCTTCTAAAATTATGGAAGTTAGTAAAGAAATTTATCAGAGAATTTCTCCCATTTTGGAGAATTTCCCACTGAAAAAAATTGGAAATGAGAATCGCAAAAGAAACTAACATTTTCTCGTTCATCATCACCATCATCTTCTTCTTCTTCTTCGAGGGAATTCAATGACATTTGACTGCCATGTTGATTTTTAGACTTCAATTCTTGTATTGAATCACCTAACGCAAGTAATTGCTGCAGAAGGCGAACATCATTCTCCATTAAAGAAATCTGAAATATTTAACTAACAGTTCTCAAAAATAGATTTTGTAAATGCATTCTTATAATAATAATTTAAATATGAATTTTAATTCACAGAATAATACAGATAAATTTTCTGGATTCAATGGGATTGCATTCATAGCGAAAGTGATAACGATTTGAGCGTGCTTCGGCTGCTTCGATTTATGGATCGCTGTTGAGGTTTTAAGCACACTTTTCATATTGTTATCGTTCTTTTGAATTTTCTCCATCTGTCTTCTCTTCAATTTGTCTCACCATCCTCTCCACCTCTCGATCTACTCATCCCATTTTTCACTTCTCCGCTCTGTTACTCTCAATTTTCTAACGATAATATCTTCCAACTAAAGAATTTATTAATCGAATATTTTACCGACCAAATGATAGAATTAAATAAAAATTACTGACTTAGAAGTGGTCGCAAAGAAATACAATACAATATCGGATAATCAAAGAATTAAAAGAAAATCCCACCAAAGAGCATATATATCGTTTTGTGAAAACGACCTCACATAAATGTTCGTTCATGATGAAATTCATTCATTTCTTAATCCTCTACTGAACGAATTGAATAAATTTTTCATTACAGAATATGATGACAATTCAATAGGTAATTTAATCCATTGACGTATAAGCTTACTCTTAAGTATAAGCTAAATCTCTTAGGAGAAATTCATTTTTTATCGAAGATATGTTTGGCCAAATATTCCGATGATTCTGAATAAAGGCACTGTCTTTACAAACAAAAATGCAGTTACTAGATCCTCTGACGATAGAAGAACTCCAATGTCTATGGAAACATAAAAAAAAAGTCAGTGGAATTCATAGTCACTAAAATAAGAAATACTAAATATGCTCAAATGGCTTCTGAAAGAAGAAAACGCCTTTAGGTTACCAAAGAAAGAATATTCTTTTCTTGCCAATTATTGACATTCCAACATATTTTTAATGCTTTCTGTAGGCGTTATTCTATCAATTTCAAGCAACAACAAACCGAATACATGATAATTAAATTCTTTGCAATAGATGCAATAGAAATTGAATTCTTTGCAATAAATGGAATAGATATTTGTAGAATATTTGATATATCTTATGATTTATTACCTAAAAAAGAAGAAAAAGTAATTAATAAAAAGAAAATAGGTGTAAATTTTCAATGAATCTTCTCAACGTTGAATATTCCTCTTTTAAAAGTATAGTCAAAATTCGTTGTTCTTATCGGGAATAATACACTTGAAGATCCCCTACCAATTTCGATTGAAAAGAATTCAATTCACTCCATTTCCCCCTTAATCTAATGCATTAATCTCGAGACATGATATCCAATAAGATTTATTGCCAGCCACTCAATTCAATTTGTGCCTCGCTAGCTTCTATAATATTTACCCATGTTGCAAATGGACATCAAAACATTCAGATACAATAAACCGCTAAGTGTATTTGTGTCGAACAAGATGAATAGGATGAATAGTGAATTGTTTGGACAGTGATCGGCGATGGACGATATAAGAATACCGGTGACGGGGGGAGGGGGGGTTATGAGCGAGGAGAGGGTGACGATAATGAATGTCGGCGATGAGTACGACCTCGATAGGCGTTGTGTACGCCATCAATTCGTACGTATTGTTAACTATTCTTATGCAGCAAATGTCAGTGAGCCCATATTGAGCACAGATATAATGCACCACGACTGCATTCTATTGACAGCGATCTCGTATACACCGCCTAGGAAAATTAAAAATTTGTGCTTTCTAAAGCATGAGGAACGCTCGTTAGTTGTGTAAAAAAAAGCAGTCAGGTTGACT
This sequence comes from Parascaris univalens, assembly GCA_037576465.1. Classification (NCBI taxonomy): domain Eukaryota; kingdom Metazoa; phylum Nematoda; class Chromadorea; order Rhabditida; family Ascarididae; genus Parascaris; species Parascaris univalens. The sequence continues at coordinate 225,906,747 of CM075173.1, forward strand.
GATCTATGCTAGAAGACTTAAGCTCCCAAAGCTATTCCACACCCTCCTGCATGCCTTATCCCTTCTTCCGCATCCCCATCCCCCTCCCATCCAATCTCTTCACCTCGCTTTTCATTTCTGTGACCTCAGTGTTCCTATTTCGACACAGCCAACGGAGTGAGTTCCCTCATACATCATAAAATATAATGCTTTATCTTAAGGACAAGTTTTAAGGATAAGGAGTGGATCTTTCATCATTTCCACTTTTTATTTTCCTCCGAAGTTAAATATTCCCATGGAAAATATCCGATAAATTCTAAAAGCTCGTTCGAACTTATAGAACGTCTTCTATCTCAATAGTATTACTCTTCGTTAAAGGTGCATAAAAATATATTCGTCTTTATTTTTCGATCATTCTCTCATTAAACATCTTACTGAATTTCCTTAATTTAGTATAGAATATTCCCCACTTTCATAAATTTTCTTTTCATTTTATTTTAAATAAAAGCAACTTTGGAGAATATTTCCACTCTTATTCCTAATGTTTATCTTTATGATGAACAAAACCTTCTTAATAACATTATCCTTCATAGGATACTTGTTCACAGCACCTCCGAGATGACTTTCTTGCAATCATCATAGGATAATCATTAGAAGGGTCATCGAAATGTCATACGCTCATTCTACAAATACCATCGACGCCCAAACGGACAGGTGCAAGCGATTTTGAGCAGAAAAAACGCCATTAATAGCATCTCAAGAGGGCAGATGTATCCTCAACGACACGAATATTTCCTTATCTCTTACCGACAATATCCAGATGTTTAAGTATTCAAAGTTAATATAAGGAGGTCGAGGATGAGGATGAGTTAATATTACCGACAATATCCAGTATTCAAGTTCTAAGTAAGTTAATATAAGTTAATATAAGTGTTATACATGAAAAAAGTGAACTCCAAAGGAAATTCTTTTCTTATTTTTTCTGCTGATATAATGCAATCATTATATTCGGGAAAAATTTATATGCGCCAAACTTCGAGAAAAAAAGAAAATGATATTCATCGAAATTTGCATTAAAAAATTAATCAAAACATTGAGTTCTATGAGAGGAAGAACGTATAATGAAGGTAAAACCTCGAGCAAACTACAGCAAGGCTTATAGAAAAGAGATTTAATATAGATAAAACTGCGATAGAACATAAAAATTTTCAGAATCTCCTCAAAATTCAGCGCTGGTGAACGAGAAATTGAAAGAAATTTCGAATTTTTCGAATTAAACTGCATGTTTTTTTAAGTTAATAATATATAAAAAGCATCTAACACAATTGAAGAGATGAAATAAAATGGCCACTCATTCATTACCAAACTCCAAAGAACCACTATCGTCATTCTATGAGCAGCCGTTTTTGATAGCCATTTTACATGGTCGATCAGCAATAAGAGAAAAATTTCAAGGAGACTGATACCTCTTCTCTAGCAAAAATTCAAAAAGACAATTGAAATTTATCTTTTCGGTATCTCCTCCTCCTCCCCCTTTCAGACCTCCCCTCCGTTCTTTTCTGTTTAAAAATCTTCACCAAACCCTCTTTAAGCCAAAGTGTGAGCTGAAATACAATTGTAGTTAATAGATAAATGCTTTGAGGAGAACGGCTAGTCGAACTGATGAGAACACATATATAAAGTGCCATGAAAATGCCCCATTTCCGTACTGCAATCTTAGCGCAAAATCATTTCTGCAAACATTATTGCGTATTTTTCAACGAGTTTCGTGGTACGAGACTTGAATATCACGTACTCCTAATCGAGAGGGGATAAATCCCTTAAAAAGCTGCTTTATTGCGCTATACTTGAGACAACTAATGCATCAACACTGCCTTTAAATGTTGTCATTCTCATTCGAGGTTTACCGATCGTCGCAAAATTAGCCCTTACCCGGCCACTTGAGTAAATATTATTGCATCATTGAGGTGACATCGGTGTGCGATATCAAACACCGACGAATGACTACCTAGTCTCTGCTCTTCCACGTCTAAAAGCACTACGACACCTGATATTAGGTGAGAACAACAGTGCGATATTAAGTGCTCTTGCTGGAATTGCTCTCAAACATAGCACACTAATATATGGGTGCTTTTGAGTGAGTGAGTCGCTTAGTAAAACAGCAAGAGAGAAAAAGCCATTCTAATTCTCTCTTAATATACCGAAATTACTTCCAAGTAGCACTAAACACATAACGTAACTTTCATATATGGTTGGAATGTTATCGGATGAAGAGATTATTCTTTGAACATTAAAGAAATGAACAGATTATTCTATGAAAGTAGTCGATCAATAAACGATATGATCTGATCAAATATGTAAATAAATATGCAAAGAGATAAAGTAATAACGATAATTCTAACGATATAAGGAATAAAAGAAGCATAAATTTCTACTTTGTAAGCCTCTTAGCGAAATTTTTCACTCTTTTTCCTCAGATTTTCGATGGAATTTATTCGATATCCAAATGAGATCGATGTTATAGAGTTAATTTCTTTTTCTTCTGAAAGGTTAAAACGTTAAAACTATGGATAACGTCTATCAATAGACTAGAAAAGTCAACCTATATAAATGAGCAGATTGCAATAAGAAGGAAATCTAACAATGTCGAGAGTAGCGGCCATAAGAATGTGTATAACAGATGGATATTAATGAATACTTGGTTTACTGCATATCCACTCTAAATACTCTAAACTATCTAAATGAATACTTAAAAGTTGAGTCGACACAAATAGAATCGCAAATTTTCGAAATGTTTCGAAGTCTTTTTTTCATTGCTCCATTTCGATTTTTAGTGCAATTTACCTAATTCGTTGCAATGTATATTGCATTTTGCATTGCATTGTGTAATAATAAGTTGCAATTTCATCTTGCAAAGAATGCAATGCAAAAATACAAAAATAAAATATAAATGTAGTGAGTATATCTTTAAAACAAATATAACCCCCTATAAGATTTGCAGCGAGGAGAGTGGCGCATCGACGAGTGTTGACGAGTGTTTCGAGATGAGCAGATGCTCATTTGTAAAACGACTGAATGAAACGATCTAATAAGCGCAGCTGTGAGTAGTTCCTTGAAAAGAGCTTTTGTTTCTATCAAATGACCGCATACTTTCAACTAAGAATAAGAAGAATAGGAAAAAGATAAATCATCTATAAGAAAACCGAAAAGTGGTAGGCGAATGTTTTGAGAAGTGGAGAGAAGTGTCGAAGAAAGAATCAAAATCCGCTATGAATGATTCGGAAAGTAAATTTCGAGATTTCTTGGAGAAAATGAAAGAAATTCTATTAGAAGCGATTAGATAGTTTCACCCTTCTACACTTTTCACTACACAAACGGCAAACTTGTAAAGATTTCAATTTTCAGCTTATTTATACGAAATCAAATCCAAAGGAGATGAATTGGAAATAAACCATAAAGGTAGTCGAATGTATTTACCCATATGAACACTAAACGAGCGACTAGCCACAAAATAGCGCCACTGTTCACAACTAACGAGATTCGCAGTGAGCAACAAAAGCGCTCAACAAAATTTCATTAATCGAATGCAAATTAATAGGAATTAAGTACAGAAATCAGTTGGCGACTATATCCTATCGATGGCGGTAATCTACTCATAATATTAACCAATCTTCAATGACCGCTCTTCATTTTATTTTGTTTGTGTCCATTTCCTAAACGTCATATGCAATTTGCTGTAGAAATTCATTACCAATTAAAATATTATTGCAATAAAACATTTGATGAAAAAGGGAGAATTTTTAGAGTTTTATGAAACGACGAATATCAAGAAAAGTAAATAAACATAGAAGAAAAATTATTGAAATTTGCTAGCCACCGAATACGTCACAACGACGACCTTGAGGCCAAATGGATCACCATTCACTGAATAATCGCTAACCAACAACAGACGGTCATTTTCTCAATTAGTGGCTACTACGACGTCATGTATGACCACAGGATGTTGACCATGTCCACTGACTCGAATCCTTCAATTACACAGGAACGTTGATCACCTTTCCCTCTTCCTCGTCATTAACTAAAAACCCATCAATCCTCTCGTTCTTTGAATCGAACCGCCTTTCATTTTCGATTCCCTATCGGTAGATGGAAACGTCTTCACTCTTGTCTTGAGAACAACTCTAATCGTATTCGCTGCAATACTCTCAGGAATGCTGGACACTCTTTTTGGGAATAACATTCACTAATCGTTTCCTAGTGATGAAATTGGGGGAAAAAACTTCAGAAAATAGGAATTTTTTTTGCAACTGAGGAAATTCGTTGAGTACACAATTCTGTACAACGGGTGCAGTTTCAGAGCCTACTAAATACTTCAACGGAGAATAACTTGAACGAAATGCGAACAAGTCCCGGAAGTGGCAAAAATCCTTTCACAAAGACAGCGACGATGCTGCTTCAATAATTATGGGAAGGGATTCTAATACATAATATCATTTCGCATTTTCTTTAGGCTAGAAATTTCCAACTAATGTACAATGTTCTGAAAGATTCAACGATTTTCGAAGCGCTGACATTTAATGCCGATGAAACTTATAGCGCTTTTTAAAGCGATCTTGTCGAGTTTCTACCTCCCCGGGTAGAACTTAGCATTTGCTAGGTTAAAATCTATCGAAGTTGCCTGGATCCTATTTATTATCCTTGTCAATTTTTCTGATCAACAAAACGAAAAAAAGAAAAAGCACATATTTTGTTAGTCTTTCTGATATACTTGCTTGCATGCCTAGACTCTAGTGGATGTTCACTCATGTATGTGCTCTTTTTCAATTTCTCTTATAAAACTACAACTCTTCAATGAACTTGACACAAAACGTGGATATCTACCAATTGATCGATGAGCATTCAACCGTGTAACGTATTGCCAGCAAACAATCTGCTATCGTAAAGTACGATCGGTGATGGACTCTAACGGTGATTTTTTCGAAAACGATGATTAGGGCGAATCCTTCACCTCAATGACCATCTCCGATCCGACTAACAGCTGCACATATAAACAATAAACATTGAATTTGTAAATGGAATAAATATTCTTCGCATTTTGGATAGGAATGACTCTCAAATAGGCGGAAATGGAAAGAAATTAGGTGGACAGTTTATTTGCCTTCGATGAATTTTGAAAAAAAAAATAATTTAAGACAAATTCACTCACTTAACTTTACCCCATTTTAGTTGGATTTTAATGCTCTTAATCATTCTTAGCTATTTTATATCCTTTTAATAGCAAAGCTCTGTTTGCAGAAACAATGGAATTACCTCAACGACACAGAATTTTAAGAAATTATCGTTGCTATATTCTCAAGATGCCTAGGCGAAGACTAGCTGGCAGTATAGCAGAATTATTCATAGCCCATTAGGCATTGGCATTTGTGAATCTATCTGAATTGAAAACGTATATTATACAACGATTTAAGAAAGATTTATGTTTCTGTCTTTTCTATTCTATGAATCAAATGGCCTGACTAGAGTGCTGCAGTTAACGAGGAACACTAAAAAAGAATAGTCAGCACAGCAATAGTACATCCTGAGGTTTGTGGGAATCATAATTAAAATTCGCTTATCTTAGAGATTTATTGATTTGATTGATGAAGATTGCTACTGATGCAGTGATCATCAAAATAAAGAGGTTGAACAAACGCTACAGAACAGGTTTCTTTTGAAAAGATGTTTATTGTTTTTCGCCTTGATTTATTTACTCGCTGTTCCTTGCTTATAAGTGGGAAGCGGCTGACTAGAGACTGAAGAAGTGACGGGATAAGGGTGAGGAGAAAGGTTAGGAGAGGGAGGGGGGGGGGGGGGTTGAACGGCAAACTAGAGATTGAAAGAGTTCGGAGAGAGGTTTTGAGGGGATTGGAGGAGAAAGCTGAGAAGTAAAACGTAGTGGTTTGAAAAACGAATACGCATCAATCAACACCGTTCAATTTCTTTCTATTTAATCACTGTGAACCACTGAGGTTTATGACGTTATGTGATGAAGACTCATTGGTGTTCCCCTCCGAATAACGAGAGCGCATTGCGTGCTTGATACACAATATGTCGATGGACGTTGGCCGTATGCATGCGTATGTCCATGCATACAACAGGAAGCAATGCGCAAAAGCGCATCTGCCAAACTCTAGCCAATTATGCACGAATAATGCTCTTTTTCCCGCAACTCTTCACTATTCGATTCGAGGTTATTCGACACCCTATAATTGACAAAAATCGCATTTCATCTATCATTCCGCCCAATGATCTCTTCATCAAAAAGTGCATTTTTATAAGTAAGCAATGAGAGCAAATCTGCGCGCACAGACTAAAAAAATTACTCACTAAATGAAACTGATCGTTAACCAGCATTTCTAGGATTTTCCACTTAACCAGTATAGTATAAAATGTGAGTCCGTGCAATCTGCGCCACAGAACATCCGTGTTACCTCATTTTCACTAGTGAAACGATGAAAATACGAAGTGTTAACAAATTTAAGCGCTCTCCGATAAAACCGGCTACAAATGCCGAACCGAACGAGTGTAATATCCATCATATTTAAAGCTGCCTAAGGATTCACTCATATTGGAATACAAATAGTTCACAACTTGTGGACTAAATTATCGCCTGAATAGGTCAATGATCTCAAGTTAAGATTCGGTCACTTGACCATGAAATTGTCGATCGGAAATCGTCGATCGTCAACATCGTCATGTTGGGAAATAAACGCGTCTACGAATGGTCACTCTATAATCAACAACAAAAGTTGCTCAGCTTAGCTTATAATAATATATCTGCGGAATAATAATACACCTGCTGATGAGTTCTACTATAAGTCAGTTCATTCACCTACAGAATTACTCGAGCAAGAATGCTAAATGCATAAATGCATGCACGATATGCTGCGCAATTATGTGTGCTAATAACTATAGATCTATCACTAGTGACATGAAATCAGTGTATTTATTGGTCGGTAATTACAAACGACTTATATCAATAGGCGTCCATAAATCGCTTTTTGAAGATAGATTTCTAGCAATACGTGCTCACAGACCGTTTTCGAAAATTGATTTCCATCATTGCATACACATTCTCGTATTTCCTTTAAAATGAGATTGTGTTATACAATCACGAGATCGCTATTCTTTGGCATTTCGAAGTTAGAGACGCTAAAGCAATGAAGGATTGAAAACCAATGTAATGCTCAAAAAAAGATCAGCACCGAGAATATATTGTAAGTATCGGACAGTAATGATCAAATTTCCAGTAACCAAGAAATATATTTCGTTTATTGCAAAATTCGATCAGCGTTAGTGGTTCGATTTTTCTATTTTTCATTATTATTCAATATATTCTAAAATTCAATGAATCTACCGATGAATGAGCCGATTCTGCACAAGACCGATTCAGTTCCAAAGATATCATATTAAGAATCATGCATGTACACCTCGTCGGAAATAAGTGGAAATAGGATAATTTGTTTCAGTGGTATTTAGTCTGAAAAAGAACCAACCTCTTTACCAACTTGCCCACGACAACAAAGAACATTTAATAGGAGAGTAGTAGTTTCAACTGTTTTGACCATATAATCTGATATAAAAATGGATTCATATTGCAAAATAAATCACAAATGATACTCATTAATACTTCTAACACATGAAGATTCATTAAAGAAAACAGTTAACACACATCGTGGATATATTCTTGAATCGCAGATCCACCAAATCACGGATTTTGATAAAATGGATTTTGCATAATCGAGCCTTAATTTATTACCTACGATAAATTAATTTTTGAGAATATAATGAATCCCATGCCTGCATAATTGATTTTAGGTATTTGACTGATTCCCTCCTTGAGAGAAGAGAAAGCAGCAACGTTTAGGTGATCGACGTTTAAACCGGTTGCAAATATTGTCAACGGGCGATTTGTGTTACTCGAACGGCCACGCGCAGTAGTGTGCTAATCTCATATGTCGTTCACTGATAATCACTTATCTTCGGCGAATATTTCAGCGACTTACATTAACATAATTTCTATAGTTCGTAAAAAAGGCTATTAATAAGCTCATGACGAGCTTATTTAAATCTTGGGCATAAAATCCACTAGAAATATGTAATTGTTTTTGACTTTATTAATTCTTAAACACGCAAAAATAATTTCATGTGCATCGAAATTTATTCTGGAAAATTTCGTTACGACGCCATTGCTTCCGCCTCCAAATATATTAATGTCTGTCCACTTAGTAACTAGTCCTCAACAAGAAAAATACTGGGGTGGAGGATATGAAATTTGGTGGAAATAATAAAACCACTGGCAGATTTGAGGACCGATTTTCACGACGAGACCCCCTATCAGCTTCAAAAGTTCTTTCAGAAACTATAGAAAAATTTAAACCTGCCCTAAATTGTTCAAAATTCGATTGATGGGATGAAAAAAATCGAATTACTTATTGAAAATCCAGGGAGGATAATAAGAAAAAGTTAAAATATGAAATATTATTGAGTACAATTTCAATTATCTGTACTATATGGATGATTAAATTAATTTTTTCCTTTTCTAACAGAGCATAAAGCAATTTCGATAAGATGGGTGGAATGGGAAAGCGAAACAGTTCCTCTGGTCCTTCCCACTAGTCCAAAAGACAATAAGAATCATATATTCGGAAAAGGAGATTGATGAAATGCTACAGTTTGTGTAATTTCCATCTACGGCAAATCGGTGTAACAGTGAGAACGAATGCGAAAGACGTTAGCGTTCAACAGTTTGCGCATAATAAATGGGTCAATTCCATTTCCATTTCCATCTCCACAACGTCGATACCTCCAAATAGTAGTAAATGATTTTTGTTTAAATCACAAAAAAACAGATTTGTTTAAGTAATACCCGTCAGCTTACGATGATTTATATCAATATTTTTAACGATATGTGAAAACATTTGCTCAAGGAAGTATTCAGGAACATGAATAACAAGTGTTCCGAATAAGTTTTCCGGAATACATCAGAGGGTCCAACTCTGCGCTTTTTGTGAAAAGAAACTGTCTAGAAGCTGAGGTATTCAAAGGCGGAAATAAGAGTGAAATGCCTCGTTCAATGCTTTATTCATCAACTGCTTCACGACGCACAATGCGTTTTTGATGCGCCCCTAAATCATATCCTCAATTATTTGCAAAAATCTATAAATTTAACATATTAGGGTTTATAGTTTCTGCTTCAGTAAACTAGGTTTATTGAGCTTTAACAAAACGACTAAACGAGGACAAACTATATAAAAAACGGCACAATGTCGAGGACGTTAAGGACATAGGTAAACAATAAATGCTTATCAGCAAAATGAGTCATCATTATCATAAGAACGAAGGGTGCACATCGCAGCTGTAAATTACATCGACGAGTCGCAACAAACACAACGGTTTGCGTTTGTTTTTTTGCGTGTTTCGAAAACGTCCCTATAGGACATAATTCCAAATGAGCTATTCAGTTTCACTAGGAGAATTAACGGGAATGAAAATTTAGCAAAGAAGGCGAAAAACAGCTCAAAATATGAGAGATTAGAAAATTGAGCACTTTTTATGGGATGTCCGAAAAAATTCATGATTTCCAACAGCTAAAACATATATGAGTTACCTCTCATTGGCAGTTCCCTATTTCCAGAATCTTAAGATTCCAAGAATACGAAAAATGGCCAACACTGGTATACTCGAATCATTACTAATTTTGATGATTTCTCGCATACTGAAGATATTACATTTCAAGCAGAATAAGTTGGACCTTTTATGACAAATTTGTTCCCACAAGAAGAATGGTACTTAGCAAAAGTTAATGGTGTCGGACACTACAGTAACTCTCTGATAAGGTGTTAAGCTGTAGATAAGGAATATGTGGAAAAATGAAGGGATGACATTTACATACTGAATATATCAGCGTTTTAAGCAATAAGCAACCAATGTGATTAACCGCCATACTTCCTGGTAGCCACCAATGGTAATCGCATAAATATGTTAAACTAACAAAGGCATGTAAAAAATCCCACTTCACTTATCTCTGATAAATCACTTACATTATGCAAAATAATATATTTTTGAATGTTTATATATAAATTGAGCCGACTGACGGAACTGAGATTGCTCTTTATGAGAGTATAACATGAAATTAATGAATAAGTTGAAAAAAAAGAGATGATTGAAAATAAGATTTCATTTTGAAAGGTAATTCTTCAATAAAAACGAGAGAGAAAATGAAAGCAAAATTAATAAAGAAATCAATGAAAATAAAAAAGAGATAACCATTTTCTCTCTAAGGAGGTCGAACTTTTGTGTCGCATTTGACGAGTCATGATCACTTTGTGAATTTATCAAAGTGGCTCCATTTGTGTCGTCCACACGTTGCGCTAAAGAATTCGTTATAGTTCGGGGAGAACTATCAACAGTCAATCGTTGTTCACAAAGTGCCGTTGATCCAGCTGTTGTGCTCGATGATGGGCAACCATCATCATTTGAAATCGAAGTTTGAGCTTGAGCTTGGGCTTGAATTTCAGCATTTGAAGTCTCATCCTCAAGACTACAGAAACTTTTCGCTTTTTTATAGCGTTCAAGACGGCGCATTCGATTCGCATAAAATCTTCTGTAGTCAGCAAAGTTATCGTCCATTGTTGTTGATATATTGCTATCGTGTTGACAACTGCTTTGAGCGTTGTTGCACAAGTTTTGCATACTGAAAACAGAATTATTTATGCGGAAAAATACATGAGAAAATTCACGATTAATGAAGACGAATTTTGTATAATCATATCATCGCTTTGTAGAATTAGTAAAATTACACAACTCTCATAAATAGTAACTGACGAACAACAACGAGCTGCAACAGCAAAAGCAGATGAGATATTTTCCAAGAGTTAAGTGAACGACTCAGAGTGATATACGCAAAAAACATAGGTGAATAACACTTGAACACACAAAAAGATAAATTAGAGGAGAATTTCTCTCAATAAATTCGGGAAAAATCCTGTATTCTTCCCATTTTAATGAAATCCTGGGTGCTGAAATGAATTACGAAATATTATTTCAAGGCTAACTTTAAAGGTAAAGCACAAATTTCACGCTAATCAACGATTACCACTAACGAATCCATTAAAAAAAATTGAGCGAATACGTTAGAATCTAATCGATGAACTTAATAAATATGCAAATAGTTGGGAAAATTCGATCAGAGGAATTTACATCTCTCCATTAAGCGCATAAAATAATGGAAAAAAAGCAAATATAAGTCATCCGCAATAAATAAGTTGAAGAAAAAAGAGAACTTTTAACAAATTTATGCTCGGTTTTCAACGAGACATAGAAATGAAATCCGAATTAAGGGGAGAAAATAACCCTGTTCGTATGAGAGGAATAAAAATACAAATTGTAGAATTATTTTAGAAAAATATAGCTTACTTCGTGGAACGGTTTATCTTGTGTGGTTCAATATAAGTTCAAAGGTTATACCACAAAATCGACTATGTAGTACATTTTTGATCCACTGCTTTGGTTAAGTATTCTAGGATATCGGATCATCGAAATCATATAATAATACCGTTAAAGGCTTTAGAATAGTATTTGGATACCAGTAATTTGTTATCAGTAATTTATCAGCAATTAGTTAGTGGATAGCAATCATCTACTATCAATAAACAACAAACAGAATAAAACAGTAATAGAAAGAAAGAACAGTCACATACCTTACTGTCACAAAAAACAGTCACAAAAAACAGTCACAATACAACACACCTGACATCGCAAAGTATGGATTTGATGAATAGCGTTCACTAGCCTATAAGACAATGATGAAAGCATATGAAGAGGCGGCCGGCCACTCCTTGCATTACATGACATAATAACTGCAAAAAATGAGAGATAGCGTTATCTAACCGAAATTTGAAAGGTTTCCAATGGAATATTGTATATTATCTGTCTTTAGTATTTTCATGTTGCTTGAAGTTATGAAAATATGCTCTATTTAATGAGTTATATAAAAAAGAGGAATCGAATCTCTATGGAGATATTATTGTAGGAATGATAAGAGCAATAATACTTAAATTATGCAATCGCTTTTTTCCATGAGAGAATGACAACTGCAATATGCAATGAAAAATTCATAGAATATTATGCAATGAAACGATTTACTCAACAAAAATAAAAGTTCAGCAAAAGATAACTGCAAAAAATGTGGAAGAAAAATTGAAAAAAATTAAAAGAAAACAGTGGTAATTCGATGACAAATGTATTCTAATCTATTATATTAACTACAGAATTTCTTTAAATATCGAAAAATATAAACGTAATGTTGAGTTAACTTATAGAAGCATTGAGGTTTAATTTGAACGAAGAAAAACCCGAGAGAAAAAGCACCTGCAGAAATCACCAACAACTGATGAAGGCTTCATATTTCAAAATGTTCGAGCAATGATCGGAAGAAACTTATGGATAATTTTCAAATATACCGGCGAGGAAATAACTCTTATGAATGCTCCAAAGGTGATTGAAATCAATGGAAAATTCAAGTGGAATCATTCATAAAATTTGCTCTGAATATGGAAGAGATGATATTCATAGAGAAATGAAGAGAGTCTTCGAAAACAAAACAATGCGAAATTTAAATAGCCTATGTGATTTTCCTACAGATATTTAAGTCTAAGCCATCAATAAGAAAATATTACTAGTTATTTTTACCTACTAACTGTTTGTCATTCATTCTTTTTCTTCAAGAAAAGGTGCAGTCTTATTGACCGTAACAAAGCGGTCAGCATATCATTGCCTTCTGTCACACGAAAACGAAACGCTCGCAGAAATAAATTCATCGCCCAACACGTGATGTCGAAGATTTCAAAAACTATTCACCAGATTCCAACTGAATAAAAATAAAGATGAAGTACTCGGAAGGTACAGGAATGAGAGAGAGAAAGAAAGAGAGAGAGGGAGAGGGATTAAACTCCTATAAAAAAGGCATTATTGGTGGTGGCAAACATAGCCGGAAAGCATAAAATTAAATCCCATTGGTAATATTTATTTCTTTGCAGATTCGAGAAAAAAAATTATGATATTTAGATGTTAATGAAATCGGAAATGCTATTGTACTCGAGAGAGAATTAGAGAAATTCATAAAAATAGCGGAAAAAATAGCTAAATTTTCCCAATCAAATGAATGAAATCTGAATTAGGTGAAGTTAAATAGATGAATAGGCTCATTGCATAATTGATATCTGAGTACTTTATCTCTCCTCCTTCTAAAATATTGTTGTTTTCTCGAATCATAACGCATAAAAAACAAATTCATATATGAATTAGGGAAGTTTTTCAATGATATCAATTGCTGTGATGAGAACGATGAACGAACGATTGGGAAAACACATCAGAAAATCTGGGCACATTACGCGCTTTCTGTGAATCATCTTTGAGGTCATTTAAAACTTTTATTAACAAAATAATTACTCACAATTTCAGAAAAATAGAGTCCCCATTTTTTCTGTCATATCCATTCGAATGTATAATAAAGACGTTATATGCCAACTCTTCTCAACAACACTGAGCGTTCGCAATTTTAATCAGAAGCAAAGAGCATATCCCAAGGATATACGATTCAGAAATATACGCATAAATAAAGTTGAATTAAATAAACTATATGATCGGAATTCTATCTTCAGATTTTAGCTTCTTCATAGAATATTTTTCAATTTATTGCTCAATGGAATAGATTTTTTCTTTTAAAGTTGCACGATTCACTCTTGAAGTGTAATGAATTTTCTCTCTTGCCGAATCAAACTAAGTTTATGCATAATTCCGATTCAATCACTAGAAACGAGTTAATAACAGATGAAATAGCGGAAACTGTAGGTTAATTACCGAAGCAGGATAGAATTCAGGTATGTGAAATGGATGAGAGATGAAGATACAAGGAGGGAGGCGGAAAGAAAATGGGTAGGAGAGGGAGAGTAAACAGGAGAAAACCTGCAGAAATGAGGAAGGACGAAGGAGAAGACAATTTTCAATCTGTTTTTCTTCGTTCCAATTATGTGAGCATTTCCGCTTGGCGAAACGCTGTCGACACTTCGCAACGATAGCGATATTCAAGAAAAGGTGAGTGGGATAAAGAGTTGAAGCACAGTCGTCTGTGCTCCTTGGTGGACAATATTCGTCGTTTAGATCGTAGAATCAGTTCTGATTCAACTTCAAATTAAAAAATATTTACTTACATATTTCTTTATAAATCGTAAATACTAATATCATGTTATATTTGCATAATGTGGAATAACTGAAATATGCGTTAAAGAAAAACCACATACTAGTTAGCTAACATTAGTGTTTCGTAACTGACCACAATGGTAAAACAACAAAAATGAAAATAAAATTTCCCCAAACGGGGGCTTCGAAATTCAGAACAATGGTATTGATATTGATGAGAAAAATTCAATCGCATTGGAGTTCCAAATACGATTACGTCTGATCACTTGTCGTTTCGGACGCTTTCGCTACCATTCACACACACACAGCATGGGAAGACGCTGCCCTTGTGGACGGAATTATTAAACGCACCGATGTTACAAAACTTCCAAAGAGATTCGATGTGAATAATTCCTCTGATAACCACCCGAACCCAGGGACAGGCAAAGACTTTTGAGAAATCATTTTCTTTGATTTTTTCAAGTATGCGGAAGGACTGAACTTACTGAAAAAGCTGTTTTAAGTTTAAAATTTAGTGGCTGCATAAATAATAAAATAGACTGCAGGAATGCGAAAACGGAGAAATAAAGAGAACTAACCTCCCCTTAAGGAAATTTAGAAGATTCAAATGAGTTCGCATTACGGTGTGATTGCAAAAGAGCCCACAGAATTCGAAAACTGAACACATTCTTGTGGTTTACTGCAAATTTGCAAGGATACAGCTATCATGAACTCATCCATTTAAATCGTTGCTTCAGTTTTCCACCGCTCTTTTATACATAGTTAGTTACATGTATATTATGACGATAGGGGGTGTGGAAGGATGGCCTGATCATTCATTGAGAAATTCAGTAATGAAGTTATTGATGATAACGTTTCTTCTAAAACAAGATAATAATTAGACTATTTTCTAGAACAGACTACATCTTCTAAAACAAAGATCAGTATAATAATTACTACGTAACATCATTACCACAAGGTAGAAGTATTTCAACGACAGTTAAGTCTCGGCGGGACAAAGTATGAAACCGACTAAAAGTGCAATCTAAGTGCTGCGGAACATTTTCGCCGGCATTGGAAGTATGGAGACGATGCATTTGCACGTAAAAGAGCAATGATCATTGCGTTGATGAGATCAAATTTAGGTAATAGCAAGTGCAATTAAGTTCGAAACAGATAACGACCGCAACGCTGAAGGTATAATAACGGCAAACATTCTCTCTGATCGAAAATTTATACAGCCATTTCAAAAGAATATATACGAATTAATCGTAAAAGTATTTCACAATTAAAGCAAAGATATTTCTTTTTACTAAGTGGGAATTTGAAGATATCGCTACGTAATATAGTGTTATCATAGTTGAATAAATTTCATTTTTCCAATCTTCCAATCATTATCATGAATCGGATAATAGAGTTTAAAAAAACCCAACAAAGGGGCAAAAAACCTGGATAATGAGGCAAAAGAACGGATAACAGAGTGAAATCAAAAATTGTAAAGCGAAAATTCGAATGCTGGGAAGTCGAATATCTAATCTTTACTATTTCCTCTGTTCTATGCTATTGCAGGCGAAGTTTGAAAGCGGTAGATAGAAACATTTAATATCGATTCAGCAAGCGTAGTTGAGGAAGAGCAGGACAACATTACGTGAAATGTATCGACTAATTGGATACTCAAATCGACCAACGAAAGAAGAATAAGCTGAAAAACATATACCTCGACTGTAGATGCAAAAGTTGTCGGCACAATATCGCAAAGAAAATAAAATGTACTTAAATGGAATTGCGGTGCCTCAAAATATGTACCACAGTGGCGTCTAATAGCTTACATATAACTAAGAGCTGCCACATCGACAACAGCAGGAATAAGCGTAATCATGATATGCTACTCTTTTTAATTATTTATGTAAAAAAATTCAGCTTAAAAAGACTGTTGACTGTTATCACTTTTGTTGGGTAGAGAATGTGGAGAATTTGAGATTATTGAAGTTATGAAATTATTCTTCGTTCCCATTTTTTTGAATCCAAGCACTAAAAAGTTTTTGTGATCTATTTCTCATGGATCATTACGATAAAAATCCATTTCTTAATTAGTTTCCACGATTATGAACATAGAAATATTTACAAAGACTGGAAAAATAAATGATTTAGTCTCCAGCAAAATAATTTCGCTAAAAAACATAAGGATTTCTTTGGTCTAAAAATGCTGTGAAAACAATGAGAAGTTCGCCCGATGAGAGAAGAAATAGAGGCTACAAATAATAAAAAAACCCTAATATATTTTAACTACATGAGTTGTAGCTCTTTTTGTTTCTTTTAAACGTTATAAGAGCAATTTCCAAAGTTTTCCACATAGAAGAATCCTTAAAACAGGTGACTTTAGTTAATGACAACCAAGTGGGAATGCTCGAAATCATGGAATAAGATTTACGACGATCAAAACTGCACGAACGTCACTCATGTAATACTTAAATAAATATCATAGGCACGGTTGTAATGCAAAGTGATGAAGACTTACAAAAGAACATTGCAATTGATAACTTTCATTTTTGCAATTTGGAGTGTTGGCAATATTTGCAATGCAGTTTTCACTTATTACAATTATTATAATATATGATTCAAATATATGATTAAAGAAAATGATAGCGTTCGTTCATCGTTTGTAGAGTTGGAAAATTACAGGCGCCAAATATGCGTGTGAGAAAATGAAGGTCATTTGAGGTCGTACGAACAACGCCTGACAGCTAATCACTCAAATAGTCAACGCGAGTTTGCTGTTCACTTCATTGCGGGCATCTAACTTCTTATGTGTAATTGCAGAATTGCAAAACTGCTTTCGTCGATTTAGTGGCAAAACGTTCGCCAATATGCCCTACCATTTATGCGATGCACCACTCTCTTAGCAATGTGACTATTCTCCTTATCAACTGGTGTTGTGGAATTTTCAGAAATATATTTGAAATGTCAATTAATATCATTTAATTAGCATTAAAAACACCCATGAAAGAAATGCTTTCAAAGAGATTTTATCCATTCTTTTGATAAGTAAATTTCTGGAAAAATTGATGAGGACAGCACTATCCACAAATAGAAAAACGGAAAGAAATACTTGAAATCACCTTAAACATCTGAAGTAATATTCATTCCCCATCTAGTTTGTATTATAAGTTGAAATGTGTTATAACTTCAAAGAATAACATCAAATGAACGTTGTCCCATTCAATTATTGAAATCCTGTTATGTTGTTTTAATAAATTAAAATAAGAGACGTTATTGCATGTGAATTGTTGAATAAAATGAGAGAACGTTAACAAGAGAATGATCGAATAGCATTGTTAGCTTAATCGAAAGTAATATTTTCAAGCATTTGACGGGTAAATATTTCCTCATCATACATGCACTCACTCATCGATTCGCCTATCAGACACGTGAAAAATTGCGTCGAAAATGTGACAACCTGACGGCTGTGCAATGAGGCGTCTAATGCATTTTCCCGCCGGAAGAACAAGTTTCCAACGCGACGAGAAATTCGAATTTCCAGTATTTCAGATATATGGATAACTGCTCATCGAATAATATGCAAATTGATAATCGGAGATAGCAATCTGAATCTCATGGATCAGTTCATTGATGCAAAAATATTGATGCTCCTTGAAAAGAAGACGGATAACTGCGTCATATCTGATGGTTATTCACCCCAACCGGCTTGCTAATCTATATTCAGTTCGGATTAAGTAGGCTTAAAACTTTTGCTTCGCATAAACCTAATTTATATGCAACCTTGCTTTCACTATAATCTAAAATCGTATAAGATTTCCACTCTTCCACTAATTTTCAATAGATCCCACTGTTTTGAAATCAAAATATCAATGTGTGCTGACCAGCTATCGAACGGTGTGCGACAGATATCGTGAGAAAAACGAGTACTTGAAAACGGTGATATAGAAAGTTGGCTGCAAATGTTGTGCGCTCATTTATCGCACAAGTAAACGGTTTCGACAGATTGATGATAAGTTGATTGGGCACAGAGAAAATTTATCCCATATTTGCCAAATTATAAATGACGTATTGCATAACGATGAACGATAACCGCCTTGACAGATCGGAGAATTCTATGCAAGTAAACAGCAGAAAAACGCCGGTAATTTACTTGTTCGTTTCCGAACTGAATGTGATTTGCAATGAGCGTTCTAACGAAGAATAATAATTATGCTAAAACAAAAGATGATAATGTTAAGCGTATGACTACGTAAATAACGCTAAAAAAATTAGACTAATGAGATGTGAGACGATAATTTCCGGCGATAAAAATAAGTTGTAGGCAAACGTTGAAGCGGCGAGCAGGAAAGGTGATATCATTTTAAAGGACGGCGTTATGTTGAAAAGTCAATAGTTGTGCTGCATTATTTTGCATCAGTTAACTAATTAAATCCATTTATTTTATACAAAGAATCGAGATATCAAGGTAGCCTTTAATTATAGGGCAATAAGAGCCTTGAGGAATCGTCAGTTAAATGATTATCAGATAAGAGATAACAGCATAAATCAGGATCCACTGTGAAGGAGAACCTAAACAGAGAATTTACTAGTAGTTTTTTGATTCAAAGTATATCAACTTGAAGTCGGCATTTAGAAGTAATAGATGTCTACTCATGTATTTCGGCTAGTTTTTATTATTTCGACTAAAATGACCATTATAGATCTTTAAAAGTGAATCCCTCATGATGCTTAAATTTCTCGAGAACCTAAATTGCTTTCTATTTTGAGTGATGAAAAGAAAGATGGATTTTAGGTGATTAATAGGATATTTTTACTTTGAAATAATTGAAAATCTAGTTAACCAAATTCGTAAGCAACAGACTTTTCAGTAAAACCTCCTTAAGTAGATACTGATAATAAGATATAAGAATGAAAAAGCGCAATTTTCCCCCCCTTTACGACCGACGAATGATCGATGCAATCTAAAACTTACTTAAATGCATTAAGCAAACAAAACTGTTTGCACGGGAGCGCAAAGCTTCTCAGCTCTTATAATTTAGTGCTCATATTTCATTAGAAAAACGTCTCATTCATTTATCCATTCAGCATTAAAAATAACGTCAGAAAATTTGCTTACTTGTTTATTTACTAAATTCTTATAATACTTTCAAATACTAGTTCCACCAAAATTGAAATAAGTGTAATTAGTTAAGGTGATGAAAGAAAAATTCCTGGAAAATGTCGGAGTTGTCCACTTCTGCAACACTGATCTGCTCTTATCTGTCCTATAGGCGAAAATCATACACGGCAGATAATATTTCTGTTTTGTGGCAGACACATTTACAGGGGTATTGGCTGGAAGTAATTTCGATATTCTGAAGTACTCTCAAGAGGAAAAAAAAGATAAACAGGACGAAAATGGGCATTAAGGAGATGTTTATTATTCAGGAAAATCCACATTTATATTCAACTGTTAGAAGAATTCGGAATAAATACATATCTTTAACGTCGAGCAAAATTTCCTCTCAATCGGGTCTTCAAATGAAGATTTGCTCGTTGACTTGTGAATGGAATAAGTATCCCGCACCTCATAGTGGATCCGAAATAATTGTTAATTTATAAATGTAGCCGATATTCTGCAGCTATAATATTGCATTTGGAATATGTCAGAACTAAATCGCTTTTGCTTTACTCGAAGAACATTACTTTAGTAATGCTCCAACATTAGAATTTATATGCATATTTCAAGGAGTAAAGGCGTTCTATAGCTTCTAAAGTTTCTTTGAAAGAAATATTAGGGCAATGATTTCTTCTTGTACTAAACGATACAATTAGCATAAAGAATAATCAGGCATAAAGGATGGCTTCGTAATAGGATATTACTAAGGATATAGAGGATAAGAGTTCCCATAGTATAAAGGACAAACGATCCCCCTATATGACGAGAAGCAAAATTAGAGAAAAAGAAAACCAATATTGCGCTGTTACAAACAAGCGTGCTATTGGAGAATATCATATCAGTTTGGCAGAAATCTTTTAATGCAGAGATCTTTGCAAAAAATAGTGGAAAATTAAGATTTTATACATACATTTTAAAAATTTGACCCATCAGATATGATTGTATGATAATCGAGAAATACATTGAAAAAATAACGATAGGATAGCGTCAAAATGACCGATTATATAAGTTCATTAAAAACATTGGATTCGAATATATATGGGTCAAAGAACGTCGCGCGACTAGATGATGTTGTATCGCGCAATGTGGATTTAACATGAATGACTTGAACTATGATAATCGACCGAATAATTTCGAAAAAACGATTCCACCTTTCTTTTTGAATCGGAAATGCGATGGAAAATTATCTGCTAGTTATGTGCTTTTCATGAAATTTTGAAGATGATTCGAAACATATAATAATGTATAAAAATAACCAATACGTAAGGAACATAAGGTGCTAAAATATATGACGTTTTGTGCTCTCTGTTAGAAGTTAACTGCATGGGCTGCTGCAAGTAAGTAAGTGTACTTCGTATTTCATCAATTTCTTCCATTCGTTTTACGCACCGTGAACATTGTAAATATTTCATCTCAGAGTGCATCATATTATGATGATTTGAAGGACCGCAATGAAAAAATACGCTTAAAGAAGTAAGGTGAATGCGGACAACGAGAGGGAGGATGTCAGCAATTACAGAACAAAATGCCCAACGATAAAATATCAAGATGACATCAGAGAACAGTGCCGCCCGATCCACTGAAACAATCATCAATGTTGATACATCTACGGGTGATGTTTACATAGTATAATTCCATATTGCCGTAAAAGAAGCCACAATCAAAAAAAGCGTTTTATATAGAAGCCGATCAAAAATGTATGAAAAATTCACTCATACTTTGGGACGAGGTGAACCTGTAATGTCATTAGGGTCATAGGACAAATACAGAAAATAGAACCAAAAATAACTTTCATTTGAATTCATACAATATTCCAATAGTGCAAATTGCAACAATCAACGCTTAAACTGCATTTAATTTTACGCCGGAAAATGGCATATAGAATGAATCAGCGAAATGGCATATTCCAGGTTCTCACTATGGGAATTAAAAGGCATTTGAAATAATAGCAGAATAATTTATTTAAATTTTCAGCACATTTAAAAATAATGTGTATTTTTGATATAAAATAAAAGGAAATTTTATCGTCGCAAAATAAGAGTAATGGTGAATAGGCCGGTGAATGACGACTATATATGAAGATATTGCTAAACTGGCCCACTTACGGCTCGAACACGGAGTAAAATTAAGAAGAAAGATGGCAGAAAAATATTCTTGTTGTAAAGAAGAAGAAACGAAATTAAAATACGCGCGAGCAAAAAATACTATTTCGTTCTGAATATAGTATTTTGAAAGCGTCACATTACAGCCACGGAATAATTCTACGCAGTGGAGAATGCATGATGAGGTTAAATTCCTAGCACAAGTTCTGTCAACAAACATAGATAAAAATAAACACAAACAAAGGTGTGCGCATATAGTGAGGACGATCATATGTTGTTATTGGTGATCAAAAGATAACATCATTTGAAAAGTAGTAAGGGCATTTAATATATAAAGGTGTAGCGTCTACTTTATATTTTATCCGGAGGTAAGGATATCAAAGTAAAAGTAGTACGGAAGTTATATCAGCACAGTGGTACCAGCAAACACCTCACGTTTACCAATTAAACATATGCATTCTTTTCATTGATATATGGAATTTTCACGTTCACGAGCACAACAACTAACGCTTCGAAACTCGTGGTAGCCGGAAATGCCTGTAGGTCGCGGGAAATTTCATTTGATGCATCGAATGAGGAGATATTCATTGAGCGCTTTCTATTCTATCTGATATCGTTGTGTTTATTTATACAGCAGGTGGAAATAAAATAAATGGAAGGTGAACCTGGATCACGATTGGTACACAATGCTGAAGATGCACGTCATTGGATGGTAGTGTGAAGCACCTGTGGAAAGATCGCACATCAAGAAAAATTTATTGCTTAAAAACGTATTGTTAAAATCTAAAATTTCAAGTTGTAAAAAAGGCTGGGATATGCTCAGATCTACGGTAGTCTCCTCCAAAGCAGCTCAGAACTCTTCTTCCATTCAGATCTATTATCGTTAAAAAAAGGATCCCTTAAATTGCTAATTCATAATTGATAGTCCGACTGAAGGATCCTAGTATCCACGGTGAGCAGATGTAACTCTGACCGGCTTCCAAAGTTCACTTATATTTTACCAAAACATGCAATATTACGAGCCTCAGGAGACGCAGATCATTAAACCTCCTCTGAACTATTACTACGACGCCATTTTAATGCCCACGTCAAAACAGACGTTCGAACACATCGTATCTGTTGTGCAACAGGAATAGTTGTCTGGGCTACGAGCCTTAATCTCTCCCTCCCTTTCATTGGCCCCAGGTATTTTAGTCGATGTTCTCAACAATCCAAGTCGTTGTCAGCTCACGTATTTCCATTTCATTAACCTACATACACCTTTTTCTTGAGTTTCTCGTTCCCATTCTTCGGCACAGATTATTCCTCTATATTTCCGATGTCGATTTCTTTTCATCATTACCATTTGTATGAAATTACCATTTAGACCGACAAACGATTGCATTGCACTATTCTACTTTATTATCCCACCGTAAAACGAGATCCAATACGACTACTAAATGCTGAAGAAAACACAAATCACGTTCTCCTTGAATCAACTTGTTGTGTTCATCGGCGCACTTCACATTCGAAAAATAGAACCTTTTTGAATCAAAAAAGGACTTTCTTTTTTTTCAAATCAAGTTCATCTCAATTTCATCGAATAGTTGCGCCTAGTCATTTTCCTTTTTGCTCAAATGAGACGATTTCATGAAGAGAGAAAAACGATGAAGAAAAACACCAAGTCGTTAATCTCTATGAATATTTCCGAAGAATATCGAACAAGTGAGCCAAAGAAAGAACCGAAAAAATGAAAAATGGATACGAAAAAACTTTGAAAAAAATATGTCGATGAATAAATCATATTGTTAAAATAGAATATTTGATTTATTTACATGAAAATAATTACAATTTAAAGTATTCTAAAAAACAAAACCGAACAAAACAAAATAAAACTGAAGTAAAATACTCATTTATTTCGATAAATTTTAAATCATTAGAATTAATGGAAAAAATTCTTTAGCAGTTTTTCTGAAGCTGAAAAACAATTGAAAATATTCATAGAGAAGGAAAATGGGGATTTCAAAAAAAAATGTGCTGATGAAAGGAAAGTTGCGGAAAACACAACATTGCTATGAAACAGTCAAGTAATTCTCCTCATAGTTAAGGCGAAGAGAGGGAACGATTAGAGCTTTATAAAGCATTTTCTATGTTCAACATTCCATGAAGAAAATGCCTAACTCATAGGCAGATGAAAATAAATGCTTTTTCCCTACCAAAAATGCTATCGTCTTCAATGAAAACAAAAAGAACGGCATTGCAATTTCGCCTATTTTATGAAAAAATCCATGCAAATAAAAAATAAGCACTCGAAAAGCCCCATTAACCTATGAAATATAATTTCATTAAAAGAACCTCAAAATTTTTCTTTCAAAAATATTCGAATAAATTATAATTTTATCTTAATATACTCAAATAAACCGTGGAATTTAAAATAAAATGAAAGTGAACGTGAAAAGCGCACAATGTATCGCATTATTCAAGAGCAGAAATTGTCGTTCGAGAAAAACCATTTGACCCGATAGTAGGCAATAAGCGACATGAAGTAAAGCGCAGCTGTTTCATTTGTACGGCAGATGGTAGGGAAAATCAAGCAAGCTATAGCCACAGCTCGACGTCCAAATAGAGCCATAAAGGCTCAACACCAACGAAGAAGCCCAATCTGTGGCTCCTCCACACAACTAAACTCCGCCCTAAAAGGTTGCTCACACGGCTACGCTGCACGCCGGAAAGGCGGATCAACAAATGTGAACGTTTCAGCGTTTTGCGAGGCATTTGCGAATAGACGAGGAATTTGCGAAGAGATTCAGACGTTCAACACAACTGAGAGTATAGAATTTAGAGAAATGGAATGGAATCTTATACGGAGAAAATACTAATGAATGAGACATAGATGGAGAAATTCTTGGCATCGGCAGTAAATGAAGACAAAAGAAAAACGTGAAATTCCCTAAATTCGATACGCGATACCATCAAACATTTAATTGGATGCTAAATAATTTACGAAATAATTTCGAAAACGATTGAAATATTTACCACTAAATTCGTTGCATTTTTCTCATTTTCAAAACTGACTTTTAAGAATATGAAGAAATTATGAAGCTCACATCCGCAATCAGGATGTCAAAAATGGTGGATTCCTCACTGCTGCAGTAAAGATCGACCTTCAACCTTCATCTTGACTACCAAATTGTTCAGCGTTGATTGAAATTTCAAGTAACAAAATATGCAAAAAATACATCTACTTCATAATTCGTTCTTCTTCAACCGATGGACTCCGCAATTCGCCACTCAATTTCAAGAAAGCTGCCAATCAGTGAAAGTTTATTCTCAGTAAAATCGTCCATTAAATTCTGTAATTCCAAAATCAAATTATGAACTATTTGCTGTCATATATGGGGCTCCACTGTAATGAAAAATCAGTTTTTTTTCCTCTCAGCTATTACAATAAAATATAAACAGTAAAGCGATCGTAACTATATGAGAAGTGGAGTAAATCAAAGAAATTAAGCACATAGAAATTTGTAGCAGTAGCAAAATTGGGCGACCCGCGAAATTTTCTCAACCAGCTGAATGAATTAGAAGGCCAATAAAGCGCAAATAGAATGCGCTATAAAATCCCTAAAATTTATCCATTTCAAAGTGTGATCAACGAACGAATAGTAAATGAGGTTAGTTCCATTCGCAAGTGTCGTTCGCTTATAGGAAATAATGGCATAATTGGCAGAAAGATATATGGCAGAAGGGTCATAAAGCCACAAATCGCTCAAGCTGTAAAACGCTTACGCGCATTTGGACCACTACTCAAGTTGCGCAAACTTTGTGAATCTCTGGTGTTGAAGAGGAAAAGACGACCCAGCCAACATCTATTTGCGATTGGGATCACGCAAGGCTGGAAAACAACTCGATATTCCCGAAGATCACAGATTTTATTCAATCAGAAATTTCGAACTGACGAATAGATACAAGAATTGTTGGTTTCGAGTGATCGTATCAGCCTATTCAGCATTTCAATCCATAAAATAGACGGCACTTAAAAAAGTGAGCATTTTATTGAGTAGATATTGACGTTACGAGGTGCCTATGCTATCCGCCTAGTCGTCTTAGAACATATTTTCGGTCGCAGAGCGCCGTTTTGTAGTTTGACTTATATATTTAAATGGTAATTCATTCAACAATTCGTTTAGATAGAAAATACATAGAATATGGAGAAAGGCGAACGATATGTTCCAACTTTAAACGAGTATTTATGCGTTAAAAAATTGATAAAACTGACGGCTAATATTGTTAGAATTAGGTGGTGGAAATGAATAAATTTGAACCGAAAAGGTGAATTCACTATGGCGATGATAAGAATCAGTAACTGCTCTATGCGAAACTTATGAAAGAGATGATAAATGACTTCTAAACAAAGAGATTTGGTAACAGCAGCGAAATAAATTCGTAATGAGCCGCACATACTGAAATAAATTTTAGCAAAAGTTAGTTGTTTGATTGGCGTATTCGGCATTTTCGATCACCGATTGTGATAAGTGCATACGCACATTCCATTTGAGAGACGATGCATAAATATCGGTTGATATGACGACGTAGACGTAGATATAATCGCCTACATGAGAAAATTTAGAGGAGTGTTTGATTAGAAGATGTATTGGAGGATGGCGAGGAGTGGGAAGGAGGGAGAAGTGGGAGGACTGCTGCAGATATTCTCCTAAAATGCTCTCCAAAAAACGTATATTAACTGCAAAAATAAACTGCCAAAATAGGAGAAAAGGTAGAAAGAATGAAGAAATAATATTGAAAGCTATCCGATGATGACGAACTATATACAGTCGTCAACTTAAACCTGAGCAAATAGAGATCGACGCATAGAGGGGCTCAAATTTCGTACCGATTTACTCACTCGTCTATGCGTACCTCAATGGCAACGACGTTCGCACATCGCACTGTAAGCTACAACACAAAATTCACTGCAACTATATTCACTAAACGAAAGCAGAAAACTCTCTACTTTTACTTTCATTGAGAACCATACAATATAATGATGCATTTTATAGTTTTTTCCAAGCATTTTGCATAACCTTTACTGCATTTTACTGAAATATTTTTGTTCCGATGCAGCACTGACAGTGAATAATGGGTCAAAAATAACGGGAATAATGACGTGTTTTGGAGCAAACATTAGAAGACAACAGCATTTTGTAAAACTTTGTAAACGGTAGGGTGGATGTTGAAAGAACTTTTTATAGCAATAAACAATTTATATCATAAAAGAGAAGTTATCGAAAAATATCTTATAGATTAATTACTAATAATCGTTTTCTCTTTTAAATAGTTCGAAATGAGAGTTTAACGAATAAGCTTCAATTAAGTATGCCTTAATATTTAAAATGTCGAGAATGCTGAATGTATCTTCTTCAGAAAGGTTTAGATCTTATTTTCAGCAGCCCTTCGCCCGGTATAAATTCAGTTTCAAAAAGAAGGAACAAAAAATCCCTCAAACTTAAACTTTTCCGACCAACTTATCAACTTAACTGCTCATCTGAAAAGTACGAATCCCGAATCAGTTAGCAGCAATAAAAAATAAAATATGCATTATTAACACAATTGTTTACAACTGGGTAGAAAGCGTATACTAATACTTGTAATCCACCTAAACTGTACTGAGAAGTAACTGGAGTTAAGATCGCCGATTTATTGTATTCGCTAGAGAGAATGAAAAAAACCTCAATAAAAAGATGGTAAACACCGACACAATAGAGAGAATACTCCGATGTTCATTTAACCCGTAAAAGAGATTATTCAAGTCTATTGTTAGTGCGCTAGCTGCAATAGTTTTACTTCTTAATTATGATCATTTCTGATCATATTAATACATTTTATGCCAATCTAAACATCATCAAATGACGATGGGATAATGAGGGAATGAAACAAAATTTGAAATATTACATACTATTAGGCTGGAATGTAAGGAAGAAATGAATAAAAGCTTCCAACTAAGTAACAGTTTATTACATTATATGAGAGAATTAGATGAAATTCAGCGGTTAAAAAAGCGATATTTTATAAATTATGTGAAATATATAAACATATATAGTCGCTAAGTTAATGATATCAATGATATGTTGTCCTGTATTTCTGGATTCGTTAGGTTAATAGATTAATGATACAAATGATTTAATCATAAGTTCTCCTGTATTTCTGGATACTTTTTTTTGGAATAAATAAAACCAATAAAAAATGGAATTTATCGAAAACGGACCAAATAAATTAACACAATATGTGCTTTTGCAATGCTGTCAAATAAGTTTAGTAATCTTTAAAATTCTTCTATGCATAGAGAGGAGCATCAAGCAAAATCCCATCTCGCTGAATCGTTTTTATGCGTTTTTATTTATTTTGTTCTCCTAGAAATGCATTACAAAATCAAATCTGGGCGTATCTGTTACGTGTATGTGTCTGCCCGTTTATGCATCTATTTGACATCTTTAAATAAGAAACTATAAGTAATATTATAAGACTTAATGGAACTGAAGCATATTGTAGAAAATTTCCTATACCATATTTCTCGCTGATCAACAAATCCTAAAATGAATCCAAATACTCTATATATGAGAAAAAAATTAATGAAAATTTCATTCGGATCGATGCCGCGCATCTTAGAGATTTGGCGGAGAAAACGGTTTTGTTGCGCATATGGATCCTTTTTTACTGATCGTCTACGAAACTTGGTAAATGGTAAAGCGGAGATGAGAATAAAACGCATATCGTGCCAAGTCCTCCAATATAACCTGCCACCTCCTTAGTTTTCCGATCGCAATGGAATTAAAGCCCAAACAGCTGAAAAAAAGCATGGAACTTCTTTCTATGCAGTGAAAACCGTCTATTAATCTGTTATTAAAGTTTATCGTCAATGCAAAGTTTGCGCAATGAATCATCTAATAGTTTGGATTGCACTCATGAAATCTCATAATTTAGGGTTTTTGAATTGAAGCGGTCACATCGAATAAAAGAGAAGTTAAAAATGATGTCCCCCCACTATGCGTTGTTTAGAGAAAAAATACGTCGCAAATTTGCGAAATTATATTGAAATGAATTTCAATGAAACAATTAGTGAAAAATTTAGCTTATAAGAAAAATGGATGAAATATAAATTCTATAAATTACGATGGTACTCGAATTATGAAATCAAATATCCATCATAAAGATGCATTGAAATTAGAGAATGAAGGGTAATTGCTAACAAGAAATAAACCGATAATCGTTGCCGATATGGCAAATGCAAATGCTTAACGAAGAAATGCAATGCCTCCTTTAGCGGATTCATTTATGCTATCAAATATATACGTCAGATAGGAATTTTTTATGAGAACTTTCATCACAAAACTGCTAAATACGATACCATATCCCATACCATATACCATACCATATATCATATCATATATCATACCATATATAATACCATATACAATACCATATACCATACCATATACGATATCACATATCATACCATATACAATACCATATACGATACCATATACCATACCATAATGCATATTTTCATCGTCATAATATGTCAAAAATAATTCAAATGATTAAATACTATAGAAATCTATCGTCAATATAGTTTTTATCGCAACAATAATAACCTCTAATCTATAAAGTCTTTGCATAGACTTCAAAAGAAAAATCCCTTCATGACAAGTAACAAATGACAGTTTGTGATGATAAAAACTACTCTTAAAAATAGCAAATACTTTAGTGAAGAAAAAAGTGGCCAAAATTGAAATCACTGAAAACAGGATTACCGCATATCTCAAACCGCTCGTATGAATAACTTACTGGTACACTTATGGGAACGTTGAAGCATTCAGAAATCAGATCACTCCACTACTCGAGCAAAACAAACAGAGATCATCTTACATTCATATGCATATTCACGAGTGAATATTACCACATGGCTAGTGAAGTTTCCATTAGAAAAACGACAATTAAAAAAATATATTTTTCTGAAGCTTTCGATTCCTTTTTCTCGTTGAAGAGAATAATAAGTGAGAAAAATTTCGATTTATTTCTTTCATTGAAAAGAAAATTAAAATACTGATGTATTTCGATCGTTGCTATCGCCCAAAATTCGTTGAAGTCTAAAAACATCAAGTTTTCGCGCATTCAGATCCATGACAATTATTGATTTCAGGATAAAAATGTGTCCTTAATATGAATCGATTTCCTAAATGACCCAATAATTGGTAATATTTATTGGGAAAATCTTAAAGAAATGCTGGAAGACAATGAAAATCAAATTCACAAAATTGAATACTGGATGTGAAGTTTCAACGATAAGTATTCAGCTGCGTCTCTTTCTTTTCCATTATAATGTACATAATTATAGAAAAATCGGCCAATTTCAAAAAAGAAAATTTCGTCATTTGCTGTATAACTCTTTAAGCCTTACTTCTATCCCTCCATCTCTTTATCCCTCCTTTCCTCGAACCTCCCAAACCTATCGAAGGAAAAGATTCATTAATGTCTAAAGAAAATCTCACATGGGATGAAAGCCTATGTAATATATACAGAAACACAGCTTCATCCAATTTTGAACTTTATTCTGGAATAGTGGAAAATTTCAAGTCGAATTTCCACAGCATGGCACTGAGAGAATCGAACTTGATTCGTTAATGTCATTGAAAAGTATGGAAACAGAATATTTGAGACTGTATTTTAATCAATAAAAATTCCTTCAGGTAATTCTAATATTTATGAAAAACTGAAAACAATAATCACTTCACTAATTATGATAAAGAAAAGAGGTTCTATTTCTGCTAAATAATGTCATCCATTTGAGTAGAACATAAAAAACCGCTATCAAAATCCGCTTAAGTATACTGAAAGAACAAAAATATAGACTTCAGGAAATATTTCTCTCATTTTAAGTAGAGAAGTTAAACTCCCGTGCTTTACTAGGAAAGCTTTAGTGAGCAAGTTATGGGACTTTAGTAAGTAGTGGCATATGAATGCTTGAGTAGAATAAAACGTGTATTGGTGCAAGCGCTCTTCCAAAGCGCATAGCAAAGCATTTTGAGATATCACCATGACAACGACTTATCGATAAGGCTCTTTAGTTGGTTATGGGCATTGAACGAAAGAAGTTTGCCCTGCTGTTATCTTTATTTCATATTCTTGAGGGATAGGGTCTTATGAAATTTTATTTGCAGCATTATAAACAAGGGATTTCCACTGCTCTCGGAGTTTGAAAAGAAAAATAGAATGGGAAACGTTTCTTGAGTTCAAGAACCTTTCCACCGGTTTTTCTATTCAGAGGGAGAGAATCCCAGTATTTGAAGCATTAATTTACTCAAATAACTGACTTCATCGAACTCAGTAAAAGTCACATGTAGATGAAGTGCTGGTAGGATTTCTAGGGTGTTATTGGGACGGAAGTTCTGTAAGAAGATTTCGTGATTACATCACAAAAATTGCCTTGATATGAATGAAAAAGTGCAGCAAATCACAGCTAATAAGAAGTGGTTTCATACGTGGAAAAACCTTTAAAGATGGAAAGATGTTACATCCTCCAGGTAAGAACCATACCATATAAATATGCGAACTGCCAGTGATGCTTACGAGCGCCGTTATGTAACAACATTGATTATTTTTGCCAAAAGCTACTACAAATATACCGCTCAAGAAAACTTAAGTTACACAGTTAGTCGCTACTGTCCAATAATTTCATTCACTATTTAAACGGTGTTGATAAGCATAAATTCATAACTCCTTCAATTTGTTGCCTCTCCATGATAACCCATTCGTGATAATGCTATCAACCTCCCCATCATCGTTATCAGCCTATTTAACATACTTTACAGGAAAGCCATTTATGAATAGTCAACATAATGTTAGAAGTTGGGGACATGTTAGAATTAACAACAAAATATAAAATGAAATATTAGTATATTACTAGCGATTTTATTGCTTATGTAAACCGTCCGCAAATACTCCTCATAAGATCATTTCTTTTTCATCAAATCCTTCAAAAACAGCACATAAAAATCGTGGTGCAATAACTAATGACATGCAGATATTTATATGGAATTGAAAACAAAGTTTTGCTTAACATTCGATAAGCACAAAATTAAAATTCCATTGATCTAAAATATTTACAAATTCTCCATTCAACAATTATCCATAAATTCTTCCAGGAATTAATCCAAACTGAAGCACTGAAAATTATGAACAGAATAAATCCCCACTGAAGTGTATAACAAAAAGAAAAGGTATTACGCATTTTTTGCGACAATTTTAGAGAATATAATCGGAACTTTTCGTTTATATTTCAATTTTTCATTGAGATTAATAACGAAATGAATTTTTCCACTCAAACAAGCTCCAGAATTCAGAAGTTTTTTAATATGCGAAATGAGAGAGCATCTGCAAAAAATAAGTAAAGGCATTTACAATTTTTCTTCCACGGCATGAACAAATTTTGTAAAAATGCTGGAGAAGTGGAGAAAATTTCGAGAATCAGTTTTCCAATAAAGCCGACCATCGTCGTCAATCCGCAGTGCTTATGGAATATATGCCATGATTAACTATATGCGATCTTAGATCTAAAATACCCAATTGAAAAGAAAATAGAGATAAGTGATAATCCAAGGTTAAATAAACAGATACGTTTTATCTTTTATAGTTTCCTCAGCGCTCCAAATTATTCAGTCTATATAGTTTGAGAGCTAGAATCGATAGAAACATCCAAATACAACATGCGCACATTCACACACACACTCACAAACACACACATATATACCACACACACGCTGCATGTCACGGCTCACGCAAACACATAGATAATATGTGCACACTGTACGTAAATACAAACAAATACACAGAGGAGTACACGAAATATAAGAGCTATGCATGCAAAAATAACAGCCACAAACTTCGTGGAAGACTTCTAATAGTTTGATATGCGTCCTCGTTCACGGTGCGAAATTCAGTGAAACTGCACACACTTAGAGCTTTAAAGCAATTTCCTTTTCCGAGTGCAATGAGTGAAATAAGTGTCAGTTCGTTATGACTGGCTGAATGTTTCATTATTCGTAAAATGTTTTCATTACAAGATCGGATAAATTTCCGTTTTCTATCGTTGTTCCGATTTACAGTGAAATTCTACCGCCATGCTTGGACTTGGTAAATATCTATAAGTGAAGGAGCTGCGTAACTTTAAAAAAAGCATGTCACAGAGGAGAGAGAAGTGTGAGGATCTTCTAAGCGTTCCCTGTTATTTACGATGAATACCTAACTTTGACCGTAGTTGTTACTCTCTATTGACGATCACTTCTCAAACATAAACCAATTTCGTGAGAATACTAGCTTCTTTCTTACAAAAAGGAAGTTTTTTGCGCATGCTGACTAGATGAAGCAACGAGGCAAAGAAAACGATGATCTTTTGTGCCAATATTTTGTGATGTCATGACACTGAACTAAATTCTAATGCTACTTCTTTGAGCAACGGCAGTTACTTGGTCACAGTTCAGTATCCTCATTAATAAGGAAACCAGCCGAGATGATGAATGACCTAATAATCACGTATACGAATGTTCAACAAAACATTGGGTTCAGTCGATACCTGATTCCCTACATTCAAAACGAATAAAATTGCTGAAAATTTTCATAAACGGCTAATGGGGAATCAGCAGAAGAAAAGTGAGCCGCCAACTTTATTATATCTTTAGAAAAGTGAACTCATGAACAATGCCGTGAAAATATCTTTTGTTGAATAAAAGGTTAGGGAAAAAACTTTACATACTTGCAGAAGACTTAAAAACGGTGAACGCCAAGCTAAAATAGGACATGACCTTTTCAAAAACGGAAGGAAAGCTTCCTCGCTATTGCGCCACTCGAAAACGATTCTAACGATGACAAAAAAGCGGAAAGTGTGAAACGCAGTGCTATATAAGCAACAGTGCGTATGAGCAATCCAACAAAAATTGCGACACATGAAGCTAGAACTGAAATTTTCCGAGACCGTACACAGAAAGGAAATGCCACGACGAAATGATGAACACAATAAGCAAACTGTGTGACCTCAGCAGGCCCAATTTCCGACCGGGAACATCTACAGAATGCATAAATATTAGCTGACGGTCGAAAAAAAGACTCGCTTGGAAATATCATTTGTACTTTGAATCATTAATCGGAAGAATTTCGCATACGAAACATTTTTTCAGCAAGCCGAAACATCCGCTAACCCATATTTACTGTCATAGATGCGAAAACAGACAATGGTGCATAATCACATTACTTTGAACATGTGGTACTAGATTCATGGAAATTAATCGACGAAAAAGTCGCAAAAGCGAATGAGACAAAAATATATGCGAAATGGGTATGCGAAAATGAGGAAAAATCACATGCAAAACTGTGACTAAACAATTTATGAACTTGTTATGAATAATATATATTTTAAAGGGAACGTTTTCGCATTGCTAAGTTGTTTATTCCAATTTGCACCCGAAATTGCAGAGTTAACTGTCACGTTAATGGATGGGACGGCCGAAATGTTTGTGCATCGCACATAGCCAACAGCTGAGAACAAGATAACGAGAATGTTTAGGAATCCTGCTTAAATAAAATTCGCATAGTGAATGTGATCGTAAGATTGCGATAAATAAATGCGGCACGATGTGGTATGTCACAGAAACTGGTAATTCAGAAATCTTTAGTAATAATTAACGCATAAGTTAACACGGAAACATGAAAATGCTATATAGAGAGCGCAATGTGGCGAAAGATTTCTTTACACTCAGATTATATCATATAAGTACATACATTATAGCATATATATTGCTATGATAAATATTATGTTTGTAGCAATATAGTTAATAGTAACATTAAATTGGCACTATTATATATAGATCCAGAAAACCAATATGGTAAAATTATGGATGCACTTTGTTTTTCACCTATGAATTTGCTTCACTACTCAATGTTAGTTTTGCAGACATTCATAGATGTTGAGTTAAAACCTGAATTGAGATTTTAAGATGATAAGCAATAACATAGAGTGAAACATGAAAGATTCATCTAACGATGAGTAATCGATGACTGAGAATGTAAGTATTAGCGCCTATTTATGAATCATAGTAGACGATGATATAATGCAATGCAATGCAATTTATGGATATTTCATTTAATGCAAAAATGACTGCCATGCAATTTTCGAGATAATTGCTCTCAAAAATGACGATATCATTCAACGATATTTTGCAACAAAGGGCGAATATGCATTTTTTGTGTTTACATAAAGCAACCATAAACATCTTATATCGCAGTGACATTTAACAAAGATGTACACGTATTCCGAAAGGGTCATAAAAACTGATATCAACATGTTTGCAGAAAGGTGTTTCTTTTCACTCGCCATTAAAGAACATTACGCGTCGTTCAGACTGCTCGCAAAATGAAACTATGCACAATGGCATATGTTGCTATTATTACCTATGTGACTAATGTTTAAGACTTTTATTAATTTTTTGCCCTATAAATATATAGTTTTATGTATGTATCTTGTATGCAAAGTACATACTGTATCATTTCCACAGCGTTTATGTCGAAAATGTAGAAATTACTCCATCCGCGATTCACTTCAGAGCTTGCGATGAAAAAAGACCGCCATGCTTTCGTCTTATTCCTCTCGAGACATCTTATCTGTGGTTAAATTTTCCAAGAAAGAAAAGCTGCTCGTAATCCAGAAGCCCCTAATAATAGATGACATCAACTGAATATTTATAGAGACTGAGAGACCTTTTTTTTTGATATTTCCAGGAATGGTGGCCGATGAATTATTATGGGGAAATAGACATTCGATTTCAAAATGTAAGAGTGACCGTCATAGGAAGATGAAATATTGAAAGAAGAGATTTAAAGCGGAATGTTATACATGGCTATATCCTTCACTTGAAGAAATATGATAAGTGGGAAAAGAATGCGTGATAAAAAACTAAACATAAAATTACGAGGCTAAATAAATTATAGACTCTTAGAAGAATCTGATTCATCGAGAAGTAAATTCTTATCTGAAAGTTGTATTCATCAGGTAAAAACGGGACACTTCTTAGGATAACGAGAATGATTTCAGCCTGATCACTTCTCTTTAGTGCTTCTTCCCAACCATCGTCTCGACGTTCTTCGACTCTCCCATTGCACTTAACAATAGTGAAATATGTTTTCAAAGCTCAGCTCGACGAATTTTAACGAAAATGATGATTAAGAATACAGCTGAGATGTGAAAATGAGATCCTGAAATGAACGCAGACATGAAGAAAAACAAAAAATTCTCTAATGAAAGCTGCATTATTTAAGCAAAATCTTGCAAACGTTGTGTATAAGAAAAGCCAGTTAGACTGTTATGAGACAGGAAAGAAATGAACGCTGCACAACTAAATAGATAGCTTGCAAATTCATAAATTATTACATTCGAAAATAACTAAGCAATTTCAACGTAATTATTCATGTAACAACAACAATAACCTTATAAAGCAAGTCGAAAAACAGAAGACGTACGCAACTCATTCATTCTTCATGACCTAACACATCAGGGATCGAAAATTACCGCTTATCGTATGAAAGTATGATGACAGTTTACTTAGGTCTAAGGAAGACTGTATACGGTTCAAAAGAATTATGAAAAGAGAAAGCAAAATACCTGGCACATATATTGTTCGATACCTCCTACTTCAAACTACGTTTGAAAATTAACCAGCGAAATTTACTCAAGCCCAATCAATATTGATTGGGCTTGAGTAAATTTCGCTGGTTAACTTTCTCGCAAGCTTTTAAGTAAGTGCAGGTTTTTTGAATTTGTTTTAGTGAAATTCAACGAGAAAGAACCGTCACCTACTGATTTCGAAATTATATTTCTACTTTATGCGATAAAAATTCATAATCATTGTGCACATAACGGATTCCTCTATCAAACAAGAATGTAAAATTAATGAAGAAGAGAATGCAAAATTAATGAAGGAGATAATTTTCGGCATTCGTTTGCTGCCAAAAACCGGAAAATTGCATATATTCATAGTGGCGATCGAGCAACAGTAGATCATCAATGTCGTTGGTGGTTACGCCCGATGGTTTCCATCAAAAGCAAATCACCGGTTGGACTGAACGGCTGTAAAAACCGCATCATCATCCCATAACCAGCTCTTCGCAGTCATTCGATAATTACTGGTTCAAGCTCATGGGCACTCAATACTCCCAAGAGGGGTCCTACTTTGAATGTTTTATGTTCGATTTTATTAAATGGAAACAGTGGCAAAATCGTGGTACCACAAGAGTGCTCATCCATAATGCTACCAACCAATAAAGGTGGATGGGGTACGAAACTGTTGAAGGAGACATGCATTCCAAAACATCTCTGCCTTCCTTCCATTAACGGTACACGAAATATATCCGCCAACAATCGCTATTGCGGACGATATATCCCTATATTCAACGATTACTAACGAAATAACAATATTCTTTATTCTCAAAGCGAATTTTTCACCACCGTTTGAGATTTCAGTGGAGCACAAGCTGCAAATTTCTCTCATAAAGAACCCAAAAATGTCAAAACTTCACAACCACAACAAGAACGAAATTCCTCCTTTAGATAAATAAATGAACCATTGTTTTCAAGGTGGCTTTTTCCTTCAAACACTTTCACTATATCATGAAAAAAATGTCGGAAATGACTCAGCGACATAAAAGCACATGAGCGTTTGGAATTGAGGAGCTGATGATGCAGGCTTATAATTGAGGCTTCCTTCATTTACTTTCGAGAATTCCTTCTTTTCCTCATGAGACCTCCTGCCTTGCTTGTTGATATTTCTCACTCCTGTAGTTTATTTTCAATGGTATTTCAAAAACTCATTAAATTCACAACAACGCGTAAAATCGAGGGTGCATCGACAAGCAGAGATGTGAAAAATGATACCATAGAGACAAAGCTATCATCAGAGCGCAAAATTAATAAAAAGAACAAGAATGAACCATCATATGCGAAATAAAACAATGAAAATTTAAACATGCAGGGCATTACGATGAGGGGCGTGTCTATAATTACATAAGCATATATGCACCTCTATATCTACTAAGGAGTCATTTTCGAAAGGATGACCACTGAACAGCGACTAGCTTAGTTCTCATTTGACTTTTAATGAATCCACATGTGTGAAATTTGCACAGAACGCAGTGAGCCTATGCGTTTTGTGATGAAACCCTGTCTGCTTGGAAGAATAGATTTCTCTGGTTTGCTAGAACTATAACCGCATATCTGCTACACATCTTCGAAATGAAAGATTTAGAGAATGAAGGATAAAATTTTATTTATACAGATGCGCAGGCAAGATGCTTTAAATATTTGCGGACACTTAACATCCGAGCAAAATTGAATCAGTAACTCCAAAATAGCTCTAAAGTATGCAAAAACGCGAAAGCATAACGAAAATTTCCTCAAATAAGAGCTTATCGGAATGATAGATGAGTGTCAATATAATGTATGGAAGGCGATTGGGAAAATATAATGTCTCTCCATGTAGCTTAGTTATATATCCCATCTGAAGGGTACTTCGGTTCCATTTGATGATTCAGAAATTATTTCAAACACATGAAACGACATGTGAAAAATTTTGAAAATCGTATTCGCACTGCTATAGGGAATGAATCGTCAATTGTGACAGGATCGACGATCATCGACAGCACGGCAAACGACTCAATTTTACCTAATTATATTCTTTCGAATCTAAATGAAATATTTAGTGGGTAGTTGTATTGAAAGCGATCCCGTCGTGCAATTTTAAGTCAAATCAATAACGGTGCTTTTCTTCTAGTACTAAGCTGCAAATATGTTTATTAGAGGAAAAGCCAATATGCATATCACAATCGTAGTTGTATTCCGGCTTCTGGTCACCTCAAAAGTGCGCATTTCTTTAGGAGTTGCACGGGGGAGGGGGAGACGTCGATTTGACAGATGAAAGCACAAATAATTCATGAAAGTTCAAACTATAGAAATGAAAAATTTAACTACCAGTAAAAGAATAAAAGATCCTCAAATCAATATGTGTACGACGCCAGGCACCGGAAAGTATTTCGAAAATATGATGATGACGGAAACAAAGTCTCACTAGTCATATAAGACTGCAGCCTGGAAGCCACTGCAAGCAGCGAACGACAGAGCATTCTAAGCAAAAATGCACGCTATTGCCAACAATTTTCTGGATTAAACAGCCAATATATCCGACTTCTCAATTAAGGTGGGCGAAATGTTAGTGAGAGGGCGTTTCCACAATGGCCGTTATTCACACTAGCAGGAAATGCTTGGTCAGTCAGCTAAGTAAACATCGAAGTGAAAAATTTAAAGAACTCATATCCGCTTTTTTCGCATAGAAATTTAAAAAATGAAAAATGTGAATAAAAAAGGCGGACGCTGAAATGAAAAGCTGACGTAGCAAAAAACTTAAGATATTTCATTACGAAAATACTTATCGATTCCGAGTCTCAGAACAAGCAGTTTTATAGAAACGACGAGAAATAAGATGCATTGATTCAACGATTGCTAAAAACACCTTACTAAATAACACCAAAAATTAGAGATTTTTCAAGTGTTATTTAGAGACGAAAATAGTACTATAAGAATCCAATCATCAGATTAGCGAACACTTCGATATACGCTTTCAGCTTATCAGTTTAATGCTATTAACTTTTCAGTATGCGTTGTTGGAAATAAGGAATAAAACACACATTTCAGGATACAATAGTGGATATTTCAGGATACATTACACCTGTTATTTCAAATCGCCCAATCGTGTTAAACTACAAAATATTATTGAGACATAAAGCAACTAACTGCAGCAAAAGCAAATCAGTTTAATCAAGCTTATGAATGTGTTAAAAACATTACGAAAATTTGAATGAACCAAGCAAAATATATTCGCATGCATTTTCAAAGCGATGATGCAGGCAGTCATTGCCGCGTTATAACATAGACTATGTTAAGATTTGCACTGAACGATCATATTTGTGCTATAATTATAACACATAATACGTTAAGAAAAATTGATCTAAGTATTATTTTTTGTGCTCACAACAACAATGCAAACTGCACTAATATGAACTCATGGAGCTAAAATGTGTTACAAATGACTTGCAACGATATAAACCTCGACCCAAAATATGTGAATGGTGCATTAAACCATCCAAATTTATACCTTCATTACTTTAGGCTTCTCTTTAAGCATTATGCAACGAGAGGGCATTCTAAGTTTTTGACCATTTAATAAGGAATTCTAACTTATTTAATATTTATCCTGAAAATAGAGTATATGAACGCTGAATTCGAAAAAAACCTCAAGTTTACCATCTTCGATTAGAAAGTAATTCGCAGTAAAGAAATTCTAAATCTCGAACAAATTCAAATTATTTAGTTGGAACCGAAAAACTTCAAATATTTCGTTGTTCTCCAATATTTAATCATCCGGAGTAGGCAATTGATCTCATACGTAACGGTGTTTATATCTGAACATACTGGTTGTTTTGCTATGGTAATGAACGGATAGAATGTGCAACAAATAATCTCCCTTATCTATGCAGTCATTCTCCCTGCTACATGTAATCACTGAGTACACTATATGGAAATGGAATTCGATTTCATATGGCGGTAAGTTTAGAATAATCACAATTAGAATAATCCTATTTCCTGCTTAAAAAGTACTGAAAAATGTCAACTATAGATAATTGGAAAGAAGACAGATAATAAGAAAATAAACATTCTATAGAGGCAAAATGAAATCTGTGATAATTAATATAAGTTGAAAATGACGAACGTTTATGAAGAGGATGAAACAAATGAAACATGTCGATGAAACAAGAGGATGAAACAAATATGTATGTGACCTCATTGCAGAGTTTTTGCTCGCAGAAATGAAACATCCAATTCGAGATGACCTTCAAAAATGTTGAGGAAAAAATGCTCTATCATATCGATAAATTAGGAAAATATTTCAAGGAATATAGCAAATACACCAATGACAATCCTATTTTCAACAATAAGATGGCATAACTTTTTCTCGAATGCCTTATAAAATTGCTGTATGAAGTTTATGGAAATGAACGAAAACTTCCGCATAGCTCTTTATTCTTAAGGCTCGTAAAAAAAGTTTGGAAATAACGAGAAAAAAAACTTCAGAATTTATTTTT
Source organism: Parascaris univalens (assembly GCA_037576465.1). Taxonomy (NCBI): domain Eukaryota; kingdom Metazoa; phylum Nematoda; class Chromadorea; order Rhabditida; family Ascarididae; genus Parascaris; species Parascaris univalens. The sequence continues at coordinate 225,947,418 of CM075173.1, forward strand.
CTCACAAATTCTATGAGGATTTAACGTATATTTTCATAAAGATGACGGAAATGTTTCGCAGCAATCACTTCAAAGGTTGAACGATTTTTCCTTTACCCATTTTGTGGAAAAAAACGGACCATTAAATTATTCGAGCAATTTCAGTAATGAAATTTTACAGTAAACCAGAAGTTGGTAAAGGAGAAGCTTGATAATCTATTGTCGGCTTATGACACTGATGTTTTAAATGAACCTTTCACCTATGCCAAGACAATTTTCCAGCCAATTCTTCAACCAACTGTAATTATGTAGCCGAATAAATTACGACAAAAACTAACGATAATAATATAAACTCCTACATTAGACTAAAGAAGAATGTCTTCATATATATATTTTTCTGCAATATCTTGTTGCAAGGACAATTTCCCATGAGGGTAATCAAGTAGGCATAGATCAAGGTACATAAGTATAACAACCTCTTCAAATTTTCATTTCCTTTACACTATCATAGAAATAATTATCACGAGGAGAACAATCCCTATTTTGCTAGCCGTCTAAGTTATTCATCCATCTTTATTTTCTCAAATTCTTTCTGCCTTTGAAAGCTTCCTTCCATAACTAACAATCACTAAGCGGAAAACTGAATTCCGAAAACTATGAAAACGCAGTCAATGCATGAACACACATGGAAAAGCCGTTAGTGAGCGCCTTCAACGAAACTTGTTTCCTTAATTCCCTAATGCTTCCACATAGCCGTAAACAAGACCGCTAGATTTGGTAGCGTTTTTATAGCGTTCTGATTCTCTTACACATAAAAATATGGTTTTACCACTTTTGCTCACTGTGTTAACAGTATACGGGAAATTCTTATTACTGCAACAACATTGTATGAATAGTAGCGCATATGACAGTAGAGTATCTGTGTCCTAATCTGATCATTCATTAGCTTCTCCAAATGCAAAAAAAAAACATTTTATAGTTATCGAGATGTCTCACGATGAGCGGCTTCTATCGGCTCTTTCTGGGACTGCAGAAAGCTTTGCCGACACCCCATTTCATCATGTGCCATCGAGATCTTACAGGCCCACCAGAGAATAAATTTTATTATTGAAACGTGGGTATGGGATATGAATCAAAAGTAACGCTCAGAAATACGTTCAAGTGTTCAGGACACCTTATATTCAGGTGAAATCGGAATGTGAATGAAATAATACAAGCATAAAACAATTATACAGCTACTGAGTGCCTAGCTAAATGAAATCACGATACTAAACATATCATCATTACAACCGTAGTCGGAACTTCTTATAGCTGTACAGCGCGAACTACACAATGCTAGTTGTGATATTAAACTAGATCCTGGATGAGGGTAAATAAATCTCTGATTGAGTTCGAACGGGAACAAATGATTTAAGGATCTCAAGAGAGAGAAACGAAGGAATGAATCACCTTTACGTGCGCAATGGAAATAATTCGTTAGAAAATTTGGCAACCAATTCATATTTGAAATATGCAAAGAAGCATAGACAAAAGCAAACGTTGGAAATACATATAAAAGAAGAAATTCGTTTCACATTTATAGAGAAAGATTTAAAAAAAAAAAAAGAAGAAAACGACAATTTTCTCCTGTTGGCTGGGAAAAAATGGTTTTCTTATTAATAATGCATTTAATTCGTAGTGAACGATGCGAATACTAAACTATAATTATGCTAAGATATTGACGAATTTCAGAATTCAAAGAGAACCCATCAATAGTTGAAGATGGGTTGCGCCCGAGGACTACTTCGAGACCTCAGAGGTCAACCGACGTCTCTGATTTGGTCATCCATCCCTTGTTTCTCATTCCCTTTTGTTTTAGGTGGCGAAAGGTTCGATGACTTCGCTTAAATGTATACAAGGAGGAAGCAACACGTTTGAAGAACAAGTAAAGTGAATAACAAAATATAGTGATAGTAATACAAAAAACGTAAGCTTTGAATATTCGAAAACTACGACTTTGTTAATAAATGATAACATTTATTTGTTCAGCTATCGAGATAAAATGAAGAAAAATTAATTAACGGTCGTTACCAATAATAATGAACAAAAAATTTCACAATTATTCGAGCATTTCAGAAATAATATGAAATATACAAAGTGACAGACGTTCTTCATCGCAATTCAAACAACCATCAAAATAACTGGTATAAAACATTGGAATATCAAGAAGGTCAAGTAAAGACCAGTAACACATTGGAATATCAAGAAGGTCAGGTACAGATCAGTAAAACATTGGAATATCAAGAAGGTCAGGTACAGATCAGTAAAATACTGGAATATCAAGAAGGTCAGGTACAGATCACAGTTCAACGCAAAATCGATTCATTCTTAATTAAGGAGAGTTGTTGCAGCAAAACTCATCGATTGAAACAATTATTGAAGAAAAAGCAATATCACAGAATAAAATAAAAATAAAATAGAATAAAATAAATTAATGTGCTAAAAATTAAACTGAAATAAAATTAACAGAATAATTATAAAGCTCGGTTTTTCGTACATTTGGCCAAAACGATGTGCGAAATAGATCCTTTCATCGTAGAAAGAAAGAAATTCAACAGGATAAACGTGCATTTCAATGCCGAAGTAGACGGCATCTAAAACTGGAACTATTCATGATGAGAACACCACCTATATGCGCACTTGGATTTTTTTTTTCATAGTTTTCGAGCGTCCATTAGAAACAAGCTAACTCAATACGTATTATAGGCGATTATTGATGAGTATCCTCGAAAAGAGAAATAAAAAAATGTTGGAGTAACAAATCCGCATAAAATATGAATGTTCATTAGGAAGGATATTAAAAATTTAGTCGAACTAGAAGACTTTCATAGTCACTGTGCGCTCTTATTTGGGTGCGTTAGCAACATTAAACTATAGGACCATCGCACCCTACAGGAAGTTTTCAGTGTTTGTGCAACGATAACTTGTGTTCATAGTGCGAAAAAAGATCACTGAAGACTTCTCCACACACTTAGATTACATCATAAAACGATGACCAAGTCAAATCGAGCAGATCATTGCCTATTTCGACAAAACATTGAAGTATTAAATGATGAAACTGAGAATATTTTAATGTGAAGTTCAAATATGCGTGAATATGTGTTTTTTGTGTATTTGTATGTAGGGATTTTAGCAATACGGTACCATGTTCTCCGATTATAGCCCTTCGGATGCAAACATACCTCCTCGGTAAAAAGGATCGTGAAGGCTTTAAGGATCATAAAATATTACAGGTAAGAAACCAATGCACTGCATCGGCAGCTAATATAACAGCTAGATGAAGCTCATTAAAGGCTGTTAAATTAATGCTATATATATATTGCCTGCGAATTTTTGCAAAGTTCGCATGCCAACGACTGCAAAACAAAATTTTCGCAAAGAAAGCAAACTAAAACTTCAAATGAATAGAAAAGCTATGGGATGGCAACCGCAATCGGCGAATAAAACGACTGCGATTATTGCTTGAATTCAGATAATAAACGATAACGATCCCAACGCATCATTGATGAGCCATGTGGATTTCGTATAAATATAGCTCAATCGACAACCTCAATAGACCCATATCAAAAAATATTTTATTTTATGTAATATGCCGAGGTTCGAGAGAGCTTTTTTATTCAAAACGTGGAATTTGATTGGCTGAAGCGGAGATGCCGATGAAAAAATAATAATTCGAAATGACATCTATGTATTTTCAAAGAGATAATCGTAGTGCAAAGTTATACATTCGAGGAGAAACCTTAAAAACTGACCACAGTTATCTCATTTTTGAAAAGTGCGGTGGACATCAGGAAGTATTTTGGGTGTTATTCCAAAGAGACAAAGCAAAGTATCTGATTTTATCCTAACACTGTAGTTAAAAAGTTTACTCACGTTGTTGATTCTTGTTTAGTTATCTCTATATACTTTCCTCGATCGAATTATGTGCTCTTGTGTCGTTTAAGGAGATATCTGAGGCCTATAAATGGGGCTTCAGACCGTTCGACGATGTAGGCTTCGAATCATGTTTTAAAGTCATGATGCTTATCCATAAATCGACTCTCGTATATTGTCATCGACAAACTTTTAATGTCTCTTACCCTCCACCCTACAATCGATTCTTTAAATGCCGCCGCCGCTGCTAATCACAAAAATATATATGTACGTGGATTCGTGAATGTTCGTGAGGGTAAAATAGCTCGAAAAGTAGTACAGAGAAAATTCATATTCGATATTCTCTCGTATGTGCAGAATGACGGAATTGGAGGGCGCTAAGAAATGAGTATATCGAAACGCAAAAACGATATAAAGGATGCATCCGAAATTGGTTTTTACCATTTTTGCATAGCCGTACTAATTTCAAATTATTCTAACAAAGCATTCCTAAACTGCTCCATTAGAGAACTTACAAGAAGAAACTGCTTCATCGTAATGGGAGGGGGGTTAATGTTATACAAACTATGGAATCGTTCAAAAAGTGACGATGTTTATCTGACTTCGCGAACAAAAAAAATTTGAGAACTTATTTGTTGAAGAAAAATTCGACGTCCATATTCTTTCAGAATTAAAGCTGAATTTGCAGAAACCTTTAGCAGCTATGCAAAGTTAGCAAGCGAAATCGTTTAGGCAGCATATTGACGATTAAACATCGCAGTGCCGTAATATCATAGAAGATTTGAACAAGAAGATCACCTTCTCATTCTACGAAACTGCCTTTACTTAATGAGTGAAAAGAAACTTCTGTTCATAGTGATTCTAAACGTCAACTGCAAAAAACTATTGCTTCAATGGATGTGAAACTTGCGTGCTCATAGAAATGCGACAGAAAAGGATGGTGGTTTCGAAATCTGTTCGCAACAACGACAAGGTATTGTCCTCAAACGTTGTTCTTGAGATATTCTCAAAATTAAACAAAACATTTGATGTGATAGACACAATAAGCGGAAAATGGATGTGAGCTGACTGCATTAAAATGAAATATAATTCCAAGCAATACTGCTGTGAATGCAATGGCACAGCGATGTTCCTCTACCAATTTCATATACATCGCCAAATTGATTCACTAAAGAGCGATCGCATATCGACCAATGAATCGAACGTCGTAGGTAAGTGCGATCAAACAGTGGCAATGAGACTATTAATATGAGCATATTTATAAATAACGAAAATGCAACAGCATTCATGCAACAAATTCTACGAAATACTCGAAAGAATCACTGCCAAGCGATATGGTTGACGCATAAATTCTAATGATGAAAACTTCGATATTTCTGAGCGTTACAAAGGCTGCCGTTGAAACTGTTATAACTATGAAAATACAGCGGGACCGGTTCTATTGATATACATGCATGAAAAAACCACTTCTGAGTTGAATTCAACATATACTTAATATTCAATATATGTTGAAGAGGAAAATAGACAAGGACCGAAAATGGAAATTCACGGTCATTTGTTCGCTGTAAAGAATCTCGGTATAGGAGTAAACTTTTCGCGAATTTCGAAGGTTCTTGTTCCAAATAGATTTTTTAATCGAATCGATTCGATTCACTATAAATAGGCATGAATCGACTCAGTAGTATTCTTTTATACATAGCTTTATAAATGCTGATGGTAATTAAAGATGATGAGTTGTGAGGAAGACGAAACTTTAGCTTAAGTTTTCTTGGCTACCTAGTAAATGACTCCTGTAGACATAAAGACCTCTCCACTTTTTTATGAGAGTGGAGTTATAAAGGAATGGCTAAATAAGAATGAGTGCTTTCAGAAAGGTGCGTTAGCGCCTCTCAGAGATCTCATCATATACGATCAGACAATTGAACTATTTTATTAGCCCAAATTAATGGTAGAATAAGGTTTGAAAAGGAACACTGAAGCATGTTGATGCTATTCTGCGGCATAAACCAGGAAAAATATCAATGTCGCCTTCTAGAAAACGCTTTAACTGAAATAAAAAAGCTAGCTAGCAATAAATAGAAACTGATCGTTTCATTATGACATAACGGAGAATAACTGAGATCAACTAACTTTGCATACATGAAGTGCTGAACGATGAAACCATATAGGATTGCATAGCTTTGCGTGCATCGCGTTTTCTCATCGTTTGAATAAAAATCATTCTACGCTTATTGTTTGAGTCGAAATTTCTCGACTTTCTGATTATTTTCTTGAACGTCCAGTAGAAAAAATAAGTGAGACAAAGTTATAAAGTGCTGAAATATTCGTTCATCCCATTTTAGTCACGTCCCCATACTTGCGAGTTATCTCAATGAATATCTTACTTCAAAATTCTTTGTTTTGGTTGTTCAAAGAATCAAAGAAGAGGATAATTTTAGTGGACATTCATGGTCATAGTAGTGGCCACTGATTGGGGTAATCCGACAGTAGTAACCCATACAACCTCGAAGAAACTGTTTCTGCAGTTAAGCATGTTCTAAGCATAATAATTCTATCAAATCGATTTCCTTATATATAAACCTTAAAGATGACGTTTGCAAAACACAATGCGTGCTTAGCGATTCATAATGGAAGTGCCCGATCCTCATACACTGGTATCATTAGAAGACCGCCTATGGCTACAAATAGCGAATTTTCATGAACTATTCAAGTGGTTCTTTCCTATCATTGAACATGAATCTGTTGTTATTTGGATAAAGCTGTAGGTTGTACCACCGGAAAATGGACGATTCTTGCCATGTGGATGAGTTAAATTCAACTTTAAATTAAACTGGTGGTCTATCGGTGACCATAGATTGTGTTCGCCTACTTTGACTATTGCTGCCTAGTTAGAAGAGCGTACAACTAACAATCCGCCACAATACACAATTCAGAGCAAAATCACATCGGCACTTTTCTTAGTGCTTATAGTCACACGGGCAGTTTATCTGTGCGCATTATATTAAAAAAGCCAACTTGGACGTCAAATGGACCGATAACGAACTCGATGCGTTTATCATTGCAAAGAACGGAACAATAATGATTTCTTAATAATGAAGGTGTTGGCTTTTTAATGCGTTAAAAGGAATATATGCGTCAATGCTTCAAGTTAACCAAAGAAATGATAGATTTTGAGAGAGAATCGACGCTCTCAAACATTCTCATGCCAAATATGATAATCTAGAAAATATAGACGCTCACTGGGAAGTGCCACTCTCTTCCTCCCTATTACTCCCTTCCCTTCCTCACCCTCACCCCCTAACACCTCCATCCACTTCCACTAAGGATTTCTGCCGATAGATCGATGCTGTGACCAGACAGAATCGCTGATAGGAATGCTGTGCTCATGGTCGTTGATAGGTTTTCAAAAACTGTGTATAATGTGATAATATCATTGCTTGTGAAATCCGACTGCACGGAACACCTACGATTTTTAACTAGTCATTTTTAGAAGTGCGATAGAGCCAGCCTAAGACAGTGATGCTATCTGACCGAAATTCAGCCTTTTTTTCAGCTGTATAGCCGAAGCTCGGTCCTACAGGATGTCTTTGATTGATTTCTGCTAGTATCCAGGTAGAGTAGAAGTTCATTTTCCACTAACTACTTTCGCTTTTCTTCAAAAAAAAAAAAAAAAATTCCGCTGAATTTCTATCTCAGGAAAACGCACAAGAACGGCAGCCAACGCTTACCACGCTGTTCAAGCAGGACTTCTTTGCAAATCATGAGAAAAACTGGATCTAAATTCATTTCCGCATTTTCTCAACGAAGCTACTTAAAGCCATCTGGAAATAAGCCTAAGACTGGCGGCAATAAATGAAATTCGTTGAAGTGCAAGGAAACATAAAGCGTGAATGGCCCAGATAAGCGCAGGCAGTTCGCATGAAAGAAAACGGCAGCTCTATTAAGCGACAAAACATGGGCGAATTGTATGACTGCAGAGTGTGGGCATGAGAAACAGTGAAAAGCAAGGTGGCGCGCATATGTAATCGCAGAAACACAAAAGTTTATCATCAAAGGTGATATCGAGATAATAAGGATGCAATAAGAGACTTTAATTAAAAAACAGTACGGAAATCCTCGATATGAAACAGAGGCAGGTTTCCTATAAGCGAAAACACTCGTGACGCATGAAGTAGCTCGACGACATCTCGTTATGGTTAACTTGTGTTATTCACATGGTGCTCAAAGGAAAATCTATGTTACATGAGCTCGAAAGTTCGTTGTTCCTCAGCTAATAACTGCTGATCCCGAATGAAAACAACAAAGGACAAACAAGGATGCATATTAACTCAGACCCCTAAGAATGTTACAAGGATTTACTGCCCGTGTTTTTTTCTTTGTCCTTAAATTTCGATGATTTACTCGCCTATGAAATACTACTTGAAGTAATTTCATTTAGGTTCACTTCTGATAATTCACATGGGTGTATGGCTGGCAGGATTCAATCAGTTGAACAGCATAAAGATAGGTTTCAAACCAGTTTAAAGTAGATTAAAATGGTGTAGTCGATGTTGTTCATCATATAAAAGAATATGTTGCTTACTTACTGAGAACGCTGTCAATTGAGGACATATAAAATGAAAGATTTCATCCCTAAGATTATTTAATCCTTTAGATTAACTGTCAGGATTGCACGCTTCGAAAAAAGTGTGCAATATAATAGCAAGACGATGCGGTAGCAATATAGAGGTTTTGGAGGAACAACTGAAAGTAATAAACCAGTTAGATAGTTTGAGTACTGTTAAGAATGCAAAACCGTAAAGGAGAAACTATGAATTATGCAATGAATGCAAAATGCAATTGCAAATATTTGCGTCGATTGCAATGGCAATGACTTTGATGTTTTTCTTTAATCATCGGAAGTGGAGAAAATAGTGGTAATTATGTGAACATTAGGGATTTGGAAAATCTGTTGCACTCTCAGTGTTTACTCGATGAGTAGTACGTATCAAATATGGCAAAGAAATTTGAAAAAAAGACGCATACCTTAGCGTGAACAAGCCGATATCACTACTTGCACTTTCCCGTTATTCGACGTCAAATGCAATATTATGGGGATTGGAATTTGTCTCAGATGGAGAAATTTGTAGGGATAATTACATAAATATATATAAGCGTGAATATAAACATAAATGGAAACTAAATTTAAACGTAAGCAAATATAAATGCAAATATAAATATAAGTTCAAATATAATTATAAGTAAATATAAGTATGTAACTACTAAGGTGCTTGTACTAAAAAGGTTCTATATGTTTTTTTAAAGTTGTATGGAATAATTCTTCCATAGTCCATTAACAAATGAAAGTGTCATGTTAGCTTCAACTATGATCATCGTTCTTTCACTGTGCATCACAAAGCCATACGCTCTCAACAACATAAGTAGTAATTAATTCCCTCCCTTATGAAGCGTTCATTTTCAGATTGAAATCTGCCGTTGTGGCGATTTTCTCGCTATATTTCATCCCGATTTATGAATTTAGCACACTAAGCGAACGGACATGAAATCTCAAATTTTTTTCTCATCATTTTGCATCAACGAATCCAGTAAAACGGCCATTTCCTGACCGCAAACCATATAAAGATATCTTTGTGGGAAAAACGCTCTTGAGTGTTATGTATATTCCTGCTGAATCCAAGAAATGTAATTCAAGCTTAGTTATTCGCCTCAAAAGGATGTTATGAAATTTCATGAAATATGCTGGGGGAAAATCGAGAGCTTTCTACTGTCTGGAGTCCCTCTTAGTACCTGACGAAACAATAATGATTCGACCAGTCGGATCATTTCTAGCTGTTCATTTCCGCTGGTTAAGAGAAGCAAATATCTGGAGGATGACGAAGTATAAACCCTTCAAGTGTGCTAATGTAATAACTCTTATTCTTTTGGACTGAATCAGTGTTAGGCATAAAAGAACACATAAGAGAATGCTGCTGAAAATGGTGTCAGCTAATCGCTGCTAACCGGCAATCAACAAAAATGCTTCAATGAAAATTCTTTATTCGATAATACCCCTCTGAGGGTTATCTCAACAAATATGCATATAGTTACAAATAATCCTTTGTCATCTCTCCAACAGCTCTTTTCCTTATCAACCAACACCTAATCACATCCGGAAAATTTCCAAACTATGGATAAAAAATTTTCGGAAAATTTTCACATTCATGGAGACAATAATAGGTCCTGAAATTTTCAAAAATATGAGGAAAATTAGCATTTACTTGCAGTGATGACATCGGAAGCTTCATCCTGAAGCATTTTCTCCTTCTTTGATGTGAAACGCCACAACGGGAAGCCCGAAAAATACCGGAAGCCGAGTGAATTGCAACAAGAGGCAATCAACCGAAGAATCCAACGGATGCAATGAGAATAGAAATTTCTCGATATTAGATCGGAGCGAAATCTTATTGGAAAACAAAAACAAAACAAAACAAATATTCAATGATATATGGAACAAAAGTGCGCAATAGAAAGGCGTTTTTGCTTTGTGCAAATAGAGATAATCGTACGATCACATTTCGGGACGAGTTGCTAAAGAGGTATTGCACGGCCCACAAAATAACAACCGACGATACAACACACTTATCAAGTAGACAACGCCAAAGCGCTTTGTCGGAGTCTGAGGATAGCAATGAATCTGGTCTTATAACTCTAGTTCCAGCATCAAACAGCCGTTCCTCCACTACCTTTTCACTTTCACCATTAAAGCATAAGCATGAAGTTCACTGTGCGAAAACGCTTGTCATTTCAGATAGATGCACTAGCCCCAAACGGAAAGTTTCTAAACGACCATCGGAAATAGAATGTTTTCTATGCCAGTTAATTTAATACGTAATGTGAGATACGAAATAGTGGTCGGCTTTTCTCTATCTCCATATGTGAAGAAAACAACGGCAAGCGCTTCACGCTGTAGTTGGAATTCACACAAAAAGGGAAAGGCAGAGTAATTCAGCTGCTTGAAGAGAGAGTGTTGGTAGCGTCCGTGGTAAAATTTTAATAGTGATGACAACACCCACTTCGTCCTCTCCCTTCCACTCTTCCGTCAAATGGTATTCCCTTTCTTCAATGGAAGCTTCATTTTTTCAATTTTGAGGTAGTTAGCTCGGATAATAGTCATATATGCCGAAATATAGGCATAAATCCTCTAAACATATACTTCATATTTACTGCACTTTATCCACCGTAAGGGCTTTTATATGTGAATGCTAAAGACTTAATGCATGATTTTCTCAGCTCTGGATTCTACTAAATTTCCAATCCTCAAACGTCATAGTTCTTGAATGCAACTTCTGTCATACAGATGTTTTTCCTCCATTCAGATAGCTCAATTAAGGTACGGAATCTGCAAAAATAATTACCCCGTAAATAGGCACATAAGAAGTAATTTGCAACGTTATAAAACGTGATTCGCATCTGTGATCGTTCGAGGTGAACGACTACTACGCCGTGCTGAACTGTTTCTTGACTTCATAAGACTTGTTCTTCGTTCATTTCCACCCATCGGCGAATCTTCACCTTCCTCATCGAAACGCCGATATTCTGGATTCGTCATATACCAATGAAGCATCAAATCATAAAGATACTTATACTCGTCCTGAAAAATAAAACATGTGGTTTTATCACCTATAGAGGTGGACGATTTCATTTTACTCGATGGTTCTGCACTGGCCATTTAATTCGATTAATAATAAAAACCTTAAGTATAGAGAAGAAGAAAATGCAGTATATAAAACGAATGAACATAAGAAAATAACATGAAACCTCCTCTAATGAGAACTTTTTTGAGTATCGTTAAGTATAAAGCGTTGAGATGCTATTACTAACGTAGCAAATAAACTGCTGCATGGCAAATAAACGTTGCAGGTTGTCGAAAAGCTAAGTATTATATGAAAAGCGAAAAAAAAAATGACACATAGAAACACGAAATACTTGAGTTTTCCTTTAAACAATGTTTAAACACCATAACATTGTGATCGAGATCTTTAAATATTTCTTATTTTCGGAGGGACTTTAAAGTCTCAGCCGTATGATAGGTTCTCCAACAATGATACTGATCGGGACCGAAACTGGAAGTGAACTTCGTTACAGAATGCAAGTGCAATGCAATTTTTAAATTCAATAAGAAACTTTACTACAACGAACGGTTTACTTCGCTAAACAAATCGTTACGTCATAAAAATAGTAGGAAAAATATTTCAAATTTTAGTGAATATAACTGAAGAAAAACCTTCATATCGATGAGTTGAGGCCTATTGATGCGAATCATTTTAACGGCATGAAAGACATCCACCTCATGATCCATATTCATTTGATCGATGCAAACATTTGCAGCAATAAAGATCCCACAACGACTCACTCCGTTACTGCAAAGATGAAAATTTATCTCAAGAGTAGTTATACTTGAAAAAATTTCGATAGTTGAATTGAGTAGAGCGGTTCGCTTTTTTAATTCATTAGCTGATTTAATTTGAGGATGGTGAGTGGTCAGTGCTCAGAAATCGTATGAACATCACTCGTCGTTATGTAAAGGTCAAAATGAATCAGTCGAAGGCACTCAAGCGACCTGACTTCTGCCAGTTGCCTCAAACATCGAATTATATTCATATATTCTAAGTCACTTTAGGAGCGATTTCAGATACTTTGTGCACATAAAATCTGATATTCTGATCAAGCAAATACTAAGACCTTCCTCAATTCATATCTAAGAAGGCGAAGCTTTCACACCTGTACTAAAGGGAACAGATGGTATTTAAAGGTTCCACAGGAATTTCTCTATAGGAGGCAGAGGCGGTGAGAGTGGTGAGGGAGGCTTTCTTGATTCATATACGTCTCTCGATCTTCAATTTTTCTTTAAAGTAAAAGTTTCTGAAGAACATCATGAAGTTTAGGTAATTTACACATAAAAATTCTCTCGAGAGCAAAGTTCATTCAATATATTTAAATTTCTATAATTGACGGATGTTCTAGTAGCCGTAGTAAGGATGAGAAAAATGTTTTTTTGCAACTCATTGTTTCTGTACATTTGCATATAGATCTCACGTTGGGAGCTTAGAACTAAACAAATACCTTATTTAAATGACTTTAAGTACACTCTTTGTGCAGATGAAATTGCAAGTTTTTTCCACGTCTGTGCGAGCGATAAAGCATCATTTGGAAACTGCTTAATCGATCTTCTGAACTTACCCTGTCAATGAGTCTTTCAGTACAGATCCACTCGCTATGAAAAATATATCTCTTGAAAGAAGTAAATAGACGCCTACTGTGACATGACGATTGTTGGCTTGGTTTCGGGTCGATCTGGTGCACGTTTTCGCCATGAGCGTGCCATTTTAATCATATCGATAAGACCGGAAGTCGAGAGTGGCACTTTATTTTCGATTGGCCACATGCGCACCTGGAATGTTTCTTAGAATATTGAAGGAGGAATTAATTCACAAGTAAACATACTTAACTATAACTGCTTGTTCGCAAATGTAAGAATATCTTGCAGCAGAGAGGAGCGCAAAATTCATAATTAGCATTTTCGGAGCGGATAATCTAGCCGAGTAAGGCTTCCATTAAATTTCGCCTACTAGTATGTCCCCCTTGCGGTAAGGTGAGTCTGCATTCATTTGCAGCACTTATGCCTTATATCCATAATACGGATCAGCAAGAAATGGCCCATTTTTCATAAGATATCAACTGAGCAAATAGTGATCAAAAATATAGTGAAGACAATGCGAATATTTCGTAGACGGTACATCAAGCGGCAAAAAAAAAATTACTCTAACGATATTTCAGTGCATTTTTGACCTCGCAAACAGTCGATACTGACCTCTCAAAGCATTTCCATATACCCAAACAAAAATTCTCGAACATTATAAGCTTAAAAAATCATCTTTTTCAAAGGAGCTATGCGTATTTACGACAGCAGTTACAGCTATATAAAATTCCTGAACGATGGCTAAAGTAGAGAAAAAAGGAGGAAGAGTAGGGGAAGGGAGGCGGGATAAAATCCAATCACACCAATCCTAACAGTATAACAACAAAAGGTATTTTTCAACGTACCTGTATCACGCAACAAATACGAACTTCCGCCTCCAACTGTTGTTGATTAGCACCAGTTGCCATTATTTCGGAGATCATAAATGTCTGAAAGAAAATATCTCGAATAAATCGACAATATTCTCTTACTGGACACTAAATAGAAAATACATTTATAGCTGGTTACAAAGTCGGATGGGTTAAAAGAAGGAGGGACTACGTGCTGCACTGTATGGAATAGGGAAGGAGAAAATTGAACAACAGAGAATGCACAAAAAAATAAATTGAAACAACAGCAACATATGAAACGATATTATGAGAATAGGGTAGAAACACAGCACTATTTCAAACACGGAGAACTGTTTGGAGATTTTGAGAGTTGTTAAATGCTGATCAACGGTACAACATTCACCGATATCCGATATCATGTATGAAAATATGGAAAGTTATATACTATGCAAAACTGTAAATCAAATATCCACGAACTATATAGCGTTGAATAGATCCAACGCAAATGTAAATTCTCCGCACTGTTTTGCGGAACTGATGGATGAGTAAGAGTGGACTGGAAGAGGAAGAGGACAGGAGAGCAACGTAGTTCTCGCAGAAAAATTTTGCGAAGAAGCAGCAACATTACAACTGTTTAGCATGAATTCTCATAGCACTGAAAAAATCATTTCTGCCACTTCAATCATTGAAATAATGGAACAAATGTGTTCTTGTGTCTTGAAATTAGGAAAAATTGAATAATTGAATTTCTACGGTCGACACACTTTCACCCGTTTGTCATAACTTACGATGTTATTAATTATATAATATAACTGATTGTACCTGTTCATTAAGACAAAATCCCGTCCAGGTAAAGCAATATATTACTAAGCATTTGTTCGATTGCAAAACACATTTTAAAAAATTAAGACGGACTCAACTCATAGGGAAAGGAAACACTCAGCAGACAGCAACGCCCAGCATATAGGAGAAGATGCATGATTAGTAGCATAACTTTACAAATTCTATAACAAAATAGATTAAAATACTAAAAATGAAGATGGAAATAACGAAGAGTGAAAAGAACTATGCGGAAAAAAGAAGAATAAATTCTTGTCTATGTGAATTTAAAGAAAAATCCTTTCTCTGATGTTTTGCGTAACAAAAGTATCAGTAAACAATCGAAAATGCGTGTCTTTTATTTGCAAAGTTACTCACATTTCATTATCATTCGACTTTGCTATGAAGTAAAAAATGATCGCTGGAGTTTATACTGTATAGTTAAGGATCATATATAATGTCGTAACATTAAATAGATGCTTAAATACAATTAATGCAGCGATTAAATGCGAGAAGATTATAATATTGTTTAGGAAAAAAAATATATCTATAAAGAATCTGCTACAATAGACGTGTATTTTATGGAGAGTGGAGAGAATTAAAAAATCTGGACGTTAATGGTTGAAAGCGTCAAACAGATAGCGGATAACAGACAGACCGACGTGCGCAGATACATGCGCCGTCGCCAGAATGCGCTTTGCAAATGCCGATTTTAGAAACAACAGCACAAAAGGTAGCACAAAATGAAGGATGGTACCACAAAAAGGAGAATTATCAGTATAAACAATCCGAATATATGCATTACGTGCAATCGTGCAGTTATACTATAACATATTCAAACGCATGCATTATGCCCAGATATAATAGTCCGCTATAAATGTGGAAAGGCAAATGCGGATAATATAAAGTCGAAGCAGATGAGAAGCGAATCATATATAAATCTACGATAGGAGCATCAAGGAACAAAAGATTGAAAGGTTCAACGGTCATGCGTGGATTTCTTGTGAAATAAGTTTAGAAAATTTGCATTCATTTGTTCCTAAAATTCCGCCCAAAATTCCCATCTGACTGGAAAGATAATATTTGTTATTTCAATTTTTTTCATAATGTTTAGTACCTCTTTTACGATTTCAAACTTTGCCTTGCGGTTTCCGAACAACTAATGGACACTGCTTATTCCTTTGCCCACTTTGCCCAGAATTACTCTTCTGAAGCACCTCTGCTCGCAGTAATACTCATATATATGTAAACTAAAATAAAGTAGAAAAAAAACATAAAGAAAAAAGTAAAGTATGAAAAATTTTGATACTCAACGTTACATTACTGGATTAGTTTCATGCTTAACGATTTAAGTAGCAAAAGTTATATCAGAAAAAGTGAACTAAAGTAATTTTAGCACACACCAATTTTTGAATTTGTTTTGTTGCGTCCTTTTGCATATCGGCATCTGTTCTGTTCAATTTTAACAATTTATCGATATCAGAATCAAACGGCTGAAAATTTCGATCTTAGTTTAGTTAGTTGAAAAATATAAACAAAATGTAGTCGAGTGAAAATAAAATGGCGAACAAAATAAAATCTCTAAGAAACCATGCAGAATGTGAAATTCATTGGAATTTTACTGCTGTGGGTATTTTATTAGTGAAAACGTTTCATAAATCATTGCGATCATTGAATGCTCTATGGAATGACCGATTAGAGACGAAATTCAAACACTGAAATTGCAAAGAGTTCATATATGCAAAGAAATATTCATCATATGAGGCCATTGAGTAATTCAACGTAAATAATAGCAAACATAAAAATGAACTAAATCGAAGCACCTTCTACGAAGGGAATGAAGTAGGAAATCACAAGGAAATAGTAAAAGGCACAGTAATATAATTAAGCGCTGAAACCTTTCTTTGTTTCAAAGTACCGAAAAATGAAATAAATTTAAGGCACAATTTGAAAGATTCACGATGAAATGACTTTCTTTCAAAGGGAGAATCATTATCGGCGTTGCACGTTTGCGCTATACTCATATTACGATTACTTCAGCGTTTATTTTAATTTCCTTCAAAACAATGAAAAGCGTAAAACATCTACAAGAATTCAGCAGCACAATATCATCTGCAAATAAGTGAATGCAATATTTCAATCACATCGTCCATCTCCTCGTGAGGTAAAAAAGCTGAAGTCTAACCACTCGCATGTGTATGATGACCGTTAGATCAAGAGTACGGATGAGAAGAGGAAATTGAAAGTCGAGAATAACGAGTTTGTAGGTCTTCTTTTTTTCTTTACTCTCTCCTCTCGATTCCGGAAATACTTCTATTTCTACTCTTAATTTCTCATTAACAGCTACTGTTCACACATCTTACTCGATTCGATTGCTGATATAATAAAGTAAAGTTGCGGCCGTGAAAATTTAACTCTGCCATAAGTGTGTTCATTAGAATGCAAAGATGCAACAAAATTCGCGTCTGAATTGACAAAATGCTCGAATATTTCGACAATTTGACAAAAACATATGGTAGAAATATATGGCTAAACGATTCCGAATAATAAAGCAATGAGTTCCATGTGAACAAATCATATTGGAAACAAGAAATAGTTGGCACATAAGAAATTGAAAGGTATTTTCTCTATGATAAGCACGATGATTTCTTTATGTGTATAAAGTTTAGCACGCTATTTCCGTGCATTATCAGAAGTGGTGTTTGATTTCGTAACGATTTCAGTATGGAATATTAATTAGGGGATTTAAAAACAAGAAAACCAAAGGTACAGTGTAACAACATTCGATAATGCTAATTTGCATTTCATCGTTAGCCCCTTTTTTTGCATAATTTCGCCAACTGCATTTCCGACAATGCATTCGTCAGGATTTATTCCAAGCTCAATGAGCATAAAGAGACAAACTTTCGCAACAAATATGACGCTCGAAAGATTAACTTCAGAATTTTCCACCATATCAACGACGATATGAACAGGGGAGAACATTCCTCAACGATCCAGATATTACGCCCTTTTATACACCTTTCACTAAGATTACTTTTAAGACATTTCAAAAGAGATTAGACTTTTGTATCTTAGTATCAGTTTATAAAAGATTGTGAACTACTTGCAAATTATGTGGTTATATGAATACCCATTTTATGGAGATTGACTAAGTAATAAACCTTTAAATTGCAGTTTTGTTCAAGTCAACGCAGGAGGAAACATTTCAATCGCCTCAAAATTGTTGTGGAAATCGATCAACAATATCAAATTGATCGCATATCTTCGCAAAAACCGCATTTTCTTAATTTTCGAACATATAATCTTTCAGGTTTGACCTGAACGGTTTCAAACGATCCTTATCTCAAAGGCAGATCACTTCCAGAATCCACATTCTGCAAGTAATGTGGAGGCATATCATGAAAATGTAACAAAAATATGCAAATAAAAGTCATCATAGAAGTAAAGTCCCCCTAGCTATCACGGTGCAAAATTCGGTCCCGCCAAGATCGATGAATAGCCTCATTTCTTTTCCAAGATCATAAAGGCCTGCACTTCAATCTGCAAACAGATCGATCAATTCTATTCTCAGCTATTCACTATCGATCAGTAATATTAACCAGCCGAAGAAAAATGAAGAGATTAAATCCGGTCGACGACAGAAATCGTATATATTATATAACCCACAATTCACCCTTTTCTATTTGTTCTATAAAGAAGGCTTTGCTTCATTTTCAATAGCTCTTTAAAAAGAAAGCCGAATATTAATTGTAATGGAAAATATGCGCTCATATCCTCAGTATTACAATTATACATGCTAATTTCAAAATTTTTCATTAGGTAACAAGCAGGGGATTGATTACTGCTAATGAAATGATGACAGACTGTTGAGCGATACCGCATTCTGGGATAATTTACCTGCACGGAAAAGACAAAAGTAAGTCATATATCGATAGGATTAATTAGAAAATATCACTTCATACACTTTAGTGATGGCGAAAATTAGATCAAAGTAAATTGCTTCTACAAAACTGTAATATACCTCTCTCTACAGTAGAAAGAAATGTGAATATTGGAGGCGCGTAAGATCGGAATAAAATCAAAAAATTGACAAATGCTCAGTGTCTTGCCGTTCTACGCAGATGTAGAGGTTGATGAGGAAGTAGGCTTTAGAGACTATCAAGGATCGTTTGGATTTATTGGATGGTAGCTGCAGAATATATGCTGTTTGAATGATCTAGTGTCAGGCTAGGGGTCTCAGATGAAAATATCTTTTTGCACTGTAATTTGGAAAGAAGTACATATGGAAAGAATATGGGGAAAATCGCGAATTTGCTAGTGACGTTTCCATTTGAGGGCACTGAATTCCCTAAAAAGTTATGAGGAATCGTTGACATATATATGCTGCAAAAACATCTTCGTCAGACTCTTTAATGTATGAGTTGACGTACAAGATTTTATGTTGGGATAATTTCCGGAATGAGCTATAAAGAGCTTTATATCAAGATGATTTTAGAAGGGAAGGAAGAGGAAGCTGAAAATCGATGAACGAAACTGCAAGTAACAGATCTAAATTTTTTACACAAACGAGATTAACTTCACGAAACGGTTAGACATGGATTGAAAAATTGATTGAAAAACTATTGCTATAGAGACATATATAATACGACAAGGACAATTCACCTAATCTATAAAAAAATGCAATAAAACAGCATGCTGGAATATGATAACTCACTAGCTCATCAGTGACACACTTGCGTGTTTTGGATTCTGCGTTAATGATGGGCAGCTCGCCACGTAACTGAAATGAGAACTTCTGCAAAACAAAAAGATTCTTTTTTAAAGAGCTTCTGCAAAAGCATTGGGACATTTGAGCCAAACTTCATTTACCACTCAGACCCACATAGTCTGTAATTTCATCTTAGCATTCAAGCATCAAATATTGAAACAAAAGACCGCAACTCTAGAGGCATAAATAGATAGATTCATTGGAAAGTTGACATATTTTAACGAACAAGGCACTTATAACCGACTTGCTGGACATAATATAGGCCATGATTTCCCCGGAATGTAGAAGTTCTTTGACCTTAAATGTCTTCAAAAGTGAAAGTATAAAAGGCCTCAGAAATTCGCTTTTATGAAGTTCGGGCTAGGGGAATGTCAGAAAAGCTTAAATGTTCGTCGGATAACATAAACAACAGAGTTGCCTTCAAAATGCGGTGCACTGGATGCTGGAACATCTTAAGCTTTTCAAACATTCCGAACATCAAGAAAACCCTAAAATCAGAACGAAAAGCTGTTGAGTTTGATGGAAGCAATGCATAACTCGTTAACATGCAATAAATAGCTAATTCTCCTGATTACTTCGTTCGAAGAAAAAGCTCAAACAAATGTGATCACTTCGACTGATAAATTCAGAGAATATGCTCCAAAATGAAACTTGAAATCGTATGAATATTTGGATTTTGAGTTGCCCAGAAAATATGAGTTCAGATGATTCTCAAAAGCCGAGTAATCTCTGAAATTATACACAATTTTGAAACGATTTGTTTTCGACAAGACTTTTTTTGGTAAAATTGCATAGCGTCGTTATATGCCATTAAAATTGCGAGAATTTTTAGCTATAATAAGAAATTTTCGAACTCAACGAATTGTTAAGGTTTTCTTTAAGTCTTTTTTCATTCATAGAATAACGAAACTGCGAGAAAATCTCATTGAGAAAATGAAGCATTCGATCGTTCGCGTCAGCTACTACAAAACAATAGGAATACTCTCAGCAATAGAAACAAACAAACTCGCCTCAATAAATCTCAAAAATGTAAGAGGGATTTCTATTTATTATAACTCACGAAGTGGAAAAAAAGTAGTGGAAGGCATGAAAATATAGAATTACCACAACCAGAGAAATGAGTTATGCCTGTACTATAACATATGAAAAGGCATTTAACGAGCTTCTTTTGCAGCATTCTTACGCAAAGTATATGCAAACATGTAGCGCTGAAGACGAAACACTTTGTGAAATTGAACAGATATAATTCTGCTTGACTATAGAGCTAAGAGATTTATACACACTATGGATTTATAGTATCAGATTGTAATTTTAATGAAAGCAACTACCGCATAGGACTCATTCGTCTTTATCAGTCGAATGGGGAAAAACAATATAAATATGCATTATAATGGAAAAAAAGCAATCG
Source organism: Parascaris univalens (assembly GCA_037576465.1). NCBI lineage: Eukaryota > Metazoa > Nematoda > Chromadorea > Rhabditida > Ascarididae > Parascaris > Parascaris univalens. Next base: position 225,968,375 of record CM075173.1, read on the forward strand.
ACTGAGGAAAAAAATTAATTAATTCAACGGAACTATTTCTAGTTATTGTCCTGTATAATAAGAATGAGATGTTAGTCACTGATATGAGGTAAAATTGCTTTTGAAATAAATTTGCATAACTTTAAAGCGTTGAAGCGGATGAACTAAAGCGTTTTTTAGTTGATCACTTCAGTCGAACTAAAGTAATTAACTGTATGTTGTAGTCGATAGTGTAATAGTAAAATTAGATCCGACTGGAGCGTGTTTCGAAATCTATGAGAACGCAATCACTATGTGTCCAAAAATATGTTTCACATAAACAACAGGTGCATTGAAGTGGAACTCAGAAGAAAAGAAACTGCAGAATGTCGGGAAAATCTTTTCTTAGGTAAATGAGGAATGAAAATAGCAATGCCATGATTTAAACAGGAGTAAGCTAGCGTGCCAGTGCAAGCAAGCGGGGAGATGAAGCAAAATCGAAGAATGCTGCAAATTTTAGAGAGCTAAGAGGCGCTTATGAATTGAGACAATAAATCTTAAGTTTTTTCGATTGCATGTATGCAAACTTGTTCTTTTTCACATTCCGCGGCGGCGAAAGTTCACATGAAAAGTGGACTTTTGAAACTGATAGCAATACCGTCAAATACAGGAAATATAAAAAAAATTTCAGTGAAAGCTTCACAAATCTCATACCTTGACATTCCATTCACGAATCACAAGAAACGACTATACAACAACCTAGATCTATAACGATGCTATTTAAAAAGTAGGAGAAATCTCATTCAAAGACTATTCTTAATATAATCGTAGAAGAAACATCTTTGATCTCGGGAGATAAAAACTGCTGCTTCCGCAATGGTCATCATCGACCTTAAACGCTAGTAAAGAAGAGGGTAAAATGTAATTCCAGCATACAGCGTTGAATAAAGGTAAATCGGAATACAGACGCAACAACGACATGATCGACTGTGAACAACAATAGGGTTGAATCGAAGCATGCATCATCCGGTAAGAGAGACAAGGCGAATGCATCCTTACTAACGTTAGTGCTTTCATAATTTTGCATGATCGAACCTCATTATAGGGATCCACAATACCGAAACGAGTTGAGCGTTTTTGTCGAATAGGTAAGCCTTCTTCGCTTTGTGTTTGCCTCACGTATGCATTATTCATGCCCGACGGTGCATAACTTCTCAGTTGATATTGACTGCATATCAGAGCGTCGTTGATGTGTCGTGGCGTACAAAGTTCAGAGAGGGACTCAGAAGGCTCACTGCTCTCAGTACTACTCATTATTCCTTCTCTTGTTACGCGCCCTCGATAAATTCGATTCAGTCTGAACGATTGACCCGGTGCAACCTGCGGCTGAGGGTATCGCCAACTGATATCATGGGAACCTCGACGATCAAGCGTGAGCGGGAACTTCGATGACGTTGTTGGCTTATGAGGAAATAAATGTGCGTGCGTATGCGTAAAATAGGTCTCCGGCTAAATGAACAACAACAAACATTTAAAAAAAAATGCCCGCCGATGAAAACTGGCCAAGAATGATCATAAATGGCGGTCATTTGTGAGAAGAATAACCCATTAATCGTAAAAGGAAATGAATTATGCGGCATTAGTGATGAGAATGATTTTACTCGATATGATCAAGAATTAATTGTTCATTATTTCAAGTATTTGCTGTTATTATTGGAGTATATGAAATTCAAGGAATGTCAATTACAATTGTTTAATCCAGAAATTATTACATTAGAACTGTCACTTAATTTACGTAAAATTGGGAAGAAAAAAGATATCGGTAATAAAGGAATTCTATCGATAAAACGTTAGGAAATGCAAAAAAAAGATCTTTTTCAGGAAAAGATTAGGAGTATTATACAATAACAATCAAAATTAGAGGAGACAGACACTCGAATATATCATTTAAAAAACAACAGATGGAAAATTGAGATAATGGAGAATTTTTGCTAACATTTGGCGCACTTGTTGCTACTTCTATGCATTTAGAACGCTGCAAAAAAGGTAAAAATGCTCGGAACAATATGGAACACACAATCAATATTCCAGACACACTTGCTAAGAAAAATTATTCTCTTAATTCTCTGATAAATGCTGGACGAGAAAAAGGTTGAATGCTACGTGGATATCTTGAAAAATAGAAAGAGCGCTCGTTCATACTTCTATCTTTGCGACTCAGAGACACGATCTCCGATATTTTGAAGTACTGGGATTATTTCTGAAGTATGGCATAAGAGTGAACTGGCTAATGCTTTGCCCTTCCAAATAGCCATAGGGAAATTATTTTAAAGAAGTCAGTGTAGATAACATTGGTCAATGTACGAATAACGTCTAATATCGTTTATTCTGGGCGATTGCATCACAGGTTGCTCTTTGTTGCTAACCAATAAGCGACTACGGTTAAATGCGTAGAGGCGCGTCGATGAGTATGAGTGGGTGCTTCTGCGGTCAGTTCATTAAGCATTATTGCGTTTCAACCACAGAAGTCCAACATACTTACAGAAGAGGTAGAATAAAGAATAAGGGCAATATACAGAAACTACCTTTTTCATCACCTTCACCATATGCGACGTCATTGAAGGATATTGGTGATAATTGAGCACTTCCACTACAAACGGTCCATAGGTGCGCTTCCCTTTAGTGTGGAGGAATGTTGGATAGGTCTGAAAATGCTTCCAGCATGTCTGAAAATATTTCACGGTTGTGTTCAACACGTCTCACTTTAATTAAAGTGCTAGAGCAACGGCAATTGGTAATAGATTTAAAAAAAAGAGTAATAATCCACTCATATTTTAGAAAATCGGTCGTTTCACAGTTTAAGAAAACATCGATCAGCTTCTAAGAAAGATTCAGTTCTACGTTCTTCCGCTTGTGAAAAAAACTGCTGCAAATATGCGCAAATTTCGGGAACATTCAAGCTGAGTTCCTTTAGATTTGAAGGTGACATGCAAATTAAATACTAAGGTGGAATGATTTTGTGAACAACATTACCGAAAATCCATAATCGCAATTTCACTCATCCTCACGCTTCATAATTTGAGAATATTCAGATGTATGAGGAAAAAACAGACACAGAGGCATAGATATGGCAACATGCTATTGAACGTCCCTTGAAAACACTATTTATTTATTAAGGCACCTATGTGAAGAAGTTGCACGCTGAAAGCTGGCCGCGAGAATGCTTGAGGGAGATGAAAGCGAATCTTTTAAGAACGATATGAACATCTTTTCCATCCTTCCATTTCGTTTCTCATTACAGGCCTCGCTCGTGTGCCTGATAGCCAAACAAGGAAAAGAAGAGCCCCTAAAGAGAAAGGAATTTGATAGGAGCCAATTAATTACCTACCCGGGTATTACCCTGATTACTGAGGTTCACGATCGTATGGCAGCTGTGATCGAAAACGAGCGTCCAGAAGCTATCAATGGTCGAATGTTTCGGCCATTCGGTGACGATGAATTCATTCTTTCTCGTGAATCCGTCCACTTCGACCGCATTTATATAGGTATAATCCTTACTCTCACCATGTAACGTTTGTAAATACGGTCGAGCATGATCCGCTGCAAACAACAACGTCAACTGTAACTTTCCACTGAGTTGTATAGTAAAATCCTGTTATATGGATTGTTTTCCACGAAGGGGAAATCCAGATGTGGAGCAACCAGATGCAGTCGTTTTGCACACCTACAATTCTAAAAGATAAAACGAAATCCTAAATAGTGGAAAATATTGCCCACGAAAATTTCAGCGCGGCTTAAATGTATTTCAACAATCGACTCACTCTGACGTAGCAAGGAAGCTGAGTGGAGTGCTGGTGATGAAGTATTTGAGGCAGAGGCGCAATGAGTTAGGTTCGCAACTAATCAAATCCTACGTGAAATCATTGCTTGAAACATTTCGAGAGTGGAAAACGGGGTTGCAAAGAATTTGCAAAAAATGTCTGGCAGTACACGAAAATGTCGGCGATTCAAAAAATAAAGGAGAATTGAGTGAAAGCGATTTGCTGAACCGAATGATTTGAGTTGAACATCATTTTAGACTATATTGAGGTTGACTTAATGAAGCAATGAAAAAATTGATTGAGAGTTGTAAAAACAGAAGGAAAAAATCACGAAGGGGGAATACCGAAAACGAACTGCCACGGATCAAGGCGAAGAGAGGGTTGCCGATACTCAGGGATCAAATAACAGACGACGCTTGAAAATTCCACTCTTTAGAAAACATTAATCAAGAAGTTTCAAGCATTTGACTGCATTTGTAAACTATAAGCATCGCAACAAGGAAAACATATTAAGGAAACCAAAGAATCTTCTAGTGTTCATAAGCGGTTTTCACGTGTGTTTTTAGTGGCAATAATGCATGTAGTGTTACAGTGGCTTAACAACGTCAAAATACGGATCAAAACATAGGAAGGTTCTTATCCTAGAAACAGAGTCCGAAGGATGTAATTCTGTTGACTGAATTCGATGAACTGGAAATTGGAAACTTTCGACAACTAGAGATCGATGATCAAATAACCAATCGAAAAAAGTTCTCATGAATGAAACAAAAGCTCGATGCATGAAGAGAAAAGATACTCGAATAATGGAGAATTCAATTACGCTTAGGTCGCATATAAAATGGAGAACTTTATTGCCAATTTTTACAAACATCAAGTTCATTTAATTTTAGCAAATAATGAGATAGCATATATAGCTATTTGACCAAAGTGGTGATGTGACTTAGCCATTTCTCTAAATGTGCCTAGAAAAAAGAATTATTCGGATGAATTTTCGAGAAATTAGCCAAGAATCCTCTCTTGAACAACACATACGTGGAACGACCATGACGTCTCGATTTTTTCCTCTATTCTCCAGTCGATGTCCACCTGCGCAATCACCAATCCTGAGCGTTGGCGTTAACATCATTAGAAGCTAAAATTCACACTCTTGACTCTTTATAATGCAAAACAAAGTGGTTGAAAGAAAAATCGCATATATCAACAATCTTATATTTTTCCAACATAGGGCAGTTATAGTCAAGAAATTACGTCGTAAGTTTCTTTTCTTTCAAATTTGTTCTAAACAGGCATATTATATGCGTTACTACTGGAATGCAACAGCGATCGCTCTCTTCATTACCTTGCACCATTGAGCTTAAAAAAGCTCCTGTTTTAACACAGCCATCTAGATAGTACTTCAGTTCTTTCCTTCGGAAGTTGCAGAGCATGCAGGAATAAATGAACACTATGAATCAAATGAATAGCATTATGAAGTACCTTATTCTCGTACGCGTCCTGCGCTTCCATAAGCTGTCGATCCCGCTTAGCTTTATACATACTACTTCGCTCTTTTAATTGCCACATTTCAATCGGCTCTATATTACATAAGACTGCCTGAAAAGACCTCTCTATTAAGCCAGCACCATCACAGCACTATTTCTGAGACTCTAAATTTGAAGTCACCTCTGCCTTTCGAGATGACCACAAATATTGCCTGATATGAAGGGGCATTTGAACAATAATGATTTCAAAAAAGGCTTTTTTTGAGACTAAAAATGAGTAGTTGTCTTTGTCCTCTTATTACATGATTATGAAATTTGCAAAAAGCCTAGTTCATAGTTCACCTCAGCCAATGCATCGTAAATAAATTGATATTGATCGACCGAATCGACAAGATGTGGCCGTGAGTTGACCATTGTTTTCGCATACTCATATACATCGATCTGATCGGTCTTTTTCATCAGCTCTAAGTTTGCGTCGAGCGCTATAAATGCACCACTTCGTCCACCACCATTACTGAAAAGAATTTCCGTAGCATTATTGAATGGGTGAGAAAATGAAATCTGAGGTAGGTTTGACTTGTGTCGGCAGACATTTCTGCCATCGACATACGCACTTAACTTTCAACATTTGAACAACAAACGCTTGCTATCGTCCATTTTGGTAGTTCTGCGATGTTTATCTATTTTCATTGCGAACAGAATCGGCTATATGATTGGTGCTATTGCAACATCATCTGCAATTTTCATAGATTCAGTTTTTATAGATTATCTTGAAAAGTTATAAGGCGTTTAATTTAACTCAAGTCGAAGTAGAATAATGAATAGCCTTGCGCTGAAGTATATTCTCAGCAAAATTTGGAATTCAGAAGTGATGAGAATAATTGCTGTTTCAGTTATCCATTGACACCATAGTTTCGATCCGCAGACAGACAACCCAACCGGTTTACCAAAAAAACCTTTCAGCAAACTTTATTTTTAAAAATATAGAGGCAGTGAGAGACTTTCAATTTTTCAAAAATTTAAATGAATGCATTTCACTGTTAACAGAATACTACTTATATCCACATTGTTTCTGTGCACCATACCTCGTTTTAATGCTCGCTTAATACTGAATAAGAGTCAATGACTTGTGATTATCGAAGAGCCAATACCTTCTGCAGTTTCTTTGAATGAAAACTGGTGCGGCTACGAGTTCAGCCGATCACCATTGTAATATCCGTCAATAGACTGTTGCAATGAGCTGAATGTCCATAAAAAACATGACACAACAAGGCGATATTTTTTTAAGATTCAGGAACAATAAAGCAGAGTACTTTAAAGAAGGATATGGATAAGAAAAAGCGAACTGCAAACGTCAATACTGTATCGCTGAAGACAGGAATTACAAATTAGAGGGGCGAGAAACTGCAAAAGACAGTATACAGTCTGAATTATTGAGATTAAATACGAAAACAGAAAGCAGAGCAAAATATTATTATCGAACTGGCGTCGATGTAAGGGTTGAAATTATATATAACGAAAATTTTTAGAAGAAAATGTTTGGTTTTGATTGACATAAAGACAAATTGAAAAAATTCTAATAGAATGTCAGGTTTTCCAGTTAGCCCTGAGGCACAGAAATGTGTATATAACACTGAATGATGCGCTAATGCAGTGTGATCCGTCGATGCGTGCGCATGTACGTGCGTAGATATGTCAGTTTGCTTGTTTTCGTGTCCCTTTAGAGCGGCGAAAAAGCTTAAAGAAATTGGTACAACACCTGTTCGAATTATTTTTAATCGTAGCACCACACCTTACCTGCATAATATTTCGCTACGAATCATCAGGTTCGAAAGGAGCTGCACATATTTAAATTGGCCGGAAATTATTTATTCATCAAAAGTATAGATCGCGATAGGACTTTCATTAATTCTATTTTTCCGCTCACCTATATGTGACTGAAAAAACAGGAAGTTTTACCTACGTACCTTACAAAAACAGGAAGTCTTAATAATAACCTTATGAAGATTTGCAAAGAACTAGAAAGGATTACGACAAATAAGAGCAGGTGAGTTGCACAAGAAGTGTGACAGCTTTTAAAAGGCAGTTATGAGCATGAAAACGAGAAGTTGGAGATGCTAAAAAGTTTTACACTGACTAACTAATTCCGACAAATTTCACCAGCAATGATAAAAAGTTTCTGCGTACTTGAAATCTTCATTTATAAGTTTGGAGGTATGATACTTGTGAGCGTATTCACATACACAATAGCCGCCTCAAAGGACTAAACAAGAAAAAATGCTCACAGATCCCTGGATTAGGATTCAAAAATTTCCGATGATAGGGTTTAGCATTCAATCTGAGCATAAAATGGTGCAATTATTATTCTCCGGCATCATTTGAACCTTCAGAGGTAGTTTTAACACCACATAACGACTAATGAATTGGATTTTGAAGGCGCAAATACACTATGGCACAGCAAATAGCTAGGATTCTGATGAAATCGACATCATGGATGTGTCTATATCGAATACGAAAAAAAAACAGCTTGGCTATACCTAGTTCAGCATTTGCCGAAATCCCTTAAAAGCTCATTATTACTGTGCTTATGTGCAACAACCACACGGGAGTAACAACCATGATCCATATCTTCTTTATTCTCGTTGTACTTTTACCTTTGGAGAAGGAAAATTGAATGAACAGAAAGTAATTATGGATAAGAAACGGAAATCCCAGTTCGAGGGCAACACAGAGAAAGCAAAACCCCTGAAGTATAGAAAAACGCGCATTCATTATTCATTCGCAGGCAATGCTGATCTATCTTGTGCTTTCATTCAGCAATGTTTCAATGAAACTGAATGCATGTCAGAAAAATAGCTTCGATGAATGGCTGTGTAATCGCTGCCTATTGTCCCTTCGTTATTACCATTTCAAGAATCGAATAATGGTGCACTGAATAATCTCTGTGCTCAAGTCTCTGCTGCATTATAATTCAGTATGCTTGCAAAAATGCTGGAAAGATTAGAGATAAAGATGTGGGTTATGAAAATGATGCCTTTTATCATCTGGTCAATAAATATGTCTTGTAGCTGTGCTATAAGTTGCGCTAACTTTTACTCACAGCTAAGCTATCATAATAGTGTTTTAATTGTCATTTCACCAGGATGGGAGGGATGGAGGGGAGAACATGGAATATTCCGTTTCTTTTCAACTTAATAAAATAAGAATTATTCCATCGTTTCATAAAATAACCTCTTTCAAAAATTTGTCGATTTATAATGATTACTGTATGCCCTAATTTCCATAAATTAGACAACTTCAAAAATATCCTCGTCGAAAAACTTTTTACATCCGTAAAACTAAACAACTTTGTTATCATCACTATATGAATGCCGCTGCAATAATGAGATCGCTCTCCGTAGATGAAGAAACATGAAATTTGCTCACAAATTCCATATTTCATTCATACTGACATTATATGTAATTGAATTTACTTTCCAAATGTAGGCATTTAACCGCGGGCGATTAATTGGCACTTTGCGTAATCATATTTCCGTGTTTGTCTACATTTGCATCTGAGATCTCAAAATTCGAATGATCTAGAATTCGAACGAACCCCACAGAGGAGATAGTCGGATGCATGATTCGTTCGTCTATTAGCAGCTATAAGTTCTTGTTTATTCATAACAGCGACATAGGAATGACTGAACTATTCGAAGAATCGTTTTACTCGAAGAATCGTTTTACGTAAAATCGTCATTCCAAGGAAATTATAAACGATTTTTTAAAGGAATTCTTCGAACATATAATCGAATTAAGAAAAAAAACCTTGAAGAATGAAATATAATGAATGAAAAGTACTTTTATTTCTTTTCTCTTTTCAAGTTGAGAGATTTTGCTTTTATTTGTGTACGCGAAATCATTGTGACAACTAGCAAATAGCCGGTTTTTTCTCAACACATGCGTACGGATCTGAACATTAAAAAAACTCGTAGCACTTCTTATTCTGTTGCATCAAAGCTGCGGGGCTTAAAAGCTATAAGTGAACATTCCTAAAATATAGCGTCGTTTATCTCTCAGATATTCGCGCAAGTATGTCATTATATTCGCTACTTCGATTGTCTCTCTCGTGTTAGCATTGATACGTTAATATGATTTAGTCTAAGTGTAGAAAAAACCTCTCACATAAATATTATACCACATAACCAAGTAAAAATAAAGTAACACCCAAATTCTGAGTGGAGTTTTACACGTTATACTCAGAAACTTTCAGCATTTTTTTATAGCAGGGATTTTGCTGTTATGGCGGCTTTATAGTATTCGCTGGAATCTGTAATATTGCTTGAACGCTTGTTTAATAAGACTTGTATTTTTCGATTTATTTTCACTAATCTTGAAAATCGCTAACACGTTTTCCGATTATGGTCGGAAAATACTTTAATTTACTCAGAAGAACTACGAGCTAGTTTGATGCGGTGTTGAAGAAAGAATGAAAAGAAATAACGACCAGGAGTTTATATCCGGATATCAGACGTAATACTTTCGCAGGAAACAACTTTTCGAGTGTTTCGTAATTCAGTTGCGCATACACCTGATTCTGCTCATGGTGTAGGAACGATAGTTATTTCCCTTTCCATTTCTTGCAAGAGGTGGTGATTCCTCCTCCTTCTACTACCTAATCCATCCTTCCCCTAAATGATCGCTCCTCTCAATTCTATCGTTGCTTTTTGGCCTTCTTCGCCTCATTCAAAGGATGAGTATTAGGCAATTTTACTGCTCGATGTAGTGCATACATGAGTCGGATACAATCATCTCGAACAAGAGTTTTTATTTTGTTCAACTCAAGGAGAGAAAAGTGAAGAATTTACATCACTTGCGTACACTATAGTTGTCAATCAACACGATTAGTGACGATCATCAAATACGCGAGAAATTCGAGTTTCATTTTACTGTTGTCTAACGTATAATGTATAAAAAAAGATACCAATCGCCTTCATCCCAGAATTTCTTCTTCGCAAAATGATTTTCCATCTCAGTCTTTGTATCATTTTCAAGTTGCCATAATGTTAACAAATGAGCGAGATTTTCATGAAGATTTATGTGCGCTTAAAAAATAAAGTTCAATAATGAATGGTATAAATATTATTGTTTCTGATGGAAATAAAATAGTTGGAGGAATATTTTCGCAGAGAACGGAAAAGTCGCTATAATATTGAGATGAAATATGAGCGAATGTTGTAATTTAACTTATCTATAAAATTACTGATTTGAATCAATTAACCAAATGAATTGTGCAAAAACATTTTGGTTCGCTAAACTCGCCGCATCATTAACAAACGATAGCTTTGCAATGAGGCAATTAAACTGTTACTTCATTTGTTCCTTGGGGACAATTTTATGCACTACACAGTAGTAAGAATAAATTGAATAGAGTGCTCAAAGAGCGAAAAAAAAAATTCGCCTTTGCAGTCGGCAATGCGACCAACCAATTCGATGGACTACGAAGAAAAATTTCGATTTAGAGATTAATGGCGTGGTCTTTGAACTATCTCGACCGCTTTCACAAATAATTTATCAAAAATACGTTTTTATTTCGATCGAAATGACGTAGAGCACTATAGAATGACCGATCAAATATACAGATAAAATTGCAATCACGTTCAATTAACCATGATCCTCTAATTCAGGTGAATTTCAGGACAGTACACTGCACTTGCTCAAATTCATAATTCCAGCTTCTTTAGTTCCTGAGTAGAAGCACACAGCCGGGCATACAGACAGACATATCTGCAGGCATGATGTTATAATAGGGCACTTTTGCAAATCAAATTTGCAAATGCGCACAATAAGCAGGTATGGACGGTATTTTACTTCAACGAGGAGAATAACAAGTATAGAAACTTGTCTTCAAAAAGCTGCCGACATATTATTGTTAAATGTTGGGCGTTTAAACGCGGTCACGGTGTTAGTGCGTTTGTCACAAGCTCTGATTTAAACATTGGGTTGTTTTATTTGCGTATAGAAACACAACAAGTATTTAAGCAAAGAAAGACTCCCTAATGACTATTTTTATCAACGAATAGTCTGTCAGTATTTCAATTACTTATTAAGCAGCCATGGAAAATATGGATTTATTCGCACACTTACGCTTAACGTGTAATATTTTGCCCACAGATACGTAATTGTTGCTGAATCGCAGCGGCAATTCAGCTGCACTGTTGTCCCGTTTTTTGCTGCAGTTAATTATATGCTCTCCTGCAACTATTTAAGGTTCAGGTGGAGTTTCCCATGCTTACTCGTCTTATTAGTATTTCATTTACAGTACGGTTTATACTCGCAGATATTTCATGCATTTACACACTATACAATACTTCAGGCTTAGAGAGGAAAATTACAGAATTCAATGGATTTTTTTTGATGATGTTTCATATGAGTCGCTCGAACGTTCAAGCGACTTTCAGGCTGACATATGAAACCTCATTTTCATAGTAAATCATCTACTATACCTGATTAATCGCAATTTTCTAGTGTTTAAAAGCGTAGCTCATAAATGAGCGAAACAACTTCAAATTAACCAGCTCAAGTGAGGTAAAAATCGTTGGAAAAAGTGAAATTTCCATCATTTGTAGCTTATCTCACACTTGAATTTAATGAGTGGGAAAATTCTTCTACAAGTAATTTCCGAAAAATTTCAACGTTTATGAAGTAAGGGGCGTGGGAACAAATAGATAATTTGTCACATCATGTTATCAATGTTATCAAAGTTGTCAATATGATAAACACCAAAATTATTTTTTTAAGGCATTCAAGTGAACGGTGTTTTCATACTTCCCTTACTTCTATTCGCTTTAAGTATCAAATTTTTTGCTCATCGTCATAGATTAAATTCTCTGTAAATGGTAGTGGGAATTTGCAATAAAGAAGCGTTTATTTGCAATGGCGAAACGTTTGTTTTTACATGCTTATTCTGCTGAATTTGATAAGGAACCCGTTTTATAAAGTGCATACGCATTCATCGATGTGAAAATGCACTCACATCGGTGTTTCGCGATCTTCTCTCTCACAGCTTTCATTTTCAAATGTTTAAATGAGGTAATACTTAATACGTTTACTGATAATATCATTTACTCCTTAAGACTTGTAAATTTTAATTGATAGGTTTATTGCAGTTGAGGCGTATGGCGCTCTTCAATCCGACAAAAATAACAAATCAAAACACAGGATTTTTGAAAATATGCTAGTGACAGTAGGAAAGTTAGTCAGTGCTATAGACCAGTGTAATAGGAATCTCTTCTTCACTATACGAATATCATGCTCATATATGATAGTTCCATTAAGGGTTGTCACAAGAAAAGCAGTCATCTCATAGAATAAGCGACTCCTACAGTTTGTTGCGATGCCACTTTAGGCGAAACCGTACTGACTGAAACGTTCATATAATTGAAAATTAAAGCGGTTTTTGTTCTCAGTTCAGGAAGCCTTTTCTTCAGGAGTGTGTTCACTAATAATTTGCCAACATAAATGGAAGAATCTTAGTTACGCCTCAGTGTTTAACTCATCCTTTACAAAACATGAAGAACTGCGGCTGAGGATATATTACGACAAATGATTTTATATTTCATTCATCTCATCGGCTGCCTTTCATCTCACCAACAAATGGTGCAAATGCTGCGGTAAAAGATGCATTTAGAATTCAATTCAGTGTTGAGCCTCCTCTATAAATTCTTCACAGACAATTTCCTTCTTTCTATTCTAACTAAAGCAAAATAAAAATAGAACTGAATAATGAAATCTATGCAATTTTTTCCACAGCTTTAAATGCTTTTTTTGTTCGTTCATATATTCATAAGTTTATTGGAAAAATGACACATGACATCAACTGCAGTTATGATTTTTATACAGCTTGCTTCGTAATTAAAGTTTCCGAGCTTACAGGCCTCACTGATCAATGAACAAAGAAACATACAGGGAGAAGCGAGTAGCGGGATTCTTATTACCTGCAAAAGTAACTAACGAGTTAAAGATAACCAAGTGCTGTTGCGCGAAGCGCCTAAGAGTACGCTTTCATACGAAAACGAACATCAACGCTCCCAATCACGCGACGTACAGACAGACCATAACGCGAAACATTTCGTAACGCTCTTAGTCAGTGGCAATTTTGAACTGCGCATAGATGCAATGATTGCCAAGACGAGAGCAAAACGTTGATTGGAAACAAAGGCAGTTTTAACTAAGCTAACTGAATTGCTGCCGTTCCATGTTGGAATGAATGGATCATAATTTTTTGTTTGTGAAGAAGTTATTTATAATTTATTGCTCAGCTACAATTTGTTTTAAGATGGTAACAATTAAGACGAATAAGAGATGCAAATGAAACTAATCAAAGAGAATGAAGATCAGTCGATGACTCTTCGAAGTTCTACGAAATTCTCCGAGAATTTCATTACATTTTGCTCATTTCACCATAGACTGCTCATCGTTTTTACGCAACATTACAATGTTTCATTTGTTCGCTGAAAGTAACTTTTGCTCTCCTGGATAGCACCAAGTCAAACCTGTTTAGTTGTGATTCTGAATAAGTGAAATTTGGTTTATTGGGGTCTTTACGGGTTTATTTAAGCGCAACGCAAATTTCGTCGTATGTTCGCTAGAAAACAGCCCTCTTCAGCAACCATCGTCTTTGTCCACGTAAGTCAAGAAATGATGAACGAGGCAAAAACAGTAGAAATGCCGATAGGTGGACACGCTAACCAGTCAGTCCATTTATCAAATGATGGTAGTTGAATTCAAAAAAGGAATGTAAAGTATGAATGGTGCACTCTAAGCGACCACTCGCAGATATTATTAGCCCGAGGAATTCACCTATTCATAGGAGGGTTTTTTTTTGTGCAGCAGCGCGCAAAAATTTGATATAACTCCTATTTCACAGTGAAAATTAGCTTTGCACCATTCAAATTTACAGACTATTCCTGCTTAATTCTACTGTGCTCATTTTTTTGTACTATTGCCGCGACTGCAGCAAAGACAGACATATAGACTTAGCGCTCTCAAGATGCTGCTCGAATTGCATAGATTGATAGAAATTTCTGATAAATTTCAAAGAAAAATGGAAGGAGTTTGAAAATAGTTTTGCAATAAGTGCTTCAAGGTACGAGTAAATTCTCGACGACAATAGCGAAATGCATTCAATGAAAATAAGTTATTAAACGAAATGGAAGGAAAAAGATGAACGTAAAAATTACTCGCGTTACCTACACTGAAATGAGGAGAGAGAGCGGTAAAGTAATTGGGTTCGCTCTTGCACCGCTATGAATACAGACAAATTGAACATTTCAACTTTCTTATACAATCAATTCATTTTTCATAGCTAAGTTTTCTTTGTGTGTTTTCTGCGAACACCATAGTAAATTCCGTATTGATCTGAAGATTTCAACACTGACTGAAAATGAAAACAACGATGAATTCTCTGAAGAAATATCTGCGTAAGTAAAGATACAACTTGCGACAGTTACGCATGCTTGACCATACATATTTTATTTTCTTTGCTAGTGTGACCTATCGCACTCACTTAATGCGCACATCAATCATATCAACATCGAGCGGCGTTTTTAGGTGGAAAAAAATTCCATCATCAAAACGTTATGTTCGGTAACGCTTATCGGCTTTGAGCTGTATTATCGACGATTCGCGAAAAATCCGTATTTATTTATTCGCTCTGTGAAATACGCAGCCGATGATATAAGTTATTATTGTTTGTAATTTACTGAAGAATCTACGATGAACATTGAATGCCACCAACGATGGAACAGTCTATCGCCATATTCATTAATAATAATGTTTATTCATTGCTCCTTATTCGTTACGATGGCTTTCGGTAAGTCGGAAAAAAATTGTTTCTCAGTTTAGCTTCTTAAACTGCCCAAATCTATTTACATTGAAATTAACTCCTGTTATGTGAAAAAGTGAAATCAGACACATCATGTAAATGACAGAAAATTGGTGTTTTTAAGTGAACGCTGTGACTGGGAACAGGACTTATAGTGTTTGTGAATAGGAGCAAAACTGAATGAGGATTAGAACTAATAAAAAAGAGCGTTCATATTGTTAGATTTACTGCAAAAAGCATCAATTTGTATATGAAACGAGGCGAAAATTACAAAGACGGAACGTGTAGAATGAAGCGGTAGCGTGTTAGAGTATTCGAATAGCGAACGTTTTTCTTTTGGCTTCCCAGTTTTCTCAACAACTGAAACATTCGTTATATTCCATTTGAAAATTTACAGCTTCAAGAAAAATATCCGCCTCAGGTCGTATAAGCAAATTTAGGCGTTATTAAGAGTTGGTGGGTTAAGTGACCGGTTGCCCAACGGTCACTTCGTGTTGCCGCTAGGAAGAGCATGATGGAAAAAAATCTAGAAAAAACGCATAATGAACTGATCTTAACGCCTTTTGGTGTCAGCTTTCATTGCAACTTTCTACGAGTTAGCACGGATAGCCTCCCGTCGAATGACAATGGGCAGGTTATGCGATTCTACACTACATTGACCACTTGACATCCAGTGGATCAAATTGCCAGTAAATAGTTGCTAATGCTTTATACAATTGCAATGCGAATGACTGTAAAGTATCCATCATTTTTCTTTGACCTCACCATTAGTGACCAGAACGCGACCGATGAGCATTTTGGATAAATTTTTTTGCTCATTTTAAATAACCGTTACTTCAATCGAACTTAATAAACGAACACTGAGTAGGCCATAATTAGCTAATCTATGACAAGGATGTCAACAAAAAGTGGGAAAGTATTTTCTTAACTAATTTCATCACAATTACTTACTAGAACTTCCACCAACTGAAAAAGTGGAGAAAATGTCGCATGAAGCAAACTGCATCTCGTGAAAATTGCAGAAGCTTATTTTTGACTGCGCCTTTAAAAATACTCTTTACCGCTCCGAAAAAAATACCCCATCATATTTTCTCACATTTTATAGCACATTATCAGTTTTATGAAACAAGCGTTCACAGTTAAAACGATGAGGCTTTCGGGCAGATGAATACGCCCTTCAATAGTATCTTTCATAAGTGCGGATTTATATGAACGAAGAGACAATTTGCAAGGGTAGAGGAAAATAAACAGAAAGGAGATGAAGGAAAGTCCTTGATGAACTTTGGGCTGTCATTAGAATTTTCCTGGGCAAGATTACTTTGATCATAAAGAATCATTATCACGAGTTTTATGGGTTGTTTTCATAGACGTATTACTTGTACTATGTCGCTCATACCTGAGAGGACAGACGATTCACAACAATAACTCAGGAATGAGTTAAAAAGAAATACAACCAATCATGAGAAAAATGACCAAAAGAAATGTTTTTTTTTTGATCTGAAGGAATTTCAGGGGCACTGGAACTGGGAAATCATGGAAAATGGTCTAGACAGAAATCTTAAAAGTGGGATTGATAAGGAAGCAAAATTGAAGCCGATTAACGTTGAATAGATAAATTCATCTTCATAAATACAAATTTATTTATTTCATAGTAAGGGATATTTCAACGCGGATTTAATATGAATGAATTAGAATATTTTATTCGAATTCACTTTGGAAAAATGTAACTGCCGAATGCAAATGAGAACAACAGGAGAAGAAACCTTGTGCGGTTGCTCGCGATAGCACAGATTATGACAACAACGAAAGCATAAAACATTCATTGAGCTGTTAATCTAGACACGCTGGAACTGGTAATTATACTGAATAAAGAGGTAATACATTTATAAGATATTTTCTCAAAATTTTCATTTCAGTTGCTCATCTTATTCAACACTTCAAAGAAGTGCACATAGTTTCCAGGGAATTCATCACATAAACTGATGAAACGAGAACGAGCATTCGACTTGGCACATTTGGAATCAGATTTAGAACGTGAAGAAGATCGTCGGCAAAAATTATTCAACGCTCGAATCGGCAATCTTTTAAGAGATGAAGCAATCAACGACGAACTCTGTCAGAAGAAATGCAACGATCAACTCAAAAGTGGTCTTGATATGGTCAAGGTAGGCGAGTGCAGCGTGTAAAGGTCGAACAATGAGCTACAAAAGACCAATGCGGTTTGTATTAGGTGCCTGTTAGATCAGCTTTCCTGAACGACGTATTCCTCATGAACGTGAATAGCTATCAAATTCACGTAGAGATGAGCGTGTTTACAATATGAGAGGGCCGTTAATCTAAACAACATCAAAACAACATCGGCGGTCTTTGGGTGGAGAGCAGTGACTTCTTCCACTTTTACTGCACAGATCGCTAGTACTTCATTTGATTTAGACACTTATTAGTATCTTATAACGTTTTCACATCTATTATCGACAATCAAAACATATGCTACAGCATTAGGCGACTAGCACACTATTTACAGATAAAGTCATCTGTTAAAAACGTTTTCACTAATTGGTATTTCGAAGTTAAAGAAGAGAAAAAATCTCCTTTAGGAGAAGATGAGGAACTAATGTGATGAAAGTTTCTGAGAAAGAGTGAATTAACGACCTTGATCTCAAACGGAGACATATGGCGGAGTGCAAATGAACATAAGTATAGAGTGTTATTTTTTTCGAAACCGAATTTCTTTCTCGCAGTTCTCCAATAATCTGTTGCGTGAATAAACTTCACATTTTTCAAGAACTCCAATAACAGCTGACAACTGCCACAAAAATAACACTTTAACAGAGCGAAAGGGAAGCATAATTGTGGAAACAGTATAGTCAATAACATTTCATGGTTGAAAACTTTATCAGAAATATGAGAAAGGTAAAACAACCCAAACGAACGATCGTAAAAAAGATTTCACTGACTGCAAGAACAGATGCCTTCGTTTTCAGTGCTGCTTTAGCCAGACGAGTGTCTTCAGCAATGAAACTGTTTTCGATGAGGAAAGTTGAGAAATTTCCCTCGAATTTTTTCCTCTCACCTTGCTTCCTCCTCTGATGAAGAGTACATAAACTCATTTTCTCTGAGAAGAATTCTGGATTCAGTTATGGGGCATAACTATTTATGTGTATCGATGAAAGACAGACCTGGTAAAGTTAAAGTGAAAGTCGTTTACGGTAAACCTCGAAAGTTTTCTTAGGCGAAACGCCCATGAATTCTGGAATTTACATGCCTCCAAAGGTGACAAAAACCCAAGAACGGCCTACCTTTTTCGCTTCTCACCTACTGCTATCCTCCCTTCTTGAGGGATTCTAGTCCAGAAAGGGTTCGCATCCATACGAATATCATGGATTGAAAAGCTTTGCACTGCACCTTGCGATTAAGCACTCTACATCCTATATTTTTAAACACGAAACCGAAAAGGGCAGGCTTAATTTCCGGGGTTGCCAATTTTCAGGCTCATATGGCATTTGGCTCCATTGGCGTACCACCAGTAATCGACAGCACTGATTTAGCATTATTTTGCCGGCTCGACTCACAACACGACCGATGCTTACGCGATTGCGGATTCACCGTGCAATTGAATATGCGCGATTATGTATGCAAACGTCATTATAAAGAGGTAACTATGCAATATTTGAGACACTCCAAAAAACCCCCAAATTAAAAGTTTGAGATGTAATGATGATTTGAAAAGAGCGATGGAATATTTGAGGAGAATTTTCATGAAAAATGATGCAAAGCTTTACGAATTACCATAATTATGCTTTATATCAAAGAATCTCTTGCAAAGAGAAAAAAGAGGTTTTCATGTTGACTTCATTGAAAAGGATCAGTAAAAATAAGAAGTTGCTAAATCGCATGTCATCTTAACTGCACATCGAATATATGCGATATGAGCCATCATACCGTTTATATACGATGTGCAGTTATACAACAGCAGAGAAGAAATGAATGGAAGGTTAGAAAACTTGAGGGAGTTTTGCAAATTTATATATCTATTTCTTTCTACGAAGAGAATCTATTTTCTTGAAATGATTCGTTTAATGAAAGTCGTAATAACTGCGCTAATTTAATGGGAAATAGCTAAATATTACTTCGAATTTTCAATATAAATTTGTAAAAACAAAACAATCAACTCATATTTTAGTCGCTAAAGTATTCGCTAAAATACTTTTTAGCGGAAATGCAAATAAATATTGCGATATTTGAATTGCAAAGGAAACAAAGAATGTGCTGTTGAAAACATTTTATTTATTCTATGAACTGTTCTGATGGGGCTGATATATTGGTAAGGGGGAAAAGGGGGGCTGATATACACTGTGATGGCAAGGGGGGTGGAAAGTGCAGAAATGCAACACAGAGATGTGTTGCTTAATTTTTTAAGCCGAACGTGCTCCCTATTGCTCTCCTTAATGTGACATAATTATGCACAACAAGAAGGAATTACAACTGTTTGATATGTTGTAATTTTCCATTCCGCTATAGTTAAATTTCTTGAAAACGAAACCCTAAAAGAGGAATTAATAACCTCTTCCGAAAACTTTTCATTTCAGTGTTGAACGCAACTTGTTATTTCAACTCTTACTCATTCACAGGTAACAAAAAATCCAACAAAATGAAATATCAGAGGAGTGCCGAACTGGGAAAGCAGAGAGGTGGTCAGGATTAAAGAAAGAGGAGGGGTTAGTGAAATGAGCCCTAGTGTCGTCTGTATCACATCATGATCCGTGGAGGAGGATTTTCATAGCAAAACGCTTGCAGTCATTTCGACACAATGCAAGAAACCAAGTCTCATGCCGCAAGAGTCTGTGAATTGGTAATTCAGAAACAGGGAGCATATAAGTGAGTCTATCGAGTGCCTACAAATATGATAGAAGTAAATTTAGATGAATTTATTGTTGCCGTGCTTCGCTCATGCAGCATGGATGTTGAAACGTCATTGTGGCTCAGAACGTTGCGGTCCTTATGGTGGTCCCGAAAATACAATACTAGGTAAGCATCGTAATATTTCTCCTAAGACCTAATTAAAGTGCTTACAACTACGTGCAACCGCTTTTTTTCAATTTCAGTTTCAAATGGTTAATTAAAATGCCTTTTTGTTTCCATTTTCAGCAGCCAATCTGAAAGATTACCGAAACAGATGACTATGTGAATTTCATTAAAACATTCAAATTATGCTTGCCTAAGGTTGCTTCTTCTACACAAACAGACATACAACATGCTACAAGAACAGTGTTGAATTTATGAAATCATTAGCTCTTCAGGTAGCTGAGATTAGGTGCATTGAACGTTGTGAATATTAAATTTTAACACTAACGTCCTTTTAAAATTCCCTCAAAAACAAAATCTAAGAATGGATACGTAGGCATTGGACTTAACAATGCACAAATCGATAAAAGAGATCAATATCTATCTCACATTGTCGACCAGCGAACGAAGCACTCATATTGTTGCACCTCAAGTAACTTTGAATGCAATATAAGCGATAATTCAGACAGTACGACTACGCTTGCAAATCTGCTTTGGAGAAACACAACGATATTATTGTGTGTAACCGGATATTTGGTGTCTGTCTGTCTACCAGTTTGTTCTTTTCTGTTCCGTCAAATTATACGATAATTTAACTTTTAATATCTAGTAGGCGAAGTAAAGAGCGTAGGGTGAGCATGAATGCTACGTTTCAAGCGCATCATCCAGTCCGAATGAATGTAATGCGCAGTTAAGAACAGGAAAGACTTGGATGGATTCCATAGTTTCCTAGTCTTATTCGCTTTCGTAAATTTATTTCATGAAAGTGCATCACAAAGGCGTTTGGTACGTTTGGTATGTGCATATGTATGCGATTTACATACAAAATTAGGAAGCGTGCGTGTATGCGTACGTTTATTTATGCGTCCGTTATTGTGCGTATGCGTTTTTCTGCATGCTTAGTTTCGAACTGGTGAACCAAAGAACCTATAGTTGTAACGTTTTATTGCGGTGGTATCTACCAAAGACACAACTCCTTGACTATGTCACAATCCCACATCCTGAATAGTGAAGGGACGAAGCTGTATGTGAAGGTACTGAAAATACGCTTACGTTTTATACGGCCGCATTTCATTTTATACCAACTTGATGGAAGAAAAAACGAATCGTTTGTTTGATCCTCATGGAAAGGATAGGTATATTTCAAAGATGAAGGTGCCGTTGCACATAACCTATTGTCCCTTGTTCTATTTCTTCTTTCTTGATAATTTGCAAATGCAGCTAATGAGGGAGCTGTGTTACATGCAAAAACCAGATACCGCTCGTGCATTATTCGGCTCGAGTTTACATATTGCAGCACCAATGCACTTGTACTCTCACTTCATACTTAGTCCATCAGCGAATAGCTTTGGTCCGCCCGCTACCACAAATTATTCATTCAGGAAGCAAATAAGAAGGGATCAAGTGCAAGTTGTAAAGCGGAAGCGCTCTTCATCGTATGATGGAATACAGAAGAGTACAGAAGAGGAATAAATTTGGTAGAAATAACGGAAATAAAATTCCTTCTTTAAATGAATTATATAACACGGAAAAGATTTTCATATTTTAGAAACTCATCAATTTAGACGCTCTAAAGTGGTCAGCTCTAAACGATTTTATTCATAAGATTAGCTGTAAATAGCAAAAATACCATTACTTTTCACATTTGGAATCCTTTATTATAGGTTACGCTCATCGTTGTCGTGTACTTATCTGTGATATGATATGCACACGAAGCGTTTTACTAAGGCGATGTGGCTTACAAAAAGGTATACGAGCAACAAAATATCTATTCAGTTACACTCGTGAGCAGGTAAGCTAATATGAGATTACATTATGTTCAGAGAAATGCTTTCTTGCATACGCGGCGTAGTACGTAAGCTTATAAATGAATAAATACACCATTATAAGAGCAACTAGCCAATGGGGGACAATAAATAAAAACTAAAAAAAATAGTTAACGATTACTTTGCTTACGAAAAGATTATTCCACTGAGTACATTAGTGCATAATATCAAATTTATTTCTTAGATAGACGAATTTAAAAGAAAACCATTTAAAGAAGTTTATTCAACGAATTAATTAGAAGTTTACAAATTTACTATCTACCATGACCTTTCCTATCTGAAAATGATAACGGTGAAATATTCCCGATATAATTTATCTCCTAAGATAACATCAAGTTTCTTCTTTGCGATGCAGCAGCGACAATTTCCTTCGATGGAGATGACAAATTGGCTGCAAAATATTCTACCTAGTCAGTTGAAAGGTATTCCTAGGATGATACACAGTCCCATTGACCGAAGACCTCATAAAGTGAAATTTACGTTTCTTAACTGTAAAATTCGAAAAAATGGAAAAATTGTGAAAATACCATAATATGTGATGCGTTAAGATGACGCGAGGAAAATTTGGATGTTGAGAAGATGAGAGAGGGAGGGCATGGATGGGACGGAGAGATTAGTGTAGATGGCATAGGAGAAGGAGGGATGCATAAAAGTTCCAAAAATGTGGAGATTACTCCATTCGCATTATTTATTTAAAAAAATGAAGCAACTCCAAGAATTCTATTAACAACTTCAACAGTATGGTGGAAAGTCTTCTTAATTTGTCACACATAAGTAAATATAATGCATTTATTTTCATACATAACCACCGATATCCACTTGAATTATTTAAATTATTGACAGTCATTGTTTGTATTGTCGACAGCCTCCGTTTACTGGACTTTGTGTTTTTATGTGCTAGAATTTCCATGAGGTAAAAGCTCTCGAGTTGCGGCTAACCGCCTTTTAGCATTGAGCACGAAACTCGTAAATTACAAATGCTTACGTCATTGCTGACAATTGCTTTCAAGAAAAAGAGCCCATCAAAATTTCTACGAATGAACGCACATGTCGATCAATCCGAAAAACATTCAATAGAGGCCACAGATGCATAATTATAAAGCGACAAAAAATGCCCACCTGATATTATTATCGACCGCGACAATAAAATCGGCCTCCCCATTTCCTCCCACGCCTCCCGCTCCACTCATTCCTCTCACTCCCTCCCGATTACTTTTCAGCCTCATATGTTTCTCCAGTAATTGCAACAAAAAGGGCAACAATAACTCATAATTCGGGTGAGTAATTGTGCCAACATAATGATTTTAGTTCAAACTGATTACTGCGCATAAACGATACTGAATGCACAATTTGCTAATTTAGTCTCACTCGGACCACTTTTTTACCGATCATACATAACAAGGCGTGAAGAACTTTTTCCACCTTCAATAAGCACACTCTCTTTCTGAATTGTACGACGAATGAACAGAATATTCTGTACAAAGTGAGAAAACAGCAGGTTCATCAACCTAACTGTTTTGATAATAATATACTGAGGCAAACTAATGTGATACATGATCGCTGATCTCGTAAAATCAGTGCTGCTTTGCACGCATTTACAGTAATTTCACCTTGGGAATCGCCACAACTGGAACTGCGGACTTCAGATTGACCTAGTCGTCAATGTAGCCCGCCAGCGAGCTTATCCACATCGTCACATCGTCATACGCTGATTATTTTAGTTATGAAAACATCAAAACTATTCGTCTTAAGAATTTGGTAGGCAATGGACACTCACCGAGACATGGAGCTTTAAAGGGTATGCAAGAGAACCGATCACAGAGGAGAACAAAACAGGCTCTCATCGACCGAAGACATAAAGACTAAAATAAGATAAGCTTCAGTATTGATGAGGGCAAATAATTTTGGCAATGGGTAAACTGATGTAACGCTTTTTTTCTCTAAATAGAGCATGCAGTACGAAGTGATTCCAACCGCTCTATGATGATAATTCAGAGTGCCTGTCACAATTAGACGATATTTACGACAAGGTGGTGTAATGGTAGCGATTATCGTACGATTCAAATGGGTGGCGAATTAAATTTCTATGTGACGATTTTTGTTAATTATCCAATCGACTAGGAGAAATCACTCCCGTTTAGCGTCCATCATATTTTTATGAAATATTTTTCAGTAATTCGGCAAGCATAATTTTTAAATTATGTTTGTGAAAATAATTATCCACAATTATGATATTAATTGAGCATCTTTTTATTTAACATCAGGGTAATCTGACACATATGCACACAATGAAAGAATGACCCTCAACGCTTTGTTTGATGTTTCACGACACCTAAAAATAACGAGCATCGATTTCTCATCTTCAACGAAATATATGCATGCAATAGAACCTATCAACGCTGCTGTAAAATATCGGCGCTACTACGCCTATCAGGCGTCACATTAGTCCATAAACGTCCATAACAGGTCCATAAACGTCCATAAACGATCAATGAATGAAAGGTATACCCAACTGTTCCCCAACGGTATAAGCAACCAGTGAATCGTATATGGCAAATGCATAGTAGAGAGCCCTATCGAGGAAAATACCCTGTGCTGCTGTGATCAGTGCAAACATAATTTTTAGGTGGAAAAATCGAAAGTGTTACGAATCCGAAAGTAATCACTGTTGGAAGTTTATTCAGGTGAATTTTTGGATGCAAGAGTTAGCGAATCGACTTGGCCGAAAAAAGAGCGAAACAACGCCCTATTCATGTGCGCGGCTATTTTGCGATACGTTCGATTTAAGAAATTGCACTCTACCGAATCAGGCCGACTATAGTCCACGAATTAATCAGCCTCATTGATGGGATTGAATGACCATCGATCTCGCAAATATGCCGAAATGAATTAAGGTGAAATTGATTATGTAAATATTGATTTTTAATGCAAAAGTTAAGATAAGATTCAACATGTTTCACTTTTTGACTGCCACTGATAACCTCTGCTCAACGATAATATAAGATTCATATATTATAATGAAACATGTACCTACGATCACTGAAGAAATTAGGCAGAATCAAACGTTAGGAACTGAATTCACCAGAAGCACTGAGTGCATGGAAGTGTATATGGAAAAGACTTTTCAAGTACAGATTATCTCATGTCCTCATCCTTCTTACCTCCCCTCCACTTGCAATTAAGAGATGAGCAAAAAAAGAGAACCATAAAGGATCGTCGAATGCGATAGCAACCACATATTAGAAAATCATTTTTGAGAAGCTGCTAGATTTTTGCAACTTAACAAGAGTAGTAAATGATGTAGGTGAATTATAAGTGGGAATTTTAAGCAGCTGTAAATTTTTAATGGAGAACAATGTATTATGAGAACTATATCTGCTGGTGATGCCTTCCGCAATTTCGATGGTCTTCATTGACTGAATTCTTTGAAACTGATTATCCACCTGCGTAAGTGATTCTCTAAGAAAGCACATATGAAGAGCTGCCGATGATTTGGATTCCTTCTATCATTTTTCGTTTGGTCGCCTTACAAAACCTGTACGCAAAAAAAATTGTCTCCTATTATAAGTTCTTTCCTTGACATTTCCACAAAAATATCTGCAATGTAAAATCGCCTATCGTTAAGACTGCAATGAATCGTTTATCTTTGCAATTTTTTAATTTTCTCCCATACTTCTAAAATGTTTATTTTAGATAATATAAACATCAGTGACTCATAACTCAGAAATATTCCCGAAGAAAGAAAAAAAATAGATTTTTGTTTTATTTGCATTATGAATTCCTTAAAAGACGATTAATTATTGCAAAACTATTACAAGCTTGACTGCATTGTGCGTTTTCAATCGTGTAAAAAATGATTCGTGCGGTCTGTTTTCCGCTATTTCCAGGCGGTGACAATGGTACCACAAATGAATATATATGCAACAAAATATGAATAGCATAGTTTAAATGTTGTCGTATGTTACATGTATATTCCTATAAAATGAATGCTTCAAGTATATTGCTAACAGTTACTAAACGTTGTGTCAGAGGATGCAAGATTGGGATTATAAGTCTTTAGTCTCAAGATTTGGATCATTAGTCATGTAGAAACTAGTACCACGGGCCGCTGAAGGAGAACTTCTGAAGCGTGAGTCTTAAAGTTTAGCTCACTCTCACTCTATCTTATATCTTTGGAACTTGTATGCCGCTGTTAGATTCGGATATAAAATGAATGCCTTACATTTGTTAGCAATATACTTGAAAGAAAACACAAAAAGCCCTGTAATTTTTACGCATCAACTATTAACGCCCAATAAATTTCAGTCATGCATCATGCATCTGTGAATCCTGGGATTAATTAAGCGGCCAGAAAATAAAAGAAAATTTTATTAGTGATAAGTTGAGCAGCTTTTAAGAACAAGGTATAAATACTTGAATATGGTGGGATATTGTGGTATTTGCATTGTCTAAAACAATCTGACATCTCCTACACATTGAAAATATTGGCAAGAGGGGAGTCATAGAACATGGCACTTATTGCTTGCGTATACAACACTTCGAGAAATTTTCAAACCCTCTGGACGCTTTCTCTTATTAGATATTTTCTTTCAAAAACCTAACTGGCAGAGTACGGGGGAAGTCTAGGGTGGGGAAAGAGGAGCGAGGGAGCTAACAGCGGCATACAAGTTCCAAAGATATAACATAGAATGAGAGTAAGCTAAATCCCAAGACTCAGGCTTCAGAGGTATTCTCCTTCAACGATCCGTGGTACTAGTTTATACATGTTGAACTAAAAGACTCATGATCCAAATTTTGCGTCCTGTGACACAACGTTTAAGTAACCGAAACTGTACCTGGTGCAGAGCGATGAATTCAGTTTTCTATGACATTCTCACTACAATCGTCTAAAGCGTTCTCTAAAGAAGTACGCAAAGTGATAGGAAAAAAGTCCGTCCAAAGGAAAAGCCAAATCGACTTTTCAGGCATACTGCGTCTCAGTGTTCCTCGGAACAACAGTCTCCATTTAATAATCAGTCGAACTGAAAGGCTCCAGGAAGTAGTTCCAAGAAAGACTATGAATGACCGTAAAAGATTAAACGCCACAAAAACGGAAGGAAATGAAATCAAAAAAAGTTTATTCACAATTTAAAGAAAATACAATAGAAATGGAAATTAAACGCCACAAAAATGGAAGGAAATGGAAATCAAAAAAAGTTTATTCATAATTTAAAGAAAATACAATAGTTTGCAAGGGAATTTTAGATTGATAAGCGTTATATATAAGTCAGCTGAACTATCTTAGTTTCTTTTCCGCCAGAAAAGTGGAATAAAAAACCTACTGAAGTAACGATGAGCAAACAAGACAAAACGAGTGAGTGAGATGAATGGAGCAGTCGCATAGTTGCTTGAAAATAGAACGCAAAATTTAATCTCCAAGAAATATCGAAATAAATAATCGACATAATGAGACTGTATGGTGAATCGCCTTAATAGCTCAAGAATGTGAAGTTCAATTTCAAAATTTCAGCGACGAAAGTTTCTGTTTGCTACAATTCTTGTTTTTGTTTCCCGCAGGTCCCAAGTTTTTTAAAATTTCCATGAAAAAATAAACATAATTTATAAGCGCTGCTTGAGGAATAAGTTTCTTCAACGTCGGAGAGATTTAAGAAGGCATAGAAGAGAAGTTCGTAAAAGATGTCAAAAAAATTAAATGCAAGGAAATAGGATCAGAACAGAGCCCAAGCCTACGGCTGGTGGAATTTATAGCGGTACTATCAACAAATGATACTTCGAAATACTAGCCAACCTGCAGTGAACGACGATTGGTGCATCGGATCGATGTGCTTCCACATAATTACGAACCCTCCTTCGCAACTCGATAAAGGCACTTATATAAGGAAAACTATCAAGTTCCCATTCAGTGAAGTGAAATTGCTTTATCATTCTCGTTTGCTGACCAACATCAGCGTCGACCCTTGTCAACCGTAATGTGCGGATAACCTAAAATACGTGAGATGTTCTCTTATGATGTACTTATCAATAATAGGTAACTAAGTACGAAATTCTATAGACGAAAACACTGAGAACAAATTTTTAGAGCAATTTATTGCAGATAGGAAAGAACAAAAAAAGCGAAGAGGTATACGTGAATAAACTCTATATATTTTATGAAAAAAGAAAGAAAATATAACTCACAAAATGTGCGTAGGTCTTGGTCGATAATGTTTCGACACCAATATCACCATATTCAGCACTGCTAACAGGCCAATATTGTAGGCACACCACCTGAAAGTAATTGATTTTAAAGAGGGAAAAAATTGAGCGTACTGAAAAAAAAGGCAATCCGTAATTTTCCAAATATGACTGCATTTGCCTGATCATTTCCTTTTCCTTTCCCCAAATCTGCCGTTCATATATCAACTTTATTTCAAATTCATTTTCAAGTACTTTCACGCGCTCTATCAAGGTAATTAGATTTGATCTATGTCTCACCTGCTCCCGTTATTGCTAAATTATTTGTTGTTTATTCCTAAAAAGATAATGAACGAATGATCAATATGCTCTTATCATTAGCAAAATTAGGAAAATCTATGTGATATGGAGTTATTTCCGCCCGATTTACAGGCATTTTCACACGATTACCTTAGCATTTTCATGTGATCATCTTGGAGAACATTAATAGGAGTGCCCTGAAGTGCACTTTACCATTTACATTTCAAAAGCTGCGCAAGCTTAGCTGAAAGACTGCAGGCATGACTGAGTATTTCCCTAGCACTTTTCATTAACCGAAAACGACGCTAATAAATTATGGCAAAGGTTAAGTGAGCATCGAAATGATAACTACTCACCAAGCGCAAAAATAATACGACGTTTCTCAACAAATATAAGCTTAAAATATATGAGTTCAAAAAATTGAAAGTACAACTTTCGTTGATCTTGTAGGGAAAAAGGAGTGTAAAGCGGAGGAGAGAGCTGGGTCGAAGCGACTATAAGATAAATTAGCCCACACCATTCATTTCTGTTTTTTGCCCACATTTTGAGGCAAATTGCCTTCTTCAAATGAGGCGATCGATATTTTGCAATATATTCATTTACCTTTAAAGAGGCACTCTCACAAACACGAGCACGGGCATCTCTAACGAACTAATATCTACTAATCTAGTATGACCAACATAGGGGGTGGTTACCACATTTGATTTAAGCGGAAATGACGCGCTCTCATTGCGGATGGATTCTGCTATACTATAATTGTTGCAGTGAGAGTACAAAACGAATACACGTACTTGTGAAGCAGTAGTAAAGTAATTATGAGTACGGTAACATATAATTTATGCACATTTTCAATAGGCATAGCACTAATATAATCCATTGCCTATTCATTTACATATGGTGTAAGAAGTACTCTCCCCACCATCCACCATTTATACATTCCCGCATGTCGATCTAATTGTAGTTTTTCTTACCGACAGAGCAATTCTCTGGTCAAAGTGCTTACCCATCCATTAGAGTTATGGATTTTTTCTTTCGAAATACTTTTTCCTATGGAAAATCATAACTTCTGAAATACGTACCCGCATAAAATCAAACACTTTTGTTAACATGACAATACAATTTGAGCCGAGTTCCCATATCATGCGCCAAAAATCAGCAGTTGCTGATTTTGTTTTGACCGCTTGTGTAACGACATAAGCTCGCTCTCGCAGCCAACTCTGCAAATAATCATTCGATATTCATTAACTTGTGCTGAAAATATATTGCTATTATTTGCAAATGGCAAAAACGAGGGCAGAAAGAGCTCTCATGACCATTAGCGCATTCCTGTTTTATCCAGATCTTAATGGAAGAATTTTCCAACTTTTCAATGAAATTCCTCATGGACTTGGAACTCATTAGAATCGCAGTGATAATGTTAGAGAAAATTTATTCAGCACGAGACTTCAAGGCTAGATCAACCTATGCGAAAATGGCCAATGTCAAATAATGGTAATAAAATATAGATAAATTATTCCGGTTTCTTCTCATTTATTTATTTTGGTTTGTTGACTGGATCGTAAGGTACCAGGATATATACCGGCTACATAGGGCTCTAGTAGCAAGGATCGTTGAAATCATGCTGATGTAATGGATAGTCTTCTATATATTCTCTTCAAATGTAAGTTATTTCTCTCTTTAAATTTGCATGATCAACGTGAATTATTTCCGTAACGCTTCTTCTCTGAATTTTTCGCAGTGAGCATAAGTCTTGCAAAACTGATGAAATACTATGGCCACAATTCACTGACACCTGACGATTCGTTCATACGTAAACAAGTCAGAAATCATCGCCAACATTTGTCACTGATATGAATGAAAAATATCAGGCGTAAAACAGAAGACAGGTGAGAGGTGAGAAAAGCAAACAAAACACAACAAAACAATGATACAGTGATAGAAGATGGTATAATATAGATAAAAATGGATAAGAAATAGAGAGAATAAAGAGGAAAAATAGCGAACTGGAAAAAAAAGACGGGGCTTTTTACTTATACTCTGACTGCAGTACTGCCGGTCGGTTCATCATAACGCGAACTGATTTTTTCATTACTTTTCCAAAAATCGGAAAAAACACTTACTTTTTCACAAAATTTCCCACCAATTTCCGATCCTATTTTTCAGGTTTATTAAGGAATAGTGACCGTCCCTTTCAAATCGTAACATAAAACTATTTCAAGCTGAGTTGGAGCTGATGTGATTGTCGCGTATCTGAAGTCAATTAGTTTCGGCACTTTTAGGTTTATTGAATTTTATCCCCTTATCTACAACTTAGATGGCTAAAATTTCAGCTCCTTTTTTCTCCTAGCGATTTTGAAATCATCAATGCATATAACACGAATTCTACTATGAACTTTCTTCATAGAAATTCATTTCTTTACACTAAATATGTTTAACAAAGAGGATAAACTACTAGCAGTAAAAGTTCTACGATCACAATGGGGAATTTCCTTCTCATATGTGCTTTTGCATTGCGAAAATGAAATTTTAACCGTTGAATCTATTATACTATTATAGATGTTTGCATAGGAAATTTCGTGATGAAAGTAAATAATGTCAACACAAAAATATTTCTAAATTCTATATTGCATTTAACGATAGTTCCACATTTTTGGCTTGGAAAATTTTATGATATATTAGCTTCATTTAAACAATAAAAAAGAGAAAAAATTGAATATATCAAGCATAATGACGTATTTCTTACATTCACATAACTGGCATTTATATATTGGGAATTCTCATTATTTGGCAGCCTCCTGAGAATAACGCGATTATAATCATATGGCAATGTATCGGGATACTGATTACGTTCGCCCATCGTTTGTGCAATATCGCTGTGGCATTTTGTTGCATCGATTGAGCGTAAAATCATCTTGAAATTTGCATTATTAATTAATTTGCTTAATTTCACCTAAACGATAAATTAATATGAAGAATTTTTTTTGGAGGGTGGGGGGGGGGGTGGGGGTGGAGGGGAGTAGCAATGAATGGAAATATATACAGGGAAGTAATCGCTTGACTTTATGAGCGTTAGTGATAGAGAGATGTATTGCCTATGTGAACACAAATTCGTACAAGATGGCATGAATGGAATTTTTTTGTTTCGGAGACTTAAACACTACTCAGATCGAACCGCTTTGAGAAACAGTGCATATTAATTTCGTTTTAAATTTTCGATGTAGGCGCTAAAACATCTCAGCCGCTAAAATTTTTGACATTTGGATAGAAAACTGTGCATCGTGAAACTCTTGAACGATGCAAAATCCAGAAGTTTCACCAAAGAAATTCTCCATTTGCTCAATGCTAAGTTCCCAACTTTTCACATAATTAAAAATCACATTTCAAGCAATTGTAGGGAATATTTGAATTTCGCGTAAGCATATGCATTCTGAAATTCGAAATGTTCATTGCACAGTATTGGTGCAAGATTACGTGATATCCGTTCAATCGTATCAGTTATTTACTATTAAAACGGAACTGTGTAGAATTTTAAAAACGATAAAATAAGTATGTAACTTACAAGATATTCGCCTTTGAATAATATTCGCTTTTTGCGCCGCTCGGTGACATAGGCGACAAATTTCGATGCGTCGATCGGCGCAGATGGCGCCGCTTGCATAGCCTTCTCTTCTTGCACTAAAAAAGTATATATATATATAGATGTATAACAATAATTTCAACAGTTTACTTGCAAGAAAAGACTAAAAATTTCGCAACTATCCAAAACAAGAACTGTTAGAGAATGGATGGACATTAGCTCATCCAGTTTTATTGCAGTTGATACTTCTTCTTTCGTCAATTTTATTCTTACGAGGAAGAAATTTTCTGGAAGGGCAAAATTTAATGATTATCTGAATGCTGCATAAAACTGGTTCTAAATCTTATTTGCATCACTCAGCTAGCGGAATTTCCAACTCATCGATTACACTGTTGATCCTAAACCTTTATTTATTCGACAATCTTCGGATACCTGTCCACATAAGAAGCTTTCATCGTTCAGGTAGAATGAACATATCCAGAAGTTTTCCAGTTCCTCGAGCACAGATGTTTGAATGCACTCTCACTGCCTCGCCAGAATTTTATTAATTCAACTGCTGCCTTATTTATTAAATCTTCGTTGATTAATACTGTTATACTTTAAATGATACGAATGAACAGTACATATCATAATATATCTGCTGAAACAGTTTTAAAAAAACCTTCAAACTTAATTCAAAAGTTTCTTCTGCACAACCACATTACGTTATAGCAGTTTTCCTTGACAAATCGACGTGAATATTTCAGCGAACAAAAGCGAAAAATAAAAGTAAACCTGATGGTATGCA
Organism: Parascaris univalens; assembly: GCA_037576465.1. Lineage (NCBI taxonomy): Eukaryota > Metazoa > Nematoda > Chromadorea > Rhabditida > Ascarididae > Parascaris > Parascaris univalens. Next base: position 226,001,228 of record CM075173.1, read on the forward strand.
TGCGATGAACAAAACTAACTGCTTTACGCTTTCTTTCTAGCCGTGCGTATTCAACAGTAGTTAACCCATATGATAGATACAGTATGAAAAGGTGAGCAGATAAATTATAACTGCACGTATGTGATCGAACAAAGACACTTCTCAACTGACGTACTAAAACACCTGTGCTAAGAGCTAAAATAGCTGAGCAAAGATGTGATCGATTTTTCCCGATCTCTATAAGTGAGGCTGCAATCATTTATGATCATCCAACTTCGTTTCATAAGGTTGAAAATATTGGAAAATTTCCAGCATTTAATCTTACCGAACTGAAATATGAAAAGTGGATATATTCATAGGATCGGCAATCGAGTCTGATTATGAGATCTTGAATGCTCACATTTTTGAAGTGATCTAAATGCTGAAGTAGGCGGCTAAGTATTCAATCTTAGAGCAGTATGGTGATGATGAGCTGACGAGGAATAGAAACAATATCATATTAGATCGATAAGTTCATCCGCAAATGACCTAACGAAAAAATGAGTGGTTGATTGCAGTTTAATGAGAGAATATGAACGTCAGAATACGATACCATTGATAATTAATTCACTGCTGACGATTTTTAATGAAATATGGAGAGGTAGGTTTCATTTAGTTTTGCTTAGAGCGCGGTGGGCTTTAAGAGGGTTCCCAGCAAACTCTTTGTGTCGTACTGCCGAGCCATTCCTACCAATGACATCGGAAGACGGGCGGTGAAAAAAGTCGCATGAATCTACTCGTTAGCATCCTTTGGACAGTAAACGAGCCTAAGCCATCGTCTTCAAGCTATCTCACAACTTCAGCTAAACGGAAGTGGTAGTGATATGAAGAGACATCTGATTTTCATTCTTGATAAGTTTTCGCAGGCTTCGTTAAAATTCTATTGAATTCTCTTAATCCCATCCGAGATGAATCACCCGTCGAAGTAATTTGTTGTTGAGAAAGTGAGTAAAAGAGATCTAGGTGTTGTGGATATTATAAATATATCACTAAGACAGGTTATCGATTCAAACATTCGTAAAGGTGCGATATCAATGCGATGCACATCACATTAAACTCAGACGACGCATAAATGCTAATTTTCTGCGATGTCTACAACAATATCCATGCCATAATGATTAGGATATTTACGATAGGCATAGATTTCTATCAAAAAAAGGTGATCAAAGTTTCTCAGATTATGAGTGATGGATGATCGAGCACAAAGAGAAAAAAGAAGAGGATAAAATTAAAGAGAGATGGTGGAGTAAAAGAAATTCGTAAAATTAATCGTGCATTTTAAGGGATGTCATAAAGTAAACAGAAGACAAGATATGGAAATACAAGAGATTAGAGATCTCCAACAGAGAGGATATCAGATAATTAGATAATCCACATCTTAATCGTTAAAAAGAAAACTTCCTATTGATTAAGCAGATAATTTTCTCTACCATGAGATGATGATGGTAGGAAGAATATAGGACTACTATAATTCGGTGTTGCTCTATTAGCAGTGGTATCAGCATGGATAATGAACGTCTAAGGATACTGTGGAACCGTTCTATTGAGATCGTTGCGTTTCTTGCAAATAAATCATCAAAAATCAAAATTACTCTCATCATTGGTTTCTGAATTCACAATTACTATAATTTGATATCCAAAATAAACTTGTGGTCGTCGATGGCGACTTTCGGCCAGTCTGGCTATCTTGCACTTAAAAGTCATTGTACTTACTATCTGTGTCAGCGTTTTCTTGTTCAGCAATAGAATTTTCTTGGAGAGCATATCTATATAATAGGATTATGATTGGAAGAAAGCATTTACACATTAACTGTGCACTAGATCATACAAGTAAGTATGCGATTCAATTCTTCATGTTCTTTGTGAAGTTCAGCTATCAAAATGGTCTCTGAGAGCGCTTACTGGTAAAGATCAAATGAAAACAAGTCACTAGGTTGGCCAAAAAAGGTTAATTTCTAAGATCATTCGTTGTTATATCAATAATGCAAACATACTTTTATCCCATTAAGGAGACGAAGATAGAAGTCGATATATCGATATGATAAGATTCGAAAGCTCAAGACAGTTAAGCACGCGACTATGGCCTTTGATTAGTATATATTTGTGTTCAACAAAAGCAGATTCCATAATGAAATATAAATAGACACCATGATGAAATATGAACAAATGTAAACAACCCCAACTAGTATATCACTTCGGCGATTATTGCTTTCCTCGTTAGACCTTACATACATTCCCCGGATTCATTTTTGGCCGAAAAGAAAGAGGAAAACACCACAATAAATACAAATGCAAACTTCCGAAGCACAAGGCTTAAAAACCGCATGAAGTCGACTTGATTATGTCAAGCAATGATCTACTCCATTGAGACTACTGCTGACGTAGATTTATGAGCTATTTACAGTTAGCATGCTTTGAAGATATCTGTATAAATGAATCCCGTCTATGTAGAGAGAATGAACGATATCGACCGGGTTGAACAACGGTTCGAAAATAAAGAAATGAAAAGTAAACTATTAAAATTTTCATGCTAAAGGGAAGATTTAATAAGAACATTTGTTGCTAGCTACAATTCTTCAAACTCATCAAGAAAGAAGTAACACAAGATAGAGAAGTGGACAGTAACATCGAATGAGTGAATAACAAAATAGAGAAGAGCAAACGATCACAATAATGACGCTGATAATCAGTATTGATAAAAATAAGTGCATAAGTTTGTGATAAAGCAAACAGCAACGTACAGCAAAATGCTATAGTAAATATGAAAAAAGACAGAGAAATGGCGAAATTTACCCAATGAGGAAAGCTAATAAATAGTCAACCGCAGACATGCTTTCCTGACGGATCAAATGGGGCATTGATTTATGTGCTGCGACGGCAAAACGATTCAAATCTCATGAACAACGATCAACTCATCTTTCTCTGGACATACCTCAGATTACTGAGATATAAATCCTTACACTCTAGCGACTCAAAATTATCATTTTTGCATGGAAATCGATAGGAAGTGCTCATAAAGGAAGTACGTAAATGCTGCCGACTTAACTATATACACTGGCCTCATATGACGAGTTGAATGACCGTAGACATCCAACTCAGTATTGTGCTGTTCTGTTTCCTCTTTCTGCACGGAAGGTGCTGTGCGATTAGGAACAAAAAATCTGAAAACTGATTTATCGACAGCAAAGAGTGGGTACGAAAAACTCTTCGATTCCTGTGGGGTCGGAGCTCTGAAGAAAAGGGTTAGTGAACTTTTTGACTCCACTGTGGAATGGATTTCGGAGCGTGATTGATGGCAATCTTCTCTGATTTTGATTGTTTGCGTTTATCGCCGTAAACACTGCAGAAACACCCACAGAACAAAGCTAGAAAAAAATATAGAAGCCTTCTGGAGAAGAGCAAAACTCAAACTTATAAATTATATCGCCGAAACAAATCAAACCAAACCACCCATCTCATTTACAAAACCCTTTTTCTGCTGCTCAAGCCATTTAGTGAAAAATGCGAACGCATCACTCTGGAGCAGTGAGAGGTTGCAAAGAGAACTCCCTAGTTCGCAATTCTGTGGAGAGTTCATAGGTCTCGTTTTAATTAGTTCGCAGTAATAACAGTCTTCTAGAGTTCGCATAAAAGTTCAGGATTTTATCAAATTCATTCGAGAATTGGAAAATGTGCGAAAGGAATGACGTTCGAGGATCGATGCTGTAAAAATATCATGTGATGTCAGGGACTTCGTCGATATATATATATAGCATAATATATGAGCTGCCTGAACTGACGACGAATTCTGGATAGCGAAAGTAATAAAACAGAAGCATGTCAGGAAGAAAAGTAGCACAGGAATGAAAACAGCCATGACTCAGGACATCTAGCTGATTAACGCTCCGATAAGGAATAAGCAGATCTGCACGGTGTATGTCTAATGGAATACCATCCTTTTTGTCAACGTATTTGCACACCCACTTTTGGTGTTCAACTATTCGAGTCATTCGTGAGCATAAGCATGAGGAAAAAAGGGTAGGTATATGTTTGCATGATTGTCGCTTCAACAATTCATAATCACGTACGACAGGACATGGAATTTTAATCACTCAATTGAGGTTGTAAGGGTTATCCTATAATGGAGAAATATTTCACTAACTTGATGCCTAACTCTATTACCAACAACTTTAACTAACCGGGGATCGCAATATTTATGTGAAAGACATAAAGCTTAAAAAACATCGGAGCTCCATGCGTTCCGTCGATCTGCACAGCTCGTTTCACTGTTAATAATAATTTACGTTTTATGCGAAGCATAACATATAATAAAATGTATAGAATATTACCTCAACAATACCACCAAAATCACCTCGCTATCTAATCCAGAATGTGTGGGCTCTTTTTTTGCTACCGGAAAGGTGGAAAGTGCAATCCGACAGGCTGAAATTGTTTTGCAATTTTTCTTCAAATATTTCCAACTGTGCATACGTTCTTTCGAAGAAAATAAATCAATGTGAAAAATGATGGACGACGTCACTGTGCCGTTTATAACACACCATCAGATTTTCACCTTCGTTGAAGTGATTTGCGAGCTGAAATTTAGATAGGCGTTTAGATACGCAAGCTATTAAACGGTGTTTGAATGAGACCTCAAAGTGTCTTACGTGGCGAGTTATCAGCTCTCAAAAACGTATAACGGAGTATCATCCTTTTTGTCAATGTATTTGCACACCCGCTTTTGGCGTCCAACTATTCGAGTCATTCGTCAGCATAAGCATGAGGAAAAAAGGGTAGGTATATGTTTGCGTGACTGTCGCTTGAATAATTCAAAATCATGTACGACAGGATATGGAATTTTAATGACTCATAAACATACAAGCAAACATAAACTCTACGCTACCACGACACACAGCTAACATATTGGAATTTCTAGCGAAAATAAATTCGAAGTTGGGAAAAATTAAGATTAAATGAAATGCTACTGCTCGGTCATTGCACACATTTCTCGATCATCGAGTTTAATGACTGAACGTCTTATGCAGCTGAAATCCTGGTGCTGCATAGCGGCCGACGCCGACAAACCGACGAATTATACATATTCAACAACTGTATGGATATGTGCTGTGGTCATTTAAAGGAAAATGCATAATGTGTAGGAAATAAATTTAGATGATCGTCCAGCAAAAATCTCTTCCACTCATAACTGTTAGCTTCTCTAGTTTCTTTATAAATGATATATGCAGAAATTTATTGAGATTTTTATTTTCAATAATCGCTTAAAACCACCATTAAATTATACTTTAATCTACAGGAAATTCGCTTAAGGCCTTTTGCCCGCCTCGAAACAGCATTTAGGGTCATTCTTTGTTTTATTGCGGCAATTAGACGTCAAATCAATGGAAAAATATTACAGTGAAGTTATGAAAATAAAAACGTTGGAAACAGAAAGGAAAATGCCTTATGCAAATTATGGCATTTGCACATGCAATTCTTTAAAGAAAATGATCGGCTGCTACCTAACTAATCATAGCAAAGTAACGTTAAAGTGTTCAGCATTAATACCTGCATAAATACAATTGCTAAAAGAGTTTGCTAAAACCACCATTAAATTATACTTTAATGGTGGTTTGCTAAAGTAAAAATGAGCCATTTTTGTACGAAATCCGATCGATTTTTGAGCATAATGAACTAATACTTTCTTGGATTTGTCGTACGTTACAAGCACTCATATATCAATGTCAATGAACTATAGGAAAACAGGAGGGATGTAAATTTGAGAGAGTGTAATTTTGATAGCACAGCCTTTTGAGCTGATTAGCTGAAATCATTCAATAGGGCAGATATGCGAATACATACTGATAGAACCGCAGGGTTTCACTGAGATACTAATGCCATAACGTATTTGCAAAAAGAAGCAGAAATCCTTAAGAAAATCTACGTCCCATGTTACTAGTGATATGAAAATCCAAAAAAAAGTTTGAAAGAGTGAATTTTTAAAGATCACGCTGCAGTGTATTTCTTTCCTCTTCCTATTTTCTCTCTCCGTCTCTCTCTCCCTATCATTCCCATCCTCTTCTACGTTTCAAATTACTTAATTGCTTGAAAAAATGGTCGCGTACAGATTCTCTTGTTCAGGGAACTTGATGTGGAGTGATTTTTTCGTCATTATGTTTCCCCTTATTTTCAGAAATTCGGCGAAATGTGGATATTGAGATTGCAATCACTTTTCAGTACTACTTTCGAGTATCCTTCCTTATATGAGTATGGAATCAACATGGAACGTTTACTATATTAGCATGTACGAGCAAGCGGAACGTTATTTCTAAGCAACTACAGTAACGCTCTCTTTTGGTTACTCCGTCTTCATAATCAAGCGTTTTCACGGGTCACCAATAAATGATAAAGCGCGCGCAGCAGTGCTCTCGTACTTCAGTTGATCCACGTGTTTGCACACATCTCGCAAAAGGTATTCGATATTACTGCTTTCAATTCGTATGAAAAGCAACTTTATATGAGAATTAGCATGAACAAATAAAAGAAAGTCGAGAGACCGCAAAATATTTCGCAAAAATTCAACACTACCATCTCCTGCGGATCACTGCGAACGCTAGTGGAACAGATCATAGTACGACCTATAGGTTTCCTCAAATTGTGCTACTGTTGCAGTTGCTGCTTTAGTGGTTTCTGTAGAACATACGGACTGAGAGACACATGTGTGAGGGAATACGTCATAGGCACGAGGCCATCAAAATGTTTTAATAGGCAAAAACAAGCAGACGCTGAATAATTACGAACCTAAATAGCCACACAGATCGTCTCGTAAATATGGCCTTTCTCAAGAAACATGTAAAAAGACTTGCAAATAACTCCAACGTGTATGCAGATAACGTTGACAAAAATAATAAAAAGATAAATGAGTAGGAAAACATTAGAAAAATAACAGGAGGAAGCAAATGGTTAATAAAAAATAACCAGAATATTGATTAAAAAACGAAAAAAGGACAAGAAAACGAATAAGAGAAGATACGTCACTAATAGCTGCCGGTTAAGAATTTCGTTGGAAATTGTAATGCGCATTTAAGCAACCAACATCAGTGATGGAGATTATCCTCCCTACATCAAAAGTTCACTGAATTTGATGAAAAATCCACTAATCATATTTTGTGGCCATACTTTCGATGACTGAACAGCTGAAATTTCCTAGCCCATGCAGCAGGAAAACATGCATACACACATGTTTGAAGATATATTCACCTTTAGAGCACTCTTTACAAAATTATCCAACAAGTATATAACAATAAAATATGCAGACAAAAATCGACGTTAGCATATACAAAATGTAACCACCATCCTTACCAGTTTTCGTAATGAGCTGCAAAAAGCACTTGACGTCGCATATTTAAGTCTATCAAACGAATCAAGGCATTGCGGCTAAGTTTATCCGCTAAGATTTAAGGCACCAATATACATAATTGAGGCTTCAGTTATGAAATTTTAGGAGACAGGTAGAAGATATTTTATAAGCCATTATCCATATCGATATGGCAATTTTCGAAAACGGTTAAGGCTACTTGAATTTGCTGCAAAATTTGCGCATATTCCAATCGGCCAGATTCAGACGTTTCTGTTACACTTGCTATACCATAGAGCAAACGAAAAACACTTGCAATGTTTACCACCTTCCTCGCCTTTCCATTTCGCTCTATCGTCTTCAATTTCCACGATTACTCAAAAAAACGATTCTTTCCGAAGACATTATGTGAATAAGTTCTCATCATGCGCTCATTGCAAATTTTTGTTGCAAAAGTGCAATAACTTTATATCTATAGATATGCTGACATTTATATGCATGTCTACTATCCTGACAATTATCAAGCACTCATCCTGATATCCTAATATATCTTGGACCTGCTAGACAATGCGATTCGCTTCCTAAGGTCACATCGGTTCTTCATATTCATCCATTAACTTTGAAAAGAAAGTTCCATGCTTTTATGAGTGCGAAAATTTTACATAGAGCATATATCACATGTTTCTTTCCAGCTATTTGCATTTTCATTTTGCATCAATGACGTTGTGACAGTTGAATCATTTATGTTATTGTAAATCAACTAACCTGATGAGGTGATTTAAATTATTATAAAAAAGCGGATAGCTCAATGAAAGATCATTCCGATGATCCGAATAGATAAAATCTGGAGGAATTTCACTTCAAATGCATATAAATCGCCAACTTTTCTAGTAAGCTTGCTGATTTTCTTTTTTCATCCAGTCAGGTGTAAAGCGCAAAATCCAATCAGTGGTAAAATGCATGTAAAGTTCCCTCACATTGAATATCGATAATTCACTTCAAAGTTGCTGATGAATCAGCGAAAAGTGCTAAAAGATGTACTCAATCGAATTTTAGTACACCTAAGTCTCGAGCAAATGCAAGAAATATAAGAAGAATTGGGAAAATTTTCGATCGTTAAGTAAAAGTGCTTCTGAATTGCGGAAATTAGACAGACAGGTAGATATGCTTAGCGATGATGTACTTTTACTGGTGCAAGTGGACGAAAAGGCATAGTTTGTTTAAAATGTGCGTTTATTTGGTTGATGGGAAAGTAGGGGGGCAACAGCGGAGGAGAAATTCCGATCGCATTTTTGAAGAATTTAATTTTCGTTTGATAGCATTTCAGTCTTCCGAAATAATTTAGGCATATGGATGAACATAAGCAAATGCTATTGAGCCTTTCAAGAGCCAACATAAAAACAATGATTAGCATGACTTTATCGCCCACAGGCGATATGCGATCAGGAATGCAACAAACATACTATGTATAGTGTCTCATTGGAAACTTTTGTACTCAATCAGCGTCCAACAAGGCGATTTATTCAATTCACTGCAGTGCAAAGTAAATTTCCACTGAACGAAAACACCCGAGCGACGAATTTATTAGCGTTTCATCCACCCTCTCACTGCTTCCGCGTTGTTACCTCTGCACTTCCACTCTCCTCCCTCTACAGTTCAAATACATTCTGCTGATCGAGCAAAGCAAATGCACCAAAGTTGAACACTCATAATTCTTTACCCTTTCATTCAGACTCTACTAGCAAAATTGCTTTTCAGCGAATCCGGCATGCTCTCTTTCATAATGTTGCCAGAATCTTCAACGAAGCACACTAGTAGCCTCGCGACTAGCTTAGGTGTTTAGCCATCAACAGTTGCAATAACTTTTCTTTTAAACCAACAAATTCATTGCAACGTTTATTTCTAGAAAATAGAACATTGCGTTCACTATATTCGTCGATTTCATATAGATTAGGCCCGTCTAATGAACTAAAAATACGACTAATCATTGAGAAAATGCTTATGTATGTAATCATAACGAAGGAATACAATTATTGCATTTAATGAACTATATATTAATTATTCATTAACCTAGGCAATTGTTGCATAATCACCTAGGTTAATGAATAATTAATAAATTAATTAAAGAATATTTACACCTCTATAAATAAATGAGCTATGATTTAATTCAGTTGAAATATTACGTACTATTCAGCAATTTACGTCATCATTACTGGGCGACAACCTCATCACTTATTGTTTACACAACTGAGCAATTGCTTTAAAGCTAGTGGGCATTTATTTTATTCAATGCGAACGCGATGATCTCCGTTAAAAATACTTCTGTTGTTTCTCTTTAATTTAATTTTTGTGGACCAACCTATAACGAAATCACAGGTAGAATCCTTGAAATATGTTGACGTTTGATATAATATCACTGAATGCCAACGAAATGAAAATTACTGCATAATTAAGTTAAAGTGGAATTAAGTTATACGGTAATTTTGAGTCAAAGAGTGAAATTGGGCATAGCAAATCTGCGAAAAAGAAAAGAATCCTCACACCAGTAATAAACTAAAAGTTTTTCCTTGAAATAGTTTCCTAACTTTCAGGTTTTTGTGTATTTATGTTTGCATCAAATGAGTTTTTGTAAACCTGAATTCTGAATTTTGTAGTATATAAGAGGTATGCATGAGTACTATTCTAATGGTTGATAAATTCAACTCGTTTGCTGTAAGGCTAGTGATATTTGAATATCTTAGCATATTTCAACGTATACTCTTATCCGATGAACTTATATTTGCTCTGTAAGTTGACTCAAGTTTTGAGGCGAATAAAAACTTAAGATCATTCTAGATATGCTTATGTTATTGTGACTTTTGTTTGCAGTGAAGAATAACCACCGGAGTGAAGAATTCGTCATCGTTTTTGCTATGCAAGCCTGTCGGAATCCATCTTTTCCATCAAGTGGCAGCAAATAAATGAAAGAGAATATGAAGGGTACATAAATGATAGTAACTGCCCTAAACGTTTTATTCAACTAATCGAATTCACGAATTTCCATTAATGAGCTAAAAATGCAGAATCTTTTGCTCCTCTCTAAGGAAATATTCAGCGAGAGAAACACTTTAGAAGGAATATGGTACAAAAGTGGACCCTATTTTTGTACTTCTGTTGGTAAAATATTAGTCGAGTTGAATTAAAAAGTGTATAAGTGGAATTCCGGCTCTGAATTAACAGGGAATCGGCTTTTACAGGACTTTATTTACGACTGTAACGGACTCTACTTAATATTTCTCTCATAATACCTGCGGCTTCCGCACTAGGGCATATGAGTGGGCGCAAATGACGCTCCAGAATAAACTAGAAGCAAATGAAATAGAAAGTGATGATCCCTGTACATGCTTGTATCTAGAGGGATTTGTATAATACACCAAAGGTAATATTGAACATTCCGTTTCTCAGAGCAATAGAAATAAAATCCACAGCGTTGTTTAGCGGTTCTATACAGGCTTATCCTTCGCATGATTTCGATATACGTATCTTTCAAATGATCCTCATTCCTCTTGGTCTATGGAGGCAGCCTTTATCTCAGATGCACTGACGAAGCCACCTTGAAATTAACCATCCTATTGTAAAGGATTTTTATGCGATTTCTGCTATTTCTCAAAATGATTTTTCCCTTTTTAGCATTTTCTTGAAGGGTTTTTCTCCATAGGCAATATACTTACCCGCGCACACCCGATCAATAATTCGTCGCCTATAGCCATCAGGCGTCTATTTTCACAGAGCATGCAGTGACATACATGATGACCATTTTTTGTTTATGTGAATCACAAAAATCGATCAAAACATATTCACGCAACTGATCTTGTGGTTTGCGGTGTACAGAGCTGCGCAAAATTGTATCAGACCAGTTTCTAATTGTATTTCGGCGTGACATGTGCGCAGGATGATTAGGAATTCGTGGATCACCATGGTAGCTGCTTTTATGAGGGCGACTTAACAAGGCATAAAATCTAGAGCGCAAGCAGGCGGAATTGACAACAGTGGGAGAGAAATATTGGCTAAATTTCGGGATTTTTTTAAAACTAGGAGAAACAGCTAGAACGAAATGAGAAGTTTGGATGGATCTGACTATGAGAACGTTTACATTAATCGGAGAAAGTAGGAGAATAAAGGCGACTGTGATCCTTGTTGAAAAAATCTGTAGTGGCTACGCATCGGCCAGGATGTTTTATGCATTCCGACCGTCATATGGCTGCGAATTATTATTTTTATAATTACGGGTCGTATGCAAACCAAATTCCATTCATACTAAAATCTTCATCTGTAATTTCACTCATCCAGATATACTTTCATATTTCAGCTGATGAGAAAGTGCACACTGGAGAATAAATGCGCAAATGCGCAGACATGAAAGCGCAAGTAATTTGCCATGCAAATTTAGTAACGCGAAGTCACATACAAACGAGAGAGATATTTGTGGAAATAGCCGACTTTATGGGAAAACTTGCAATGAGAGAATTCATCATTGCCTAATATGCATATGCGACTGGAGTAATCTAAGAACGGCGAAAAGGTAGGTGGTTTTTGAGACTTATCGACGTATTTCTGTTACGTTCTTCTCGAGATATCGTTTGTATTCAACCGCTTTAGTTGAACGAAACGAACTTTTGAGAGAAATTTGCTTCACAAAAAAAAGAAAACCACAAGACTTTCATCACATGAATATTTTTGCTTCGCCGAAATTGAAACTACCGGATGGACGAAATCACACGCACACCAAGATAAGCACACAGATGTTCGCGTGCACGGATATGCAGAAGCACACATACATATTTCACATGAACGGTTCTACGTCATTGTTCTAGCCATTAAAATAATCCATTATACGTTTGGTTATGGAGTCAGCTGTTCGAATGAATATGCGTGCAGAAAACTTAGATAAAACTATATTCGCAGCACTGGTGCTTCCGTTTCTTTGCCACTGAATATAGGAGGTGTTTAATTGAGAAATAATGGCTCGATTAAGAAAAACATTTGTAAAGTTCACGGAATGTCATCGCTGGCTGTTTTTGAACTGCCAATTAGGTATCTGCTCTTGTTTCTTTGTCGACTTCTCGCAACGAGGTGGGTACTAAAAATATTGTGTTGGCGATCGTAGTCTGAGTGATCTATGGCAAGGAGTTCACAGAAACAATGAGAATGGTTTCCGTGATGATGAAATGAGAGAACTGTGAAAAAATTTGCCGAAACCGTTTATGAAATCGAACAATATCACTAGACAGCCACGTAATATACGAGTTCGTGTGAAATCTCCATTTACCATTCCTGGAAATTGCGGAAAAAAGTACACAGTATTGCTGGCTTCCTGAGAGTGTATTCATCAATCGCAAGAGATGTATTATAGTTTATCTCTGAAAAACAATGAACAGAAAAAAAAGTGGAAAAAGATAGGCAAGGAGGGAAATAAAAGTGAGAAAAGTGACGTAGAAAATGAAAAGTGCTAAAAAAAAATTGCAAAACTGATCCACAGGACGGCAGCATTGAGCATTAACAAAAACTAAGTGATATTGTTGGGAATTGGTCCATCGGGAATCGGAGAAGAGGAAGCTATAAGTAAATCACATTGATGAGAAATCGATTCCTGCCATGCTGAGTAAATATCAACAGATCATAGTACTGCTACTGAGGTAGTGATACTACAATGGAAAATCTATTTTTAAATGAGAACAACAAAGAAAAATTTAGAGCAGAAGAGCGAAACTGATCTCAAAAATTGCATCAAAAAACCGCTCAAGAATCTTTAACGAAAAATAGATGAGCGTGTTAGCATCCGAGATGAGTTAAAAATAATACGAAGAGATAGGAATGTGAAAGATATTTGCGCTACTTGTGCTCAATAAATTTTACATTACTTGGATTTCGTTTTATTAGTTACACGGCGCTGTCGGATATCGAAATTTATGGCATATTTTATTCATATAACGACGTAATAGGGCGGTCGACGCAGCTGTTGGAAAATTTAAAAAAAGGTGGTAAAAATGTTAAGAAATTGCTTCAATTATATATCATATAGAACGGAAATTGTTGATAAGAAGTGCATACTACTTCCAGAATCGTATCGTTCGTCGAAGAATGTTTAAGAAATCAACGAATCCTCATTGAAAAAATTCTTCTCCTCCTCAGGAGGGAATCCTATGAAAAATATTTGCATAATTTAGTAAATTTGCATACTGCAGGTGAAAATTTCGCACAAATTAATGCTGCAATTCGGGAGATTTTTTAAGACCCCTATTATTCGGATAATAGACATTTCCATATACCAGGATAACTTCCTTCATAGATAGTCTTCCTTTTTCTTTAAGTTATCCACCCATTCATCTCGTATACAAGAGTTACAACAGATTATTGAATATTCGTTCATTAGTGAACTATTTTCTAAAGTGCCTGCATGCACAGTTTCTTAGAAGAATATATTATCAGCATTTAGTAAGTAAAGTATGTTAGAAAATACCATTACAGCTATAAAACATCAGCGGAGGTCCGCTCATCCACTACAACGAAAGCTACTCGATTTCCTCGTTTATTGATGCAACCAATAGGCAATTGTTCCATCTTTCACCATGAATATAAATTCGAATATGTTACTTGCTAACGACGATAAATTGCACAGTGCACGACCCTAATAATCTCTTCAGAAGAAAAGAACCTATAACGAACTTTGTTTAAAAATTTCGGCGTTTCTGAATTAATTCAAATGAGCATTTTTCAGTTGAATAGATCGCATATCCTTATTTGTGGGAAAGTATTTCAACAAAATTGCTTCCTGGAAAGTATTGCTCACGAAATATTTCAATAAATCTTTCTTTGATATTACTTTTACATATACTTTACTACATATTCCGAGATCAATAAGGATATCGAATTCAACTGCTTCGTATTCGCGATTTTTTGGAATCATTTCCACCCCAGCGTCGTCGCTTTCCCCCACGCGTGATCAGATGCATCGTTCTCGATTGCGGTACCATACGGCTCAGAGCTTTAGGAATGCCTTGGTCTAAGAGAAATAATGCTTTCAATTCTCGCAGCCAGGCCTTGCTGCACAGGCCATCCCAGAAGTGGACACCAACTGAATTGTTTCCAAAAGAACACAAGAGAGCGCCGCACCTTGACTCGACACTCTCATTGAACAGCTGCTTGCGTCCATCGTCCGTTCCTCCTGCCGATCTTCAACGGGTCGGTTTAGCGCCAGAATTTGGGCAGACGACGGGTAAGCAGATCTCGCCGGCATTACCATTTAGGCTCATTTCCTCTTCATCCCTCTCTTCTCCTGTCGTCACCGTTAAAACAAGGAACTCATGATATTCCTTCGAAATTGCTTCGTTTGTTGAAATAAGAGGTATTAACGACGGTAATCTGCCACATAAAACTGATTTATTATTTAATTTACGCACAAGACACTTTTATAGCCCTAATAAGTTTCAGCAAAAGTACAGTGTCACTTCTCTATTCGTTTACACAAGTGCATATGTTTGCGGCTGTTTGTGCGGAAGCCGCAATAAGCCAGTGAGAAAAGCTAAAGGGATAGAATTTGATAGTTATGTCCAAATGCAGGAAGTTTTTTTGGTGAAAGAGGGAAGAACAAAATGTGATCGAGAAATGTGGAAAATGAATATCTTTCAGGCAAAACGAGACTCATAATTTGGTCATCCTACTACCTGCAGGAAGTTCCCTTCCCTCCATATAAAATAGGAAATTTTTCGTTAAAAGGTTTCCACAGCGGTTCTCATTAGAAAAACATTCGCATTTAGAATATATCGGTTAACTTATTCGGCTAACGCTGTTAGTTTTGACTGCTACCTCAAAGAGCGCCGGAAGAATATGTGTAAAAAAATGGAAAGGCGTACAACAGAAAAAGGAATGGGATGCTTCCTAACACACTCCACTCTAGTGGCTGAGCACCTTCATTAATGTCTATGCTTTCAACTCCATCCACACAGTTCTCAAAATGATGGTAAGATTTCAAACGCGAATGAGGCATAAAAGACCGTTTAGCAAGCAACCGATCCTTCCGGATACTATTTGCACTTGAATCTTGCTGTCGAAATTTAGGTGGTCATTTCCGTGATACGATTGGAGAGAGGTGCAAACGCTTGGGAAATATAAAGGTCGACAAGACACTGCAACCATATGGTTCGCAAATTTAAATTCAAAGGAGCAATACGAAAAAAAAACCGAATAAGAACTTATAAAATCATCTGTCACTGCGAAAAGCTGCATTCAATGACGTTAACAGTGTTTAATTAGCTATTGCACTTTAATTTAGCTATCATGAATAAGCTGGAAATTTGCGTATCATATATAGCAAGCAAACGTCTAAGGACAAAAAACTAAACTTGAGATTGCGGAAAAAACGCTCATACACCATATGCGAAATAACCTATATTCTCAAGATCTAAGAAAGTCCACTTCCATGATATATGCAAAAGAGCAAAAAGTTTGGAATAACAAAAAGTTGCAAGCTATTGAAATCAACTGAAAGTAGCAACGGGAACTGCCTATTACAGCAATGCGTATTCCGTACATAAGTGGAATTTAAGAATTACTTCCATGGAATGATAGTTAGAGTATATGAAAATTGGTAGTAATTTTGTGTCAGATGGAAACAACAAACAACTCTATCAAAACAAAATGTCAGTAAGTAATGCTATGAAATCGAGTGTCAGTTCTGCATGAGAATAGGTGCATTCTGTAAAAGGCAGCATTATTCACGAGAAATACAGCAGGCTAATGTTAAAGTGTCGCCTTATAGCCTGGAATATCAGAATTGCTGCTAAGAGGGGTTGTTTCAACGCTTTAATTAAAGGAAGATATTCAATGCATTATCAACGGAGTGATGAAAACCGTAAGTACAACATATGAATCACTAACGTCTAATTCTATAGCAAACATTCGCGGATAGAAACAGTTACGATAATGCTGATAGTACCAAATGTCACGCGACCTTTACTGCGCTCTCACGCAGTTCACAACTATGAACCCCTCACAGATCCTTCGTTGATGCCACATGGTAGTGAAACTAAGCATAATTTCGTTTGCGCATGAATACATAAAAAGCGAAGAATACATCCCTCTTACCACCTCATCCCCTCTTTCTCCATACTTCTAAAACTTTTCAAACAGGTAAGTGATTAGATGCGAGGTCCCTTGAACATTTGAAAATGCTGTACAGTACATTTTTTGAAGTTGAGAGGGAGAATGGTGAGCTCCGAAAGGTCATCGTTCCTCTCAGACCTGACGTGGCCCAAAACTCACCCATCCGTAGTGGCAATATTTATGTATAAAGTTGGTTTCCTCGACGACGAAATTTTCCCTTTGTTGCTGACGTATAAAATTTTTTCGAAGTATGATGTGAACGTGAATGAAAAACACTGGATCCGAGCACTGCGCAAATTTCATTTTAGCTTTAAGGTAACGGAAATAACTGGCTTGTGAATAGATCGTTTGGAGCAATTTATGTCGAGACAGTGAAAATAGAAAATTTCGATCAACAAACGTAACGACAACTGCCACTAATACCAAAAAAAAAAATTTCGATTTCACTATAAGCTCACTTTTTGTTCACTTCTTTTGCAGCAATAAAAAGTTCCCCCTCATCAACGTTCGTAGTCGGTCATTTCAGAAGAACTGCAATAACTTTCTCACGAATTCCTAAGCTTCATTAACATTCTGATAAATTCCGCTGCTTATTTTATATCAGTTTGTATTATGACAAAGTCATTTCGAGTTCATTTATCTATTTCATCTTTGATTCGTATTTGCATAACACATTCGGAAGCAAAACTGTGAAATTTATTGAATATACAACAAATTTTGTGCATCGTTTGGCGAGGAAGATAATCTTTAAAAGGAGGCAGTAAAACTCGTAGGTTTTTGAGCAGACCGCCTGCTTCAGCGGACTTTAAATATTTTTGGAGGGATGTGAACGGATCGAAAGAATTGGACGAACTGAAAGGAACGGAATGGAGCGGAACGAAATGAAACAACTGAAGTGGAAGAGTAGACGAGTGATGGGTAATTTATCGATTTCAATTGAGGCGATCGGTTGCATGAGTGAAAGGAAACTACGAAAACGTGAGTTAAAAATAAATGTTCATAAATGCTTTTGTTTACACGAAGAAAATTGGAGCATCTCATTAGCTAACACTGATAGCACTAATATATAAAACGCCATATAAATCCATAGCAATCATTTCATCACGAATATACATAGATTCCCATCTCTTTTCCTATTTGTGAAGTTATGTGCAATTTAATTCTGGCACAGACATCAAATATCACCAAATATTTATAGTGCTGACGTGAAAGGAGGGGGAAAAAAGAACGGCGAGATTTCATCGGAACCAACCGGAAGTAATCATCATCATATATTTCTCGTTGAGTACATATTAAACACAATAATAATAATGCGTTTCGACAGATGAGATGAAAGATACGATAGAGAAAATATGCGATTCTCTTTTTCGTTGGAAAAATCGAATTAAAATTAATGCTTAACATTAATGTTGATGATGATACGGCTTAAATTTCAAGCATAGAAGAGAAATGAAAATATTTAAGCAAAGAGCCACTGATTCTTTCACGATTTGGATGTTTACGCGCTCTCGAGAAGCGATTAATAGCATACAGATTTCAAGTATCCGAGAAGGAAAATTTTTCCGAGGTAATCTGGAATAGTTGTGTTGAGTTGAATGAACTAATTCAAAACGGCCTACTTTCAAACAAGAAAATATGCGAAAACGGCGTTTTTCGCATCATATTTTTTAGCATTCCACCATACGATTTCATAAATCATCATGAAACAATGTAGTTTTCGAAATGATAGGTTCATAGCTCACACGAACCCATCACTCATACATACCTAAAATCCATCCGATTCTTAGGAACCGATCGATATAAAATGAAATTCCATCCTGTTGCTATATGCGTAAAGTCTTCTCCATGCAACTGTTCCTGCATGAGTTGTGTGGTTGTTAACCAATCAATTTCAACGTTTTCAGCTAGGTCGGTGACCTGTTGAATGGATCACTGTAGCACTTAGTAAATCGCGCAAATCAAGTTTCGATTATCGATGAGTTCACATCAGTAAACGAACAGAATGACAGCGCAACAGAATCAGACAGACAAAATGACAAGCAAACAAATATAAGCACTCGACATCTCACTGCGTTATATGCAAAATATAACTTTTTAAGGCTTTCTAGAATGAATGTTTATAAAGAAGCGCAAAAATGAGATTTGCGAACGTATGTTTCAGCGAGGCGATCGTACATATCATCGATGAATGGTTGTTACATGAAACTGAAATGAAGTAAAATCTTTTACATACGAAAGCAATTTTAATGGCTATCTAGCATAGCTGTTGCAGCCTTTGTTTTTGTAGAGAGGGTGTTATCTCATCGAGTAACTGTACATTTCACGAAATTCATGTTTATCGAGTAGGAAGAAAAACATATGACGAAAATAGCGCGTTTTAACTGTTATGACGAATGAGAAGCCAACAAAAGTTGGAAACAATAAGCTAGCTACTTCCTTAGCGTAAAAAAGGTGAGAAAGGAAATGTTGATTCCGTTTCAGATGATAATGGTGATAAATAACCAAACACTACTGTTTGACAGCAACACTAGGAAAGAATAAGGTGGAACCATTGAGCAGATGTAGGTAGGTAGCACATGAAGTTATAGTCAGGTGATAAGAGCACTACTTCAAGTGCATATGCTTTTATTAATTAAGGAGAACAAGTCTCTCATGTCTAATTATATCGCCTATACCATATCTCGAATCGACATAAATGTAAAATACGCAAAATTTTTAATAGAATATATCCTGGTGTTTATATACTAAATGAAAATAGGAACCATCTATAGGCATCTCTAAGGAATGATAAGAAGTGATAGTCCTGTGTTTATATACTAAATGAAAATAGGAACCATCTATAGGCATCTCCAAGGAATGATAAGAAGTGATAATGCGAAGCTAGCAAAAAAAGCCAATATCGCAACACTGACTTATCAGGAAGCGGATTTCAAACAGCCGGCAACAAATGAGCTGCACTCGTCAATAATAAAGTTTAAAAGCTACATATTTCTCGAATAAAATAGTTAGATGGCTGAAAACGGACCTTCGAAAAAATGCTTCACGATGTGGAGTTAGTCGAAGAGAACAAAAGGAACTTCAGGAGGTTTGAAAAAAAATGATAATATCGATGCCCAAATAATTTTGATGCCAGTGAAAGAGAAATTAAGAAATTAAAAGAAGTATAAATGATAGATAGAAAAGAAGTCCTCCTCTATAGACAATTGCGCTATAGACAGATGGATGCCCCCTAAATAACTGATGGAAATTTAACTGCTTCTCTCGTGAAGTAACTGATGACGGTTTGTCACAAAACGAAAATTGATAACAACAGGTTTCTACCAATACATGATATTAAGCAATCAGTGATAGCAATTTCTATAGCAAAATAATGCTTAAAATTCGTGCTAAATGGGCCATACTATCACAGAGAGGAAAAGAACAAAATGCATAAAGATAACTGCATAGCCTTACATTGCAATTCCTTCTCCAGCGTCATTTGACTTTGGTATTTCATTTAAGAAAGTCAGAGAATTCAAACAAGTAGGATAATTAGAGTGGCTAAATAAGATGAATCTTATACGTACCAAGATGTAGTTGACGATTCAAATGATTCGGGGTATATCTTTCCCAAACAGCCCTGTTCCGATGTGGTTTTTTGGTGGTTGGTGATGCAGCACCTGCACTTGAAGGAGTTAGCTGATCGGAAAGAGGAATATCTGTTGATGACGGTGAGCCACGTACGACTTCGAGAACAAGACTCAATTCGGAGTGGGATTTCTCGCGAATTTCGGCCCATAATTTCGGCAAAAGTGAGCCACGAAATGATCCGCCCAACGATGACTTTGGTACTCGCCATGACGGGAGTGGAGAATGAGACGCAAAACTCTCTGGTCTTGCTATTGTTGTTTTCGATGCCGCTTCTGCAGGAGCCGATGGAAACTGTAGATGACTGGGCGACTGCGACATCCAGGCGCCGCAGCTCGCACCGAGCCAAATCAAGAGTAGAGATCCCGTTTAGAGCGCCGAATTCTAGTACCGTATCAAGCGCAACAATTGCGATATAACAGAATTGAAAATACGTATGCAATTTATCAATTCAGGCCATATAATATGTCGGCGATACACAGAGATTTACTGCCGATTCGAATCGATCACAAATAGCTGATGCCAATTTAAAACGATTTCGCAGAGCAATAAGAATTTCTTGTGAAAACAGCTTGAGGCGTAATCACATTTATGATTGGATACTACATCATCGAAGGCGGAGCAAATCAGCATTGTTCGATAACCGCCATCACTGACTGATCGATAATAATAGGCGACTGCATTTCAATGTCTTCTCTTGAAATGGAATAGGAGAAGATAGACGGAGATGCGACGAGAAGGGATGATACAATTTCTATTCCACAGAAACTATTCGAAGAGAGGGGGAAGGGGGACCCAACAATATTCGGCTCAGTTGAAATAACAGCAGCACGAACGAAACGAAACGCAACGCAGAACGCGAAAAATGCACTCTTGGAAACGCGTTTGCCCTGTGGCCAGAACGTGAGGAATCAAAGCGGACCTGTGAGCAGACCCTAAACCGTTGCTTCTTCTTTTTGGTGGCCGTCGATTGCCTCGCAAAAAAGTCGACCCCTGTTGCTATCACCGCAACTTATTTTCCAAGCAGATTGTCGTAGAAAAATAAGCATTGAAAATCATGAACTTGCGCAAAAGGAACGTTGAATACCGAGATTATATTGACACTGCAGAATGGAATTTCGAGAATATTGCTGACGTAGCCGAAGGTTTTAGTGCGATTTCGCATGAATTAATTTCCAAACGAATATCATGAAACGTTTCAGATCTTGTGCTTACTCCTGCTGATGAGTAATGAAGGATGAAAGTCTCGCTTTTAATTACATACGATGCAAATAATAATCAGCGATACAATGGGAGATTCTACGCGTTTTATGGGAGAATCGCCAACAATTAAAACCGTAGACTTTCAAGAAACGAATTACTTCAGTTCGTGACGATAAGTGGGCGTACGTAACGTTCGGCAGCAATCGACGAACGAACGAAAATGCAACCCGAAATCGAATATCCAGCTACTGTATAGCCAATAAGACGCGGCAAATAACTGAAGCGTAACAAAAGAATTGCTTAAAGGTTTTTCAGTTTTTTGGTTAAAGATAAGCAGAAAAAAAGACCGCAGCCGATAGCAGCGGGTAGCAATAATCGAAGGAATAAAAAAATTTACTATTAACTAGTGCAGAAAGCAGAAGACCTTTTTTTCCCGAGCTGTAAATGGCAGTGATCTATATGGCCTCACTTATAAGTTG
Source organism: Parascaris univalens (assembly GCA_037576465.1). Lineage (NCBI taxonomy): Eukaryota > Metazoa > Nematoda > Chromadorea > Rhabditida > Ascarididae > Parascaris > Parascaris univalens. The sequence goes on from CM075173.1 coordinate 226,023,029, forward strand.
AGTGCTATTGTTGTGACAAATAGTGGTCAGAAAAGTTTAGACTAATGTCCAAACTTGGTGCAGCGCACTCAACTCCTTATAGCCAACAGACAATTTCTAGCAGGTAGAAATCGATAAGCAATTGCTTGTCGACAGTGAGACACGCTTTTGCTAACCGCTGCTGGTGTGGTGGCTGTTGGGCAAACAGGGGTTAAGCTGAATCTATCTCACGATGACGTTCTTATGGTTGCTGTCTGTGCTGCTCGTGCTCGTTGTGTTGTTCAAGACTGACGGAAAAGTTGTTTCGCCTCAACGAGAAGCACCCTCCAGGCATACGAAACGAAACACTCTATCTTGTCTGTTTGTGTTTAGCATTCGATAACTTGTGTTCCGAATGGCACACTCACTTCTTCTGCACGGATCGACTACATCATCGTAATAATTCCTTTCAACGTCTTTGCTAGTCTCCTCTTACACTAACACCATCAAATTATTGATGATATTTTCGTATTTCTCTCATCGTCACTTATCATCCCAAATTGGAGGTGCTTTTTCGTTACGCTGACGTTTGCGCCTAAACTTTTCATATTGTTTACACCCGACGGCATGATAAACCAGTATTCTGTTTTTCCGCGGAAATGCGCTTCATCGTGCTATTTTACTAGAGGACATTCGATCCGGATTGTGTGCCCAGCCGCTTATTGAAAAGCTTCAAATGCTTCATAGACTGACAAACCGTTACGCATACTAATATTCTCTATGCAAAAAATCTAACTTATGACATTTAACTAATAACACAGAAAAATTGCACAAATAATTCAAAAAACTATTTCTTAAGAAATTTATTATTTCGGTTCCCTATGACCGATAAATATTGCATTGAAATGTAAGAAATTATGTGCTCTTGTTAGTCAATTTAAAGAATATCACTCCATATATAAAGGCAATAATTTCACTTTCTATCACCATTTATTAACCGCGAAATAACCCAGTATTCATTTAACGTATAGAGCCAATCAGCTATATACATTTCAATAAACAAATGTGACCGAAAGAAAAAATCGGCTAAAGGGATGAAATCGACGATAAACATTTTCAATATGGCCACATCAAAATGAATGCAATCGTTTAACGCAACTTCCGGCTCATACTCTTCGCACAAAAATATGGGCGAGCACATACGCGCATGTAAAAAACGAGAACTTTACGTCAGCAAGCTATACACTTTTCGACTCTCCTCATTTTGAAGCATTCATCTTCTCAACAACTATCGTTCATATACATCTATTCCCGATATATTGGAATCCATCTCAATGACATTTTGATTCTTTCATTATCAAACTCTCACTTACTCACCTACTGTTGCACTACCTTAACTTTATTTTATTTTAAGATGAAATGGGACTGGAAAAGTGAAGTGGATGAAATGATTATAATATTGGAATATCCATAGGTACTGGAATGACCTAAGGTAAAAGCAACCACAGGAATTGTTGCTCTACGATAGTTCGAGCAAAATAAGTGGCGAAATCCGCAGGCTCTTCTTTATACTAGGCGCTCAAACTTTTGGGTGCTGCGCATAAGCACTTTCATTTTTGCCTGCCGATTTCAGTGTCTCCACATAAAGACCTAATAGCACAAACGTCGACTTAAGCATCATTTTGAGTGTTTTAAAGCCAGCTTTTTAAAGATACGGTGACTACAACAACGGCGTTCAAGAAAACACTGCTATCATAAGTCACAATAGATTTCACGCTGACCATCACCATCATCAGCAGCGGAAAAATCACATGCCCTATAATCTTGGTGGATACTCGAACAACAAGAATTCGTAGTGTTTTATTGGGAACAAGTATTTCATTAAAGTGAAAGCTACAGTATGCTTACATAAGTGTGCCAAAACTACACGTAGCAGTACTTAATGCTTGAGGCATGTGGTGGCAAACATACTGAATGAAAAGGTGGAAGCATGGGCAAAAAGTTGCTATGACCAAGGTTTCATTCATTTGAGAGAGCGTCTCTTGAGATATTTAAGGGACTCAGAGGAGGGCTGAGGGGTGGGTGAGTGGGATTAGTACATTGAAGGAAACATTTCATTGGAGGTGATAAAGTTGATATGCATGTGAAATGAATGAGATGTAAATTGCAGACAGAAGAAAATCCCCGACGTGAGGTTAAGTAGATGGTGCATAACTGTTGACTGTTGAAACCACATGTGCACGTACTTGCATATTCGGTGAGGTAGACGACGATCTCATCGAGATGAAACAATAGGGCTGGCTTGAAAGAGAAAAAGAAACAACGAATGCAATAGGTGAACAGCGGGTTTCAACAGCGATACTACAGATGCGCTAATAAAGAAGCCATGAACGCTTCTCCTATAACATATACTGCGTTCATCGGCGTTGGATATTGGATGAATTACCAAACTACAATGTGGATAAAGTCAAAAAAATTCAATACTGCAATCAGTGATAACCTATAATGAAGGAGGAATATGGGTGAATCCTCGGCACATATGGATGCACTGAGCTAACTTATTACGAGAACAGATCTTCGCACAATCGGATCGTTCCGGAAATGATTCGTAAAGTAATTATACTTCGCTTATAGCCATCGTAATGAATGGTGAAATAAACGCTGCACTGGATACAATTTTCATTTCATGGTTTCCTGCTTCAAAGTTGTTACTGAGTTCGCTCGCATCGAATTCTTCACACGAAACGGTAATCTCCTGTTTCGCTTTTACGATAACCTAACGAACTCGCGAAGAACTATGAACGGTCAGGAATGCCGGTGGTTTCGTAGTCGGTGGGTTATCGCAATGCAGCAGCGGAATGAAACCGGAAGGTGTATGAGCACTTCGTCCTAGGTATTTCGCTCTTTTCAGTGACTTTTGAAGCTAATTGGCCAATTAAGCGCAAAGCGAAGGCACATTCCTAGCTAACTCCACTGACAGTCTTCATATCTGTTTCAGTGTAGTTTTATAGAAGTAACTCTTAACTTGAAATTACTAAACGTTTTATATATATCCGATTACCCACGACAAGAAGACCATATGCAATGAGGATTTCGTAGTGAATTTGCATCATTAAGGAAAAGACTCACTGAAATAGGAAACTAGAGAGAGGGGAGGTAAGAAGAGGGGAGAGGAGAGGGATGGAGGTGGATAAAATCCACTCTGATGATATTTGTTGACACCAAAAATTCCTGAAATCCGCCGAATGAGATTGCATGGGCACATCGAATTCCACATCAAAAAACAGACGATACTAATATTTTCTGCAAACATTAACAGCAAATCACAAGTACCTCAAATACAGATCACATCGACGCGTTCACATCGGTACTGCATTTCTCAACTTTGCCTATCTATAGGAATGTCTCAGTGGTGCAAAGATCTCTATGCAAACCGACTCAACTGAATGATTCGTGGGGACAATGTTTTCTCGCTGTTGGACCTATTGAAAATTGATCCCATTTTTGGTGAAGCCTTCAAGACAAATCAATGAGGCAACTCTTAGACAACCTTTAGAAGTCTTTATACTTCATGTCAGGTTAGAAATTCCGTTCCTGCAAGGACCGATTCATCAATTTTAGTTAGAAGACCACAAAAACAGATGAAAATACATAGGCTTTGATTGAATTACATTTGAATCATTCACCAGTAAGAGTCCACTCCTAGCAAATGATACGGTTGACAAGTTGACCTGAAGAGCAACATATGCGGTATGATGAGCACCACTTCAAATGGAGTCAACAAACAACAATGGGAGGAACTTGATGTGTATTTTGTTGCAAATAATGCAAAGTTTTTCTCTCTACTTTAAAAGTAAGTGTGAAATTTTCAACGAGGGTTTTATTATAAATCCAAATAATGAATTCATTGGTGGAAAGATCATAATTAAACAATACTCCTCGTATTATTTTAATATGTTTTCATAGCTTTCCCTCATTGTCAACTAATTCTGCAGCTTTTTATGCACTGCTGCGCGCATGCACCACACTAAATAATGTTAAAGGTGTTCGTTCGCTTCAATATTAAACACCTAAGTACAATTGGATTTAACCAGAATGAACTTACTTTCTCAAATCTACGAGGGCATAGCGACGATGTCGGTGCTCCAAAATTCCGATTTTAAAAGGGTTCTTTGAATTTAGCCCATAAAGCCCCCCTCAGGATGTCAGCAAACGAAGGAGCGACATGATCGGCATGAGTCTCCTGGAACACTTAGACGTCAGTTTGCATCCATGTTGATAAATAAATAGTTTCCTTATAGTGATGACATTATTCTTTTGGTTTACTACAACCTAAATGTTACACCACTCCAACCGCCTTCATCAAGGCTTCTTGCCTCCTTTAAATGCATGTGGACCAGGAGAGACCTCAAATCGTTACTTCTTGAAGTTTTTCATAAACTACTTTGAGTTCTTCATAGATTACTTCATTCGAAGTTTTATTTGAACAGAAATTGCCGATGCAAGCTATTCTCGAATATAAATAAATTATAAAAAAATTTTTCAAGTTATTCTCACAATTAATGAGTGCAAATGAGAAAAAAAGTTGGGAAAACAATTTTTCAGCAGTAAAATTTCCCCCTTTCCCCTCCGTTTTACTAATTTAAGCACTTAAATAAGACCTTTATTTGTATGATCAATCTCTGTGAAATTTATTTCTTTCATACAGTAGCATAATAAGTTAATTTCTTACGGAAAGGCAACAGAATGTAATTTTTGAGGGCAGTTTTGAAAAGACTCAACAACTATGAACCTCATAAAAAAACCCTTGCGACTGCTAGTCTGTTAATGTTCTGTCCCTTTAAAGATATTGTGTTCTGGATATATTTTTATTGCAGTATATATTAGCAATTCAGGTGGATTTTTGGAACTTATATTGGGTTAAAAATTCTGAAATATACGAAGAGATATTAGGATGTCGATGATAGATTAGCAAAGTGGTCGAAAATGTTTATGAACAAAGGAAAACGTCAACTGTTTAATTTTTCGTTGACTGTTTTCCTGATGAATGAAAATTGCGCAAAACGTTTTAGCGACTCTTTTATGGAGCGCAATTAAACTAAGACATGTGGAAAATTTCTTCGATTATTTATGGTACCACTTAAGAAATCATCTACCTTTTTCGTCTAAAACCACCACAACGCTTGATTCTATTTCCCGTTTAGTACCATACTGAATTCCTTACTTGCTATTTTACCATACTCAATTTCCTACTTACTATTTTATCATACTCAATTTCCTACTTACTGTTTTACCATACTCAATTTCTTCTGTTTTTTTCAAACTAACGGAGAGAAATGCTCCGACTTAAGGAAAAAAAGTTAGCCGTTAAATGATCGTTAAACAATAGTTAGGGTTTTTTTTATTTTCTAGCATTTCGGCTTGTGGTTTAATTTTATCGGATTATTTGCTTCCACAGGGGTTTGCGCTAAATTTAAAAATCACATAACGCAAAGGTTTAATGATTACAGCGGATCGAGTTGTGGAAACGTTTTTTGAAGATCTCCACATTACAAGTCGGGAATGAATGATGCGAAATGCACATCATCTAAATCAATTGAGTGGGAAAGCAAAAGATTTAATAATTACTTCTACGTAAAATGCTTTCAACTATATTGAGATTTTAGTACTCTCTTTTATTTACAACAATATTACGACGCTTCTCGTTCGACTGCAACTTCTATAGATTTTGGTGATCCAACCTACATGGTGTTTGAGACAATCGGCTCGTTCATTCAAACGAGAATGGCTATTACGAAATAAGTGGAAAACTATCAGCGATGAAGATAGAAACAAGCACCGTTCATCACAATAAACTGGCATTCCTGAAACGAAAAGATCATGCTCTTTTCACTGCACAATCAGGTGAAAAATGCTGGGAGACAAATGTGATAGGAAGTCGTACAAATGAAATGATTTTGTAGTCCTGGTTGTCATTAGCGTCAAATGAAATTCTAACAATCAGCTAATGAGCGGGATAAGCAGAGCTAAGATCAACCCCAGGGAACGAAAGTAGTTTATATGAAATATGATGAGGAAATACCGCTGAAGAAAGATTTTATTATGGGCACTTTTGTACTTGATCGTAGTGAATGCGCACACATACTCACCAAATGGACAACTGATGGAGATGTGCACTAAAGGTGCAAATACAGTCGGCTATGGCACTGATCTCAATAATCATTTTCAGAATTTCAAATCAGCACGCGGAATATTCCGAATGGCTTCACACTACGGTAAAACATCCTAAGGTATCGGTTAAACGCGCAGTGAAAGTTGTGTTACTCTCCGCTGCAGCTGATGAAGAATGCATGAAAAATAGTTCGAATAGAGTTGATATATAAATATGGTAGTGTCTCATCAATGCCTATTATAGGCACTGAATATTGTACTGCATTGAACAAGCTGCCAGGGAAATAACCTTGATCAATGTTATTTAATCTACTGGATAGATAAATCGACGGATACGCCACACACTTGAAGCGGCGCAGTGATCTTACTTGTAAGTTAGGAGAAAATGCATAAGAACGATCATGAAACATCGAATATCATTTCATTCTTTTCTGTCATATGCGGTTTACATAAATATCAAATTTGATTTTGCTTAAATTCTATGCAAAATTTTTGCTGAGATATTCCATCCATATCGCTACAAAAATCAGTTTAACAAATCAGAGATAAGATTAACCCCAATAATTTAGTAAAAGATAATCAGTCGATGAAGGTTGTCGTTCACAATGAGTGTAACATTGACGTTATTTCAACGTGTTTGTTTGCTTCATTACTTTATTGGCTAAGAGAGACATTGGGCGAGATGAAATGCCTATGCATAGAAAATCTCATAATAAGGTCACATCTAGTAGCAATAATTCCAGTCGCCTCGACTTTTTGCTAGATATTTTTTTGTGTATCTGAAGATGGCATCAATGAGCAGCACCTGCAAAAAATATAACATCGAGAGAGAGCGAGAGAGATAGATAGACAGATAGATAGAGAGAGAGAGAAGAGAGGAAAGGAGGAAGGAAGAAGAGAGAAAAAAAGGCTATGAATTAATCAAAAAATTGAAGGGTAAAAAATACGGCTTAATTACTGCTTCTTTGGACGATTGCTCAATTTTTTTCTATCGTGATTATCCGTCTAAGTGCATTTCGCTAGGTGAAGGAATCGACTAAGTGAAGGGATCAACGACACTAAAATGCAATGTAATCAGCATCCTCTAAATTTAAGTAAAAACAGATTAACATGAGGCAACAAAAAAAAAAACAGGCGCAGTGCGATCGAAAAAGTGACTCTTTCAACATATAACGCCTTTATCTTCACATTGAAAAGCTCAATACAGCACTCTTGAGTAGATAAGAGAAAGATTGAGCCTTGCAAACTATTTAACCGTTTCTTCGGCGATCATTTAAACCTCATACAGAGATAGCCACTACTAAGAAGCGGCCTTTCTCAGTATACAACGCACCACCCTAACTTGCTTCTCGCAACTTATATACATCCACTCATTGGCTTTAGTTCGCTAGAACGGACCTTGACGATGACCTCGATGCAGCTCGCTAATGATTTTGGGCGTTCTGGGCGAATGCCTCTAGAGGAGGTAGTAGCAAGAATCCCACTGAAACCCTTCATAACGGAGGAACAGAGAACATTCTGATATTCCACACCGTTAGACGGCGTCGCGAATTGAATTTTACAATGTGATTCCATACTGCAGACGATTTCTGTGGATGATATGCATTACCATTCCGTCATTGATTCCACCTCGCGAACTAATTTAGCTTAACTTAGATAACGGTGATGAACATCAGCAATGAGAACTGCGTTCGAGTATCGCAACCCAGACCTCTTGCATGCTGGGCGAGCGCTATACTAATTCGTTACCTCGGTATGCCTTCATATCACGTGTATATAGACACATTATTCACATACTGATCTACACTTGCTTTGGTAGGTTTATGTACATCTGCGCGTACATCACGTTCCTCTTTCATCTATGCAAATTTAAATGCTCCTATTTCTACATTTATGACGTGTTTCCACCCTACTCGATAGGCACGAGTGAACGATTGAAAAATTCGATAGCTTGAAGATCGCTGGATTGCCTCCTCCATAGCAAATGTCTCTTGTAAACGATTATCGTAATTATAAGTCTCCCTTCACGAATCCAGGTGCTCATCTTGAACTGTGCTTGCGGTCCGAAAATCGAAAAGTGATTAATTACGAGCGCTTTAAAAATTTCCGGTAAGCACTTGAATTAGATAATGTATTTAACGGCACACTGCAGAAGACGCATTTCAGTTCAATCATATGCTTTGCATATTTTGTACATGAATTAACGTTATCATGAAACGATTCGAAATAGATTTTATAAGACGGGTGGCATTTATGAAGCGAAAGTAAATTACTAACCGTTTAATTATTCATTTTGAGAAAAAATCGCTTGAACTGTTAATAATTGGAAATCATTAGTGTATGCTAACGCAAGTGCTTCTCGACAAATGAATCCTCACATACGCAAACAAAAAATATCAAGGAAATATTTTTCTATACTCGTGATCCTTACATCCACTCTATTTTCTTCGATTCCAGTAAATGTATGAGACAGTCGTTTTCAATTTCTTCTTTATCTCATTCTAACGTAATGGAAAAACTGAAAAATCTATCGAAATGTGATGTTTCGCTCCCTCCAAGGTTCTGCACACCGTATCGAAATGGACATGAGGACTTGAAAGATCGTTGGTTGTAACTGCATTTAGGAAGTTCTGGTCCACCTATGAAGCAACGACGGATCGATGGGAATGGTCACGTACTAATGAGGATCAAGGTGGGTAAATTTATTATTAGGCCGGAACCATCAAAGAGAATCTAAAGTCATAAACGTGAGATTCATTTTTTCCGATTTCTTTCATGTGCTGCATTTATAAATTCACACTCTCTAGAATTAATTCAAAGTTGCTTTTGTAGGGAAATCAGGCATTTCTAAAAAAGGAGACAGTCTATTCCTGTCGTACCTCTCAAGGATTCACCTCCCGAAACCATGCTGAGTTTGTTTTATTTTTCCAAAGGCGTAAACTCATTCAACAAACAAAAAGCTTCAGCGTTTCAATTCAGTTTCGCGCAATTCTCTGGAAGTGAGCTATTCATCCGTTGCCAAATATTCGCGTTTTTTTCTCACAAAGCATCTACGTTACGACGCCAGCTATAAAGATTGCTGAGAACGTCTCAGTTTCCAACGAGACAACGATAACTTCATATTTATAGAAAGAAAAAGCTTCTGAAGGCATAGGCGGGTTCGAATACGTTAGTGTAACAACAGACTGTGATACTGAGCGGCAAGAAAATTATGTTTGAGCGGTCTCGCGAGCGCAATGTATCCATGATAAGGATCGCTAATAACATAGAGTTGTTTTTTGTTGCGATGAAAGACAGTCGACGCCATACAATCATTTTACCAGGTAATGTATGAGCTGTAGGAGAATAGAAATAATGAAGCAACGAGAGGAGAAAAGAAAGCGCAATAAATTACGAGAGTTCATCAAATGATGGGTACTAACATACTTATCGCAGCAATAAGTGACGGACTGGGTACTAAACATACTCATCGAATGAAGATAGCATTGCTGACTAAAGTCTTGAAGATGTAGTAGGAGGTTATCAAATGAAGGGCGACCATGGAGACCAATACTGCAACACCTTTGAATAATAAAGTTATCATATAAGGAAGTTTGCTGTTGCATATACTATCACAAGCTTACACTATTACGTTACAGAAGTGAACATGAGGAGGATGTTGACTCAACATCAACAAAAGAAACGGTGAGCAAATTTCGTTGATGGAATTACAGGAAAATTTCTTACCAACATTCTCCTTCTTCTACGTTAGGATGATCAGCTTGCCAAACATCCCACTTGCACGCAGCGTTGACACGCTGTCAACCACTGAGCCCAGATGTGACTTTGGTCAACCCCACTCCCACTGCACTCGCTCCCCCTCCTTAGGTAGTACGCCAAGGGATGATGAAGGAGGCACTCACTGAGCCGTTCATGTCTTACTGATGACGTATTTTAGTAGAATGCATCAATCTTTAATAAGTAGGCTGAAGGCAGCAGGCTATTTCGGCAGCAACAGCAGTGCAAGCTCATTTTCATGTTTGTCGTCATCACTTCGCTATAGAGAGTTGTCGGTTGCAGCTGCGCCTACAGGAACTGCTACCAGATCGTTCATTGTATGAGAGCAGCAATGGGCAATATACTGCATAGAATTATCAGCACATTATCAGCACATTCAGCACCAGTTGAAGTCATTGCGGTCAAGATGTAACTAAGGCCTATATACGAGCCTGCACATGAACGAGGTTAGTTCAGATCTCTTAGCTACGCTTGAGGATCATAATATACGGAGTCACCAAGTGGAGAGTCATGGTTTGAAAATAAATTCCTTACGCAAATGGATTAAACCGGAGTGAAGGGGCAGGACAGATCCATGGAGATGCAGGAAGTTTCGCCGTGCGTGGCTGCTCTTCAGCCATTTCCTATGCATTGAATGACTTCAAAGTGATGAACAGACTGTCATGTAATACTAGTTCATCTATCAAGTTGCCTCACGGGCTGCAAGCATAAAAAACTCTTAAGGCACTTTTTTCTAGCAAGTGAAAGAACCTAAGCGGTCATCAGCTAAACGCATTTCTTCTAGAACGACGAAGACTGAAGAATTGCAGCGGAGACAGAAGACGATAGGAGAGTAATATGGAGGCTTTTCAGTCGAGCTCTCATCAGTTTCTCGCTATGAGCACTACAAACTCGCTTGAAATTTTCAAATTCATATGTGATTTCCTATTCTCTGGCATATGGAAACTGAGAGTGAGAAGGGCAGTTTTGGAAAAAGAAAGAAGCGTATCGTAAGACGGTCGATTTTGTTAACGACGCAGCAGAGAATGGCATGCCATTCATTTAAGAGTTCACTAAAATACGAACGATGAAGAGGACTTTCATTTTCTCTTGCAAATTATCGTTGGCTGCATCGAACAAGGGAGAAGAACGAATCATAGTAAATCACATGTCGAATTGTTTTTTCGACAAAGAGAATTTAGTAAACAAAGATGTTTTCATGTCATACGTAACTAAAAGACAACAATCAGCGATCACAATTACCACACCCCTTGTGATCAAAGGGAACAAATTTCCAGGTGAAGAGAGGCGAGAATTTGAGCGCACGATTTCGCGACATCGCTTGCGATTTTATTTATCGCCAAGTAAAATGAGGATGCTATCTATGCCAACGAAACGCTTCGAGGTAGCGACATCATCACTAGCTGTCGAACTACTAGTAGCTTAAGCAATCCTCACAGTGCTCATTACAACAGCGAACTGAAATCTTCATCCGCCAATAATTCATAGTATTTCCACGTAGGTGAGAATGCCTTTTTCTAATACGAAATATGTGCACAATTATAATTACTTAAGTTACAGCTGTATTCGTTCCAGTTGATCATAGCTAAAACTACATCACTCGTTGATGCCAACACTTGATAAGACTTTTGCATCAATGTTGAGATGCTGCAGAGATATATCATAAGTTGAAGTAGACGATAAAATATATGAATTTTGAATGGCATATAAACTCTGGAAGTTTTACTTAGCAGAACAAATTTACTGGTAATGAGGAAAACGTATAGCATCTGCTCCTTCGCATCCAGATTGGTCATATCGTAACGGAGGACGTATATTTTTATCAAAAGTTAACAGAAGTCAAAGTAACGCTTGCGAGAATGAAAACAACCATTAAGTTCACCGAATAGGTAATAAAAATATTTCAGAATTTAACATAGACGCCCTTCAAATATATATCTTAGAATCTGAATTATTTTACAACTGAAGCATTTATCAAGTCGAAGAAATAACTGACCTACTAAAATGCCGTGAATTAGTTAGAATGCAATAAATAAGGTGATGCTCAAAATGAACGCCGAAAAAAGTTACTAGTATTCCTTTTTGAGGAGATGAATGGATACTTTGAACGAACCATCTTCATTGTCGACGATTGCATATTTTACGCAAAATGGTGCACAAAATATTCGAGCATAGCGTGATGCAAACGTCTGCATTCTTCAAATATGAGATACACGCAGGAGCAATGATCGCATACGGTTACAATGAGCCTTCATCGTATTTGAATCTCTCTTGGCAATTTCATCTACATTTCATTTTATATGGGCGGAATTTCAATTCCCCTTATATAAGGGTGAAATTTAAATGGTAAAGATTAATGCACCAGCATTCGAAGATACATCCGCACCTCGATTTTCCAATATTTTCCATTCTGAGAGAAAATTTGAAGAAAAAACACGACGGCGGAAAACAAATTATACCGCTTCAATAAAACATATATAAAAGTTAATGGCATTTAATAAACTTATTGAGGCAAATTTTGCTTGATTGTTCCTCTCATATTTCATGAATTAAGTGCTCAATGACAATAAGACGCCCACTTATGGTAAAGGTTCTTGGATTATTTGTCTAAACACTACAAATTAACGTCACTGTTGTTATGAGCGGAAAAGCAATTACTGCATCGATGGCTGCACCAATGGTTTCAAAAGGAAAGAAGTACTACAAAACTAATGCGACGAGAAATTTAACACAGTTGAGCGGATAATATCAACAAAACTGACCGTGGAGATCTTAAACGAAACTTTTCGGAAATGGAAGCTCTTTAGCTTCACATAAACGGTTTTAGGCTTAATTACTCATTTACAACGATCATATCTACCTTTATACTCCTCTAATGATATACTGTATTTTTAAAATCGGCAATAGTGGCTTTGTGCTTAGCAATGCACGTCTGTGGTTCTGCAAGGTGTTCTGGCCGATAATTCTATTTCTCGAATCACAGAAGCTAAACGAGGAAAGTTGATAGGTATAGGGCGTTTAATTTTACCGCTAATTTATATTCTCGCTAGCCACCTCACTCGTCCACCAACTTATTTCAGTTATACCTTGCACAATGCAAAAGATTAAAAAGTAATATATGAAAATGCGAATATGGCCATGTAGAAATCGAGAAATGTTGATGACAGAGATTGTTGCATATGGCGTCAATTCATCTACACCGTTTTTGCAGTAATTCCTAAGGACGACAGCGAAGCCGACAGCTGGATAGAAATTCAAAATAGCTATATAATGACGGCAATGAAATGTAAAAGAATGCTTAAAATCAGAGCTCACAAGCGGATGATTGTTCATAGCAAGCAGTAATAAATGGCGGCCTGTTGCCCATTTCTTTCTGACGCCGTTTGTAGAAGAAATTAACATTTTAAGACAACGGCACATTAACTTACAAATAACTCGAGGAAACACTAGAGATAAATTAAAAAAGTGGATTTATGAGCAATATTATGATCCTTATTACGGCGAAATACTCATAAACACGTCCATGAGTACCTATGCAACGATGTTTATCGTTTGATAAAATGCGTTTAAAAACAAAGCTGATTTTAATGGAGAGAATTCTTGAGAGGAAAAAAAGAAAATGCAGAAAAATATCGCATCATCGAAATAAAAATTTCAGCTATATTGCGACATGACAGTTACTAAGAAATCACATGTTTTTGAGGGATGTAAGAACAGTCCTATCCTTTAATACACGTCAGTTTTATCAGCCGTCGGGGTTTCCTTTTCTAGTAAAATGCGCAACTCCGTCACTTTTTTTTAGGAATGACGTATGGGAATGCAGTAAACCGAAGTTTTACATAAGCTGACGGCGTATGCAAGTTCTAACGAACCTATCGCATTTTGCATTGCACACAATATGCAAAAGTCATGAAGAAACTTAAGCAGCAATTTTCATATTAGTATTGAGTAGGATAAAGGAAAACACTATTGGGATGGAGCTCATGAATGTAGGAATCGCTGCCGAAAATGAAAATATTTCGGCTTGATGTGGAAAATGCGACGACAAAGATATGATAATAAAGAATGTTTAGTTTAAAAAATTGAATACGAGTAAAGATTGCAATAATAATTTTTCATAGAATACCTTTAAAGGGATGAAACGCCAATCTCATTGCAAATTTTCTTTCAACGAGGAAAATAGACAGATTGGAACAGTTGTGGCAGCAGCATTTGCATCGAAAGAATTACGATCATCTTCAGATGATATATTCTCTGCCGCAAATGACTGCATCTTGCGATGATAGAACAATTTTGGAGCCACAGGGAATAATGATGGCGACGGGAACGCGGAATGAACACCGAAAATACATGGCTTATATCGAATGTCGGTGTGCGCTTTCTTCGAACCTATAATTGAAACCACGAAACGAAATCAACGATCGTTTTAATGGCATCTTTGATTGCTTCGTAAACGTTGAGGAAAATCGCTTCTAGTTGCACAATTTTCTCACAAGGATTCCATTTGTGCATATCCCATCGGAACAACGAGAAGGATTTCGACCGTGAAATAAATCGTTGTCAATATTCGGATGATATGCGATATGGGAAAATCGATGGAGAGAATTCGTTCTGTTTTTGAAATTACCCCAAATTTTCAACTTGTATATACTCACGGTAACGGAAAACATGTAATCATAACGGAAACTTTCGAAAATCTGTAACCATATTACCGTCCTTATATTTAAAATCAATTTTTGTCTCATCTCAATTATTCAAAGAGAAAAATTTTCTAAACACGATAATAGCGGATTTGTTTTCAAGAAAATAACTTCAGCATCCATTCATCGTCCAGCTCACGGTATGGGATAAGTTGGCGGAAGCGTCAAGTGTACAGGTAGCACAACCGCAGATACATTTCTTCCGTAAAATTAAGCTATCCGTAAAAAAACCAAACCCGTAAAATCCGTAAAATCAAAGAATCTGCCACGATATTGTGTATTCGGCTCACCTCACCAGATACCGTCGGAATTTACGCAGGAAGTGAAACCTGTGAAAAAATACACTCATTACTTAGCTAGTCCTGTCGTTCGCGCGTAGCTAAATACTTAAGCACTTTACCTTCCTTGCAGACGAACGAATTGAATCGTACGTTAAGCCCCCCCCCCCCCCCCCCCCTCCCCTTCACATCAATACAGGCAAACACGCGTGCATGCTTGCTGGAATGACAAATCGCCGAAACACAACTGGTGTGGTTCGCTTTCAGTTCAAATGTCCTTGCTGGAGTGTGAATGAGACATGTACCCGAAGTTGATTTTCTCAAGGGAAATATGCAATGACTACTAGCAGGTGCTCTTCTGGAAGCCCCATACAGGTGTTTCTAGAATATGTCATCAAACTATCTCAGCACAAGTTATAGGAGCATGCCAATGGTGCACAGGTGTCGGCGATCATCACCCAAAATTCAGAATATGCTATTTGTAATGTTACTTATCTTCAAGTGACTAAAGGTGTCTTGGAGTACAATTATGGTAGGCCCTGTTTCAGTCGTGCCGCCTGAAAAGATTTCGAGTAAAAAAGCTTAAACAGTGCCTTGCCAGAAACTAACCTTTTTCACTGTTACTGACTAAATTCTATCATGAATATAAAAGTACTTAAACAGGCAAATTAGCAATCCCATGGAAATAGAGCGCGGCGTCCGGACTTTAGAGTAGCCTGAATGGGCTTACAAACGGGAGCAGATCATCTCCCTGGTATCGAAGAAAAAATATTTGAACAAGGAGGGTAAGGACATCCGTACATCTTAATGATCCTCCAATCGTCATAACAAAGAGATCGATTCCTTGAATTTCAGTAAAATTTTCATTGTATTTGCAGAGCACATTTGCAACCAATGATTTGTCACATTTATATGAATATTTAAATAGGATCTAGTAGATACATGAGCTGTTGCTGTCATAAATCATGACTTCGGTTAATTCCGATTATTGGACAACCATCGACAACGCAATAAGGAAGCCAACTTCCAATCATTTATTTCGTTTCGTTCTTTCAATCTCATCCGCCAGAAGGTAATATTTTGAGGAGCGAAGAGGTGATCAGAAGGTATGAGAATAGTGCACTTCGACAAATGAAATCCCATGAAACTGCACCACTTACATTTCATGATGGCAGATATGCTTGCAGCTATGTGCGTCACCTTTCCCTCTCATAATTTCTCGAAGTTTTTCAAATTTAATTTTCCTCATAACTGCTCTCTTGCTTTTTTCGTGCATTGTCTGATTTTGCAGCACATCTTGTACTGATCTCCTTCTTCACATCTCTTATGCATCAAGGGAAACGAGCTTTGCTCTCTTCGTCCCACTGGCTCAATACCTCCATAGCTAGGATGTTAACTACATGTGTGCTCTGCTGTCGTGGGCAAAGCAACGACGATGAAATCTTTAAACAGTTGTGATGAAAGCTGAGCTCGAACATGAACCACGATTATCTCACTGATTAGTTCACTGTTCCACCCTGAACGGTTTTTTTTTGTTCGATGAGGCAACTGTATCTTAGAGACCGAATCTGTTGGAGTGATTAACCTCGCCTGAGGTGATAATCTTATCGTCCAATAAACTGTACAAATTCAGAGTGAAATAAACAGAACAGATGATTATGACTAGCACCCAATGATTTTCCCAACAAAAACGTGACAAATGCTGCGATACGTGAATACCTCATAGACAGCCTTACTAAGTGCTTCAATATACTCAAAAATTGTTTCTAACTGATATAATTCCGAACTCGTAATTTATACTACAATAAGTTGGTTGGCGAAATAATTCATAACTGAAACAAATTCGTATTCAAGTTGAACGAAGAACGAATCATTTACAGTGAATGCTAATATCAAGGGAGCTCAGAACAATTACATAAGTGATGTGAAATTAGCAAACAAAAATAAGGTGAACATTGGCTCTTCGGAGATTTTCTGCGCATTTTCTCCGTCTGCGCCTTCTGCAATGATTCGGCTGGATGCGAAACGATCAAAAAAATCGAAAATGTGGAAATTCACTGAAAATGAAACGCCGACACTTCCGGGATTGATCGCTGCATTGAAAAACTTCCCACTCCTGTTATAGATCATTGTTGAGCTCGCAGCATAAAAAACGATAAAACTACACCAAATTGCCCTTAATACTTGATAGAATGCAAAAACTGCAGAGATTTTAAGGACTCGGCGATAACTTCAAAAATGAAAATGTGTGTGTACCAACGACATCCGCATGCAGTATGTTTGAAACTCGCACCACGCAAAAATTGAAAACTAAGGAGAATACTGCTACTGCTTGAATAAACTCAAACTGATATCGATGTCGACTAGGTAGGACCTATAACGAGAAATATTTGCAACAGCAGGGACCAAAAAAACACTTTCGATTTCATTGAAAAAGCCAAATGAAATTGCTGTCTTCTGCATTCAACGATATGAAAATTATACCTTAAACAATCAAGTAAGTCCAGGTACAAGCAACGATATTAGATTGACAAATAATGCTTTGGCGAATATTTCAAAAATATTCTGTGCCAACTTCCTGTCTCAAATTAAAGCCACTACACTGTTTTGGAGATGGGAAATGAAAGTGTCGTTGTATCCTTTTGTCCCTCAACTCTGCAAATGTGGCCAGCGCACGGCGATTTCGTCTAACTCTTTAACTTATATAACGTGAAAGCACCTTTTCACACAAATAATGTAGTGTAAGATTCCAGTCAAGCAGGTTATCTACCTCTAGGCTTGATTTACAAGCTTAAATTATAGTAGGTTTTATCAGTAGAGGTTGTAAATCTTACGGACTACACGGATTACAAGGTATAGCTGTAATGGAGTTCAAATTCAATGGCAGTATTATAGGCACTGATACCGCACAACCGATTGTTCCAATGAGAATGCTTCCCTCTTTGATTCCGACTGAATTCGGTTATGTTGCGAGGTTTTTGCTAAAAGATCGGTTGGAAAATCGTTAATTGCAGCATCTCCGCATTGGAAATTTCGGCATGGAGAGAACAAATCTCTAGGAATTTTGATACAAAGAGCAAGTGCAATCAATATATGACCATAATTCTTAGCATTTCACTCATCACCTTGTTTTTGAATATGGGGATTAATTTCATATGTTTCAATTCGTCTTTTGTTGCCTCACTGAAATAATTCACTTAAACGGGAGTATAGCTAGGGTACGAAATCATTTTCTTCCACCTTTTTGAAATTGTTCTAAAAGAGCATAAGAAAGCAAACATTCTCCTCCATCCTCCATCTTTATGAATCTCTGTGTAGTTTTATAAATTTTAATGACTTTTCTGAGGACATGTGACCAGATGTTCCTATGAAATATCACCGTCGAGCTCGTGCAGCTCAAATCAACCTCATTTTCCGATACGTTTTCCAGTTACGTCCGTTGGCATTTCACTGCGATGGATTTGATGTTTTTAAAAAGTCATACGTGATATTTCCTTTCAGGATGCCGTGTCAAGAAGCCACCGTCCCATGCTTCATCCTCACATTCTATTCTCGCATAGTAATTTTTTCAGCTGTTTGCAAACTCAGGGAGACCCTCGAAGACTCTTGTAACACTGAAAAAGAGAAGCGGCAAGCGTTGAGGAAATACCTCTAGAGACGACGATTTTTGGTGTGCGCGGGCGGCTGTAGCGAAAGCTCTCTTAGCCCAAATTCATCGGATCATTCCTGAGAGGAGACATCGGAGCAAGCCGAATGATAACGAACTCCATACATCGCAATAACTTCATAACAGTAACTTTTTAACACATGCAACACACCAAACCACTATGATATTGGCCACTAACTGACAGCGTCACTTGCGAGAGTGCGATGTACTTGATAGAACACTGCACACTCATTCTACAATACTGCAATTATCATAAATACCATACTGTCGAGTATCTTAGGTTTTGTAGAATGTGATCAACGGTTCCGACAAAGAAGCATCCACATTTGCGTTTCTGGCATTAAAAAACCATTCAACGAGACATCAATATAAAAAAGGAACCTCGTATGTAATGTTTCGGCAATATATATCAAAATCAGGGAAAATGGTTGCATCCAGCGTTATAACATGGTCAAGATTGGCGGAACTAATGACACGGTCCATGATGATACATGGATTCGATTGTTTGAACGGTCACACGTAGAAAGTAGAAGTTTCTTTAGAAATCTCTGAAGAAGGACACTCAGCAAGTGCTTAAATAGCTTCGATAATTATTCACATGCGACCACTACATGAGTAGCGGAGTCTTTTGATGAAATTTGCTGGATGAACTCATGCTTATACCTGGCGATTCCCTACTTGAAAATATCCCAGATAAGCCGGTTTTCTCGAAAACGTTTTTCTTCCGTTCGGGAGTTGCAATATTATTTTATGCCTTATGGCGCAATACCCTCAAGAAATTCGTTATGCATAATTTCAAAGGAACCTACATACGAGAACATAGTCGCTTATACTTGTCGGCATTTTCCTCGTTCGTCGAACTGGAGTCGTAATAGGTGGCGCAATCGAGGGAATAATTTTAAGCTCGTTGAATGTTTCTGAACGAGTTGTTGCGGGCAAACGTTTCGTACGAGGGGAATCAATGACCGTAGTTACAGGTGGTTGATTATCGGGTGATCGACGACGACAACGCCACGTTAACCATCGAGGAAGTAGTCCAAATGCACAATCTTCGAGCGAGGTACTCGGCACCGCTGCCTCGTTATTATTTGCTCTCGGCACGGTCATTTGCATAGCTCATATAAGCGACCACTTGGTTTGCGATCAGCCGCGTGGTTTCAGGACTGTTTGATCGGTATCGGTTTGAGGTCTACGTAGCCTCGACGGATCCACAGGGATGGTCAAGACATCTTCATTAATGCCATACATTTCTGCCATCATCATTAAGTACAATCGTTGAGTTCCATTTCGATATCTTTCTTGCTCAGTTGCGGCTTAGTATCAGGACAGCTTACGTGAATAAGGGAAATCCTTAGCCGATGAGCTTAACAAATTCTAAACTCATAAACATGCAGAAATTCGGCAAGCATTTCTTCATGACAATAAAATCCCCGCGGGGGTGTACCACATGATTTTCAATGTGGCGCCATTTCCGTCATCGCTTCAGACATTTATATCGAATATAGGCAGTCAACGCAAAATGAGGTTTCGAAGGTAGCTTATGGCCAATTTGAATACCATCCACTTGTGCAAAATTTAACATGAACTGAAGAATAAGTAAACATTCAAGAATTGTGCTTGAGGCATTCTTCACGTCTCACATATGTAAATAAAAATGAAGCGAGCTGCGACGCAGTCAACGTGTGAAACATGTCACGCACCAAATCATAGTACTAAGGCACAAAGTTTGCATATAGCGTAAGGGCAGCTAGTGATGATGCTAGACGATGGTTTACTTCGTAACGAGTCGAAATTTTTGAACTGAAGAGCGTGAAAAGTGGCAGTGAACAGTGCGGAGAAAGTTGTGCAGAATGTGACGAGTATGATCACTGGAAGCGACGTCGTTAGTTGGGAGGCGAGGCTTAACGATGACGAATTGGGCAACAAGATGCGAGCTGTTAGTTGAGTTGAATCCTGGAATTAGTAAGATGGGTTAGAAGGAAACGCATTAACGAATGCCAGTATCATCAACAATGATGATGAAAATGTGAAACAAGGAAAGCTATCGTCATCATGCATTTCGAGATAGAGCGAGAAAGAGATCGAATCATTCGCATCAATGCTTCCTCCAGTGAGAGCGAAACACCAAACTAGCAAAAGCACTCGAGACCAGTGTGAGATGGTGGTAACATATCGGATAGGAAATTCATTACGCGCTCTGTTAGAACTTTCAGCAATAAGGATGAGATCATATCGCTCATATTATTCCATCTGTAGCTGCCGAAATTCATAAACTCTTAACGGTTGTGAAAATGTGTAATTAACAAACAAATATATCGATAAAAATGATCGACTGCTTCTGACAACGTCTACAATGAAACGTTTATCTGCAGTCACAGATCCACGAGCATTAGAAATCGGTACGGATATATTTACCATAAATACGATCATTTTCAATCAGATGAGAGTTGGATCGAAAACCGTCGGTATGAGCGAAAATATGTAACAAAAAAGAACTTTTTTTTTATATCAGTTTTTTGTCCACTAAGATAAAGAGTGATATACGGATATCTTATAATTTTTCTTCAGAGGAATATTTCAGAATACTAAAGTTTATTTTCAGCTACTGTAAAAATGCATTTTTCTGATGCTCTCGATCAAATGGATAATAATCAGCTGATACAACAGCCCTTGATGCTTTCCACCAATTGATAAAACTCTATCACACCTTAACATTTCACTCCACTGAAGATGCTAACTGAGCAGACAGAGGTTTCAAATTCGAGTAAGCGATCAGTGTGGAACGGCAGTGAGAATATCAACTATAAAGAAGATCGGAATATAATTAAAAAGTAAACAGGTTGGGCAATGTCGAGGCGTGAAACGACCTTCAATCCGTCATAGGTCAAGCTTAGTTGCATGCGTAAATTCAAACAAACTGTATAAACAAAGTCGTTCATTTCTCTGGTGAACGTACGAGACGACCTGATGCGGAAATCTACAAAATGTAGATTCATACACTGCGAAGTAATGGGTCACATGAATAAATTGTAGGTACAACATCAATAAAATGAATAAGATCTGAAAAAAGACTCCAGTAATAAATAGTAAGGACGAAAAAAAAGTAACAATGATTTGCACATATGTAGGAAACTTTCATAAATGAAAAGGGATTTCGACATGCTCAGTGCTTATATGCACAATTCTTAATTCGCCACGGAATAAAGCTCCTTCGATGGCGTATGGCATAATTGCAAAAGAAAAACAAAACCCACATCGAAGCCAAAAGATTAATGAGGTCCAAAAGAATGACTTCATTCGAATAGAAAAGCCAAATGCTTATTGAAATGCATTAGCTGGATGGAATTTCTCATTATCCGCATATACGCGACTATAGAGGATCCATTAAGTAGACCGCTGCTTCTGGAAAATACTACTTGCAACAGTCAAAAAAAAGGATTCTAGAACTGAAAAATGCAAATGCACGGAAAGTGCAACACTGCACAAAAATGCATAAAATTACATGCTATCATACTGAGGACTCTGCCCTCAAAATTTCGGAGAAGAGGTCCAAGAATCTCCGTGCTTCTCCTTTATAATTTGCTCTTCTATAGCAGCGTGAGGTTCCTAATGCCAACCGCAGAGGAAGCAAAGAGATCTGATTACTCTCGGCTACAAAAATTGTTGCATTAGACAGGGCAAAACAACATGTGAGAATGAACTGTTCGAATGGCAAGAAGTAACAAACGTAATAGATGATAAATTTTGGCGTGCTACAGCAACGCCAGGATTCGAGTACATACAAAGGAATAACTTTACATGATTTAGAAGTACTCTCATAAATCGACTTACTCATTTACAAATAATAACAAGAACTGTTTTGATATCATGCAGCCACAAGTAGCATTTACGTAATCTCGTACACTATATGTCCATGACCTGCTCGGACTATATATGGGCAGTTGCACAGATGTTGCAAACAATTTTAGATGAGCAACAGATGAGCCTCAATATGCTATCAACAGTATCGCCGTCGAGGATATACCACCATGCCTAGAGAATTGTAAAGGTTGTCCAGTCGATTTCGGAATCCGCCACTCTCTATGGTAATTACTACATCCTTCCCAATGACTTACATAATTCGAGAAATTCCTTAAGCAACATTTGTTAACAACGATCAATCAACGAAAGAACAACGAATGATGCACCAAAATGAATGGATGAAATTCCGAAAACTGCATCGACTTTAATAATTATGAAAATACATATAAAAAACAGCTGAAATTGCGCTCTTGAAAATCGGTCGAACGGAGAAAAAAAGAGAACGACTAATGCATCATTTATCACAGATCATATGATAAGATTACAAACAAGAACACTACTGCACCTTATTGCAGCAAAATTCCTTCACCGCTTAGAATTCAAAGTTTAAGGAATTATTCCCTCGAACCGTATATTATGAGCATAAGATCAAAGAAATATTAAGTCATATAGCATTCACAAGGCCCCTAGGAAGGAATCACCGCGAAAATGTGGCAGATAAGTGAATCGCCTATATTCTTTTGCAGATGGAGGAAAAAAATTACACACACTGCACTAAACTTTCGCCCTTTTACAATTGCTCTGCATACAAATGGAACTTTGCCCAATACAACGAAAGGAATGTTGATGTTTTCCTTTGGCATTTTTGCCTCGGCGTTTGGTAAGTGACTATCTTCAGACAGTCTCCATAATTTCGCAGAGAAATTCACATAAAATGGCACCCTCTAAGGACACTGAACCAGAAGTCATTACGAATCGAAATAAAAAATAACCACAAAGATAGAAAAAAATCCCGATAAAAAACTCGTAGAAAGGAGAGACCGTAGACTGAACAATAATTAGGTTTACTTTGCTTATCATTCTCGAAGAAATATTATCGTATAACCTCGAGAAGCATTAGAACGTTTTATTTAGAAGGAGCGAATATTCTGTAAGGTGAGGCGAGCTTTGCGCATGAAAAAAAAATCTTTGTACGATGTAATCGTTTATAGCGTTTTCCAGAACAAGAAACCTGCTACGATCAAAATTTACAGCAAAAAAATTCTGTTTATTTTTCAAGAAGATTGCTTACGCGCATACTGCTCTCTCCTACATTCCATAAAGGTAAAGGAGAAACATAGGTGGAGTTCATTAAAAGCGACAAAACAGTTCGTGCGTATGGATTACGATGGTTATAGGACGTAGTGATAGATTAAAGGATATTGTGCAAACTCATCAAAATAGTGTAACCTAACGGAGAAACTGAGGAAATCCTTCAGCATTCGCTAACACAATTTTTTAGTGTTCTGGACTAAAATTCAAAAGCGATAGAGGAGTGACTTTAGAACAGAGGAACTACAAAGGAAGAATAAGGAATTCCAGCAATCGTCCCGAATGTTATGAATCCTATTTGCATTGGGATGAGAACTAGCGCTGAGTTATCGAAGTCTCCTGGCGCATCGTACGTTGATCCTGTAACTGGCCAGCTTGACATACGAAAGCAGATAACATCCTTCACGAAGTTTCAGCATCACTCTTTCCGCTTCTTTGAAGCACCAAATGCGAAAAAATGTTTTCATGAAGAGGCGACGAAAGCAGTCGGTTGTAAGAGAGCTAATATATAAAATCCCCCCTCCCCCCCCCCCCCCGGTAACTACTTCTTTAGGTGGATCAAATGATTCTTAGTTGGACATTTTATTAGCCTCGTGTTTTTCAAGTTTCCAGAGATCATTAAATTAAACAGCAATTCGCTGAATGTAATCTAAAAATCTCTCTGTAAATATATGGGCTAATTTGGTGGATCGACGCATCCAGAGATGAAATGCGCGAGAGGATACAACAACACAAAACGAGAACATCAATAGTAATCCAATATAATCGGCATATTTAGTTGATGCGAAAGCATCACATTTTGTGCCTTTTTTGGCTATCAAGATATCTCAACGGATAAAACTTGATAGTCTTCACTGGCCTAATTGCTGGATTTTTCGGAGGAATGCTATAAAGTTCACTACGCAGTCGATAACTGCTAAATGTAGCACGCAATATCTGTATAAAGTAATAACTGTTGGTAACGCTGTTCCTTTCGTTTTTTGTTTTCCACGCCGTTTAATATTTTGATGTGATGCAGTGTTGATATGCAATTATATGCAATTTGCACAAAATGCAAACTACATAACAATGTATGGTTAAATCGTATTCAGTTGATATTTTTTTCATCAATGTGCAAATTTGCAACGTCATTTCCTTTGCTTTTTGCAATTTGCACTTCTTTGAGAGCGTTTATTCTTGAGTAACTAAGGAATTGGTCAAAAATCGGTCATCGGTCTAGTGGAAACTTCCTCATTGAAATGTGGCTTCATTTGCATTAAGCTGCTGAAAGCTCAATCAAATTATTGCGCACCTACTGCCCTTTTGCAATAAACCGCAATCATGTTAACTACAAAAATAAGACTAACTTACAGTTATAGGCCATCATTGTGTTCGAAACAACGGGATAACGTTTGCACTGAAAAATGTTGACTGAAAGTTTTCTACTGCTGCATTTTGGAGTCACAACAAAAGCATACCACTGTTTGATACAATCATAGGTGAGTTGTAAAGCCTACTTCATGCACATTTCAACCACAGGTAATCCTTTCTTAATACAAAAGCAATAAAACAACCATCGCTGAAGAAGTATGTAGCGTTAGGCTACTGCCACTGTAAACCAAAATGCCCATAACTGCAACTTTTTTCCACCGTGGATGAACGCGTACTAATATTGGGGATTTGCATGAGTGCATCGAAGACTTGCAAAGCTATGCAGAGTAGTGGCGCATGAACGCTAATGCATTGTGTCATGAATCGTCGATGGGAACGAAAAACCATAGCATGATGTCGTAGCAGCTAAAAGCTATGCTGTATATCACAATACATGTGGTGTATATGTCTTAGCAGTACCTAACGGGTAGGAAAAGTGACACTGAACCGATGAAATTGTCTTAAAATTCCTTTTTATGCGCAGGAATATTATGTTTAGGCTTGTGTCACATGACGTGCGCTATTTAGCAACGAGTACTTGCCCAAGTCGAGTTTACTGAATTCACCGCCGTTACCGACCTTAAATCATATATGCTCCTCTGGAAGTGGCGACGACATGAGTTATTAATGTCGTATTACACAATCAAAATAAGGTAGCGACTACGTCATGGAAGACCTTTTGGTAGAGGCTTCTGGTATGGAAAATCTACCTAATAAAACCGCTCTGTAGCCTGAGCGCATAAACTGCACTAGCATAATCGTATTCCGTATAAAACAAATGAGATTACATCTTCTTCCACGCCAAAACATTGAGGACTGAATAAGGTGATGAGTTCCAAGTTCCATTGCTCTTGTCAGTGTGAGCGGATCGAACCAAACAAGAAACTCTGCAATATAGTCCGAGTGCGTCAGCTCTAGATGTAGGTACTTTCGCTAGCCCAGTTACGATACTTCCTGAGGTAAAACTTGAACAGGCATTAATGTATACACACGAGCATGACATGCAGACCGCTACACAAGCTGACGAATATAGGAAGCGACGAGAAAAGAAAACAAGAAAAAAGCTGGAAAGTCGATGAAATCCACTCTACTATATACATCAATATCCAGAGAACGTGATGCTCATTACATCCCACTGCAAAATTCTCCTCAACTTTGACCAAATTTGTTTCTTTGCACGCTCTGCAAAATCCTTTAGCAAGTGGATTCGTCGACGAACAAACTGACGGACAATACACGACAATTGCAGGATGTGGATTAAACGCATCGATGGGAAACTCTGTTTCGTTGCCGGTCATGCTGGTGATATAGTTGTTGCATATGGGAATCTGTCTGTAGGGACGCGATCCAGCAAGGATTATTGTACCATGAATCAAATTCTGGACCGATATTAGTGAACGCTCGTGATCACCGGTTTTTACCCCAGAACGAGAAAGAAATTCTTATGCCTTTTACGTAGTACGAAGTGACTTACTCATACAACATCCATTTTCAACAGCTAATCCCATATTCGCCTATGGAATCAGGATAATATCACGCACGGTTGCTACTGCCATTCCAACGAGCAAGCAAAAGCACAAAAAACATTCCTTTCTCAGTTTCAAATTGGAAATACATCGTCCAGTTGTACCAACGAAGTCGATTAAAGCTACATTAATGACCCCATATCAACAATGCGAAACAAGAGAGATTCCAGCACTCCATCATGGAAATCACGTGCCAAGCATGCAGCATGACATTCGAAACGATGATCATCCCATGAAAGAAAACTGTTGTTATCCCGGAACCATGGTTCCTCAGCAGATTATATGTGCTCCCTATTGTGCCAAACAACTGGACATTGCGAATTTATGGATAACGTATGTGGGCAAATATCGCAAGTGCACACGTACACTCAGAGCACAAGCAGCAAATGGGGCATTTCGATAGCGGCATTCATGAAGTGGTCAGCTGAGGATCGAGGTGCTTTCCTTTAGTCAAAATTTTAGAGGACATGAATGAATAACGAATACGAGCAATGAAAGTTAAATCTGGCAAGCTCCTACAATTAAACAACGAAAAACGTTTACACCGTCGAAAAAGAAAGCATCTATTTATTGATAACCTTCCCCTAAGGTGATGTGCATGCGTGGTGAATCAAAAGTCGACCAAATAGAACAGCATAAGGAATAATCTGTCTCATTATTCACAAGTCGCAAATCCGCTCACTGAAAAAGCTAACAAAAAAAAAGAGAATGAAGTGGGCCAGTTTATGAATTGCCCTCTAGTAATCTTATTCGGCTAATCACTCGGTCTTATTAAATTAGAGAAAACAGCAAAGCATCCACTACAAAGCATTTACATTTTCCTCATATTCTCATTGGAAACCAATGATCTGGTCAATTCCAGCTGACCATATCTCAGCTATAGGCTCATACAATTTTTGATCGGAACCGAATTCTGTGTTCTTCAAAAACGTTCTATTGATATCGTGCATTGTTCAGGAAATCCGAAATTCTGGCTGCCGTTTAACGCTTCTATTTTCCAATTGATCCGATCCGGTTTCTAACTTCTCTAACAATAAATATATCACTTTTGGCAGAAGTATGGGATTTGGTAGATGGCCACTTGCAATACGTCCAATCTTAAGCTTATCGGATGAGTTAATGAATATATAAATAAATAAGTTTTGAGGTGATATATTAAACTGTGTTAGTGGGGAGAACTAAATGAGGAACAATGGTGGAAGGTCCGCTTTGAATCCACGATTATCCGCAAATGATCGTCTAAATGAATAGAAAAGGACCAGCGCGGGGAAGAGACGTAATTCTCAATTACTGTGCTGATTAGAGTGCCATAAACGTGGCTGCCAAAACGTCAATGTTTGCAGGTAAAAAAGTATCACGAGCGTACATAAAAGTTTTTCGTTTATGGGACGTCAACTTCATGAGAGCTGGTAAGCCGTAAGCCGAAAATTTCCAAGGACAAAAAGTGTTTTAGATCGAAACAGATCTTACTGTTGTAAAGCGATAAAATGATGGAAATTGGAAATTAATTACTATAGATTCAAATTAGGTCCTTAGATCCAAATTTTTTCGTAATCAAGGTTATAAGAATACGGAGTTTTCCTTCATACCCCACTGCTTTCGTTTATCAGTCAGAGAGTACGATTTTTTTGGAAAATGGGAATTGTTTTGGGAAGGATTATCGAAATTTTGAATTCCGCACGATGACATTATAACCGTTTCATTGAAAACATGAAGGGGCTTGCAAGCTGACTTTTTATAGAATCAAAAGTGTGCACTATTTAGACTGAGTTACTTTAAGCACGAGAATCTCACAGCTAATTTCTGAGCGGTTTGATTGCCAGTGCGCTATATAATTAATCAAGTTAGAGGTCACAACGGAATTTTGCCTCGCAACGGAAAAAGAGATACTGGAATGGCTCAAAAAATAGCCACCGGCAATTCTGATATTGATTCCGATCAGTTTTAGTTAATCCTGATGGGGTTTCATGCTTTTAGTTCCATACATTCGCCGCCTCAAACTATCACATCGAAGAACACTCGTCCACGCACATGCACGAATATCGATATGACTTGCCTTATGTTTTCAAGTGCGCTTCACCCACCAACACCAACTCCTCCCCTCCAAAAAATTGATAATAGCGTAGCTGATGCTACTCACGTTCTATTTCGCTCTCCAAAGAGTTCATCTCATCCTATCCTCAATTGGTTTCACGTTAGAAGGTTGTTTTAAACTTTCAAGCGACCATGTCAGTGTTCTGAAAGACATCGAAGGCAAGGTGTCGCAGAAACCTCAACCCTCAATATGATGTTAAAAGTAAAAGCGCAGGAGTAACGCAAATACAGATTTTTCTTTTTGCTCATTTTGTATGTTGTACGCAATGGCATTCCACTGTCAACAACGAAACGTTGGATATAAAACATGAAAGATGCCACACGCTCGCCTCATAAATCAAAGAAAAAGAAGTTTCCACACCGAGAAAAATACACTTCCTGAAAGTGCAACGAGATTTATAATGACGCTTTGCATCAGCATTCATTCAGGCAATAACCCTCCCCGACCAAACAGCGGTGCATTTTTGACGTTTGCAATCGAAATTCGGGCGTTGAAGAAATTATACACTGTTGGAAACTTCTTTTCCTCACGATTACTGCAATGCAGCATCCAAAATTCTGAGAGTAACGAAAGCGACGAGCAACTTTGCATTTTCACTAACGGGAATTCCATTTGAACTTAAGGTCGGCGATTACAACATCCCTTTACGATCCCATTCATGATAACAACATTCCGCAATATCGAGTAGCAATCGCTCATAAATTTAAGTACGAACTTCGGGTGTATTTTATATATCACCGAGCTCCAAGATCTCCGACAACACTTCAACCGCAATCGCTGCCATCCGCCTACTTAAGAATGCTAAAAAAATGTTGAAAAAACATGCAAATAATGCAGTAACTGCAAATTTTAAGCTGATTTTCACTGAATTTGCGAAAAGTGGCAAAAACATCTCATTTCGTTAACTACGACTAAATATTCACGTTTCTTTTCACTAATAATTTCAAAATAAAAAATAATATTGCTCCCATTTTGAGAATTTTCTAAAAACCATCTCATAGGTATCTATTATAACGCCTTTGGCTTCATGAATCCACCACACCACCGTCCCTCTCTTCCAAACCATATCGATGCTCTCAATTACGGCCTCCAAATCAAGGGCGCCGTAGTGATCTAGCGCCTATAACCTGATAGGTGGAAATGTCGGGCGTCAAAGTGATTTTTCTATGTTCGTCTACTCAGAAAGTCATCATCGCATTAATTTTGAAGGAGAAAATTGCCAACTAATTCAGTGGGAAAAAGGTTACTTTTTGAAACCACTCGGCCAGCTTTCTCATTTTTTTTTTAAATTATGTGGAGAGTTTTCTGCAAAAAATGATAAAATGTCAAAGTCGACAGCGTCACGACTGGATCTGCGCCATAATCAAAAGCCGCAATTACTTTATCATCGTAGGGCGTTTATATCAGCAACTTGCATGAGCAAACTTAGTGAGTCCGCTGCTTAATCCGTCTGCTAGGCTCGAAATCTACTATCTATCGTCTAAGTAAGTGGTAAAGTAGTCCAAGAATTTAGAGTTTACGGACTTCTATCCAATCTAACAAGGCATAGCTACACGAATCTATAAGAATATGTCCAAAATTTATTTCGATTACGCTTGTTTGTAGGCGAGAAAACGCGTGAGCATATTTGCACTCGAATAACATCATTTTCCAGCAGCATCTCAAGGGAACCATTAGCGCGCAAGTAGGCGGAAAGTTAGATTGCGGTGGAAACCGCGAGAGGGAAACCCCGTTGTGAAGCATCATGTCCGTTTTTTAAAACATGGCATCTCCCCACAATTTCACCTTGGAGAATTCTTGCTCTTTAATTATTGGATCATATGTAGCATCACGGAAAGATTGGTGATATCATAGTCAGGCTGTAGATAGTACTTGATTTGAATACCATTAGGATCATCGACTACTGTGCAAACGACCACTCCGTTTCACTGATGACCATCACGACTTGTTCAAAATGAGGCTTTAATAGCAAGTTTTGGCTAGGTTTTCCGCTTTCCACATTGATCATCTCAATGTTTCGCTTTGTGGCTAACCCCCATGATTTGTTTATGAAGCATGATAAGTAAAGTCAAGTTTCCCGGAAATTGATGCCACTAAGAAAACAAGGGTGGCGAGAGAATATAAACAAACGATACAGCAACTGTATACTCTAACGTTAGGAATAAAAGTCACAGGAGAATATAAAATATGACAGCGAAGCGTTCCGCATTACCATATATAACGATCAGCAACTGTTGAAAAGCTGAACGTTCAGAGACCACTTTCCTAACGGAATTCCAAATTCCTCAGTAGAAGTTTTCGAGCTTCTTTTTTCCCAGTTCATTTTTCGCCTTTTTGAATATGACAATAAATTTGCTGCTTATTTTAGGAAAAATTCTGAAATAATATTGCAAAAAGTTTACGATTAGAATCTCTGGACATTAGCATATAAATAAGTTCAAGTAAGCAAAATAATTACTCGAAATTTTGAATTAATTTAATTATGCACTCACCTATCACACATCTGGCAGCAGTCGAGAAAATAATGGTTACGCCATCATAATGGAATTAAAGTCGATGATATGTGTTAAAGATTTTTCGCAACTATTTTACTACAACATTCACAAAATCAATGCATAGTCAAAACCAAATGAAGGCTACTGAAATGAGTGTTGTATGGGATGCCGATATAAGTCAAAACGCATTTTTTGTGGTGTCCTCTAACCATCCTTCCTTTTCTTCTCTCACTTCCCACCTTTCATCGCTTGTTCTGGTCACTTGCACAGACTAAAAAATATTGAAACAATCCCTACATTATTGCTTTTCATAAGAAAAATTAAGCTGAAAGTTAATTGGCAACCATATGCAACAACAGCGAATGAAACTGATCAAGAAAAAAATTGAAAAGAAGAACAAGCACAGAAAATGGGAAAATCTTTTGCTTCTGAAGTTGGTAAGAATGTCGATTTTTCTTATATGACTCCTTGAGAATTCGCATTTCTGCCAAAGTGGCCTTAAATGAACTACGAGACAGCGGCGGTATAAGTGGCGAAGAATTTATCACACCTAAACAATATGGTTTCACATATCCGGTTAACAAAGATGGCTCAAATTGGCACACAGCTTAGACCGTTCCAAGATTCGATGATGAGTCTTAATGAGGGAAGAGGCATGTAAAGTAAACTAGTCGACTATTGATCAAGACGAAATACTGCGCCGATTAAGTCAAAGAGAGTCAACAGCATACAGGCAGAAGAAACGACTGCGCAGCATGCGTTCTGATACTGGCCTGAAGCAGAATCTCGAGAGCATAGAAGATTTTTGTATTCATGACCTCATTCATTCCTGCTTCCAGTAGTGGTCACAAGAGCAATTAGGCCTACGGTGACCGATGAAGTGCGTTCCAGCGTTGATTAAGACTGCTTTATGGCACAGACGACTTAACATATCGTATTGCCCTTTCTTGTCTAACACTTCATTCTGTAAGTGGAACAAATTATATGCCTTGCACCTATTTCGCCTCGCGGTTTACGCAAACGCATCTCGACAGAAGCTGCAGACCCTCAAGAAGACCTGGACGACCTGAGGAGCCAACAACTGCTCACCCTTGCATGAGCGCAGATGTTTTTCACACGAGCAATGAGTGGCATCGTTAAAACGGTTCTCAAGCCTTTGGTGAAATGCTGCTTGTATGGAAATGTGAAAGTTCTACCGCTGCAAGCAATATGGAGTACTAAATTGGATCGAATGAAGCAAAACGAGAACAGTCAGGACACAAATATATATTACTGTTGCAAAAAGCCTCTACTTCATCATTTAAAAGTAAGTGGAAATTTACGAGCAATCTCACAAATCCAACTCACGGAAAAAAATTAAAGCGAATCGAACGCACAAAACTACTTTTTGGACGGATGAAAATGGGAAAGCTTCACTGATGCTGAAAATTGAACTGAAAACGACTCACGAAGATATTACAGTTGCTCGGCAAATTCACTGCCCGTTTAACAGACTATTTATTTCCATCCCGTTCTTTTGAAAGCACAAACAATCGGGATTGCAGGTTGGTCTAGGTTTAGGGCATAAACGATCATCGAATGTGATAAAGATTTTAAAAAAGTGATCGTTCTGCGTCAGGATTACAGGCATCGAATAGATCCAGTTACGCCTTCTATATATATATATATATATATATATATATATATATATATATATATATATATATATATATATATATATATATACGTATAACTTTTCTTACGTACCCGGGCAGTGACCGATTTGAAACTTCCATATGCAACTGAAGGATCACATTTGCACTTGAATCGCTAATAAGTGATAAGGCCGATGGTTAAAAAGATGGATAATGATTGATTTCGTCCTGCACACTAAGGTCATGTCGTTTCATTAGTACGTTTCGTAAACCGAAACTGACAAGCAAAGAGGTGGCGGCATGTGTTATGATGTTCCCTCGTAAAAGTGACACCACAATAAAGTACTTTCGAGAGAAATTTTCTTGAATAATGTAGAAATCATTAAACGGCGGACAAAAACAATACGCTTTTTTAAGTCCTCAATGACAGAGAATAAGAATTCAGAAAGCTGCATGCACTTGCACGTGGATAGCGAGCACCCCACGTGGTTTGCACCAAAGGAAATGAAACGGCACCGTCGTGGAGTTTGCATGTAAGGATTCAAAACGTTTTGAAAGTCTACATACTTTATACGTTCTATTATTTAGTGCCAAACGATGAAAACAAGAAGCGCTATCGGTCGAACGGAAAAAGCACATATCGTGTCGGCTCCTATCGCACGTTTTTCTTTACACCATTCCACACTGAACGATGCAGGTGAGCAGACTGCGTTAAGCATCAAACAACAACAACATACATCAAAATTATCAGTTTTTACAAGTTCGACAGGCTTCATAAATACTTCGGATAAGAAAGATGGTTGTCGCTATCAACAGTCGATCACTTCATGACAAGAAAAATTCCACATGCAAATCTGATCAAAAAACCTCATCTTTGCCCCGAAAATCCAGAAGAGAAAAATACGTTAAAATATAGGAAGGTGAAATCCGGATTACATATGTGGTGTTACTTGAATGATCCGGTAGGTGGTATTTGTTAACGAACGTAACAAAATTTATTGCATGTGCAATCGTCTGATGGCATAGGCACATTCAGAAAATTCCAACGTGCCTCATTTGAGTAACATATAGATTCAGATCTACTATTTTCATCCCTTTCGTTTTCCTAATGTTTTTCATTTTCGTAACGGAACCATCATTTCCTGTTGCAGACACAGACGACTCTGACATTTTAATCATGTTCAACGCTACTTTTTTACTCTTTTCTTACGAACGTATAAAAAAGTTTACCAGAATCGTTCCGTAACGACACTATTATTGCAGTGAACAAGCGGCTGGTTTGCAGTTTACAGAAGATAGAAAATTATATTTCTCTTTAAACGTTTCATCGACATATTTCCATTAAATGAAAGTACCGCTCGCACTAATATCCATACGAAATTCTATACACCATTCCATATTCACCTATTTCATAATCCACACCTGCAGCGGTTAATTTTCTTCCTAATTTTGAGGGATCGATAATTAAGTCATTAGACTATTTATTCAATTCATAGCACGATAAAAAGAATAGTGTGTTACGTATCTTTCCCGACAACGGTTGATTAGTTAAATGCACAGTACAGTAAGTTACCTGCACTGCAAAATCGCTCTCAGAGGTGTTCTGTCGTACGGTGACCTTAGTTCATGTAATGATCTATGGCTGTTGAGCAAAAAGGACGCTTACGTAAACGACACAATGACATAAGCTTTGAAATGAAAATGCTGAAAAATCGATCAATTTAATTTCTCGCATCACCCACAGTTAGCCGAGTCTCGCTAGCAAATTATCGTTCCATTTCCCATGCGAATTAAAAAAGGACCGAAAAACACACTAGAAAGTTAAAGGAGAAAAGAAACTGAACACTATGCGTGAAGAAAGGAAAAATTCAGTTTTCATCCGAACGATCCTCTCCCTATATCGTGTCGCTCAATAAAAATTCAATCATCAAAGTCACATATCTAAAAAAATCCAAACTTACAATTATGATGTTTAATTGTTGCTTACTGCAAGAAAAGTAAGTGAATTCTTCGTTGCACACAATTCTCCCCACGAATCCACTTCTCTATTAGTGAATAGTTTTATAAAAGTGGCAAGATAATGAATAAAATTTCTGCAATATAGAATGTCATTTTAAAACACCGATTAAATGCCTTCGATCAGTTGTTCCCCCATTTTCGAATAAATGAACGAAAATGCACAATAGGCTCTCAAACAAAGTGAGATTGCTAAGCGGCTGAGGGGAAAAAAGTGCGTTAAAAACTCAAAACGGAAGATAAATTTGACGCCTCTCTCCTCTGCAAAAATCGAAATAACGCATAAAAATTTGCATAGATGAAATGTAACGATAATGTTGACCATTGAAGGCATTCTCAATCGATCTTTCAAAGGCGCTATCAACATGAATATAGACTGTGAAAGCAACTGTCTTTCCAAAGACTAAATCTGCGAGTAGAATTCACTATTTCAGATTTCCAAGAACAACTTCCATTTAACATCGAATTTCTCATTGCATATTTCTTTCTTTTGCAGAGCGAAAGTAAAAAAAAAAAACAAAAAACGAAATTGAAGAGAAGATTATAAATGCAGAACAGAGCCTATTTTCAGCCGATCCATCCATGATACGGCCGACTATCAAGTATTGCCTTGCTCTATGCAGATTTACTTAATTTACGATTGCGCATAGCCACATAAATCATGAAACGATATTGCATGTAGTATATATTCAAGCGGGGTGATTTCATGATCCTTAAATGTTTGAGGAAATAATCGTATTCTCCTCTAAGTTTCTTAGATACATTCACTGCGACTATGCTTAAGATGTTATCACTTAATGCTCCATCATTTGATGCAAATAAAAACTTCGACTTTCTTTACGTCTTAAGCACTGAAACTTCACTCGAAATATGAAAAAGAAAACAACTGTGAAACAGAATTATCAGACAGGCACTGCCACTTGTTTTATATATTAGAATGAAACGTTGATAAAATTTCGTAGCACTTCAATGTAAAGAGTGAAGATGAGCTTTGACCTTTTGAAATGAAAAATTTGTGAATAATCGAAATAGCTGAACTGAACACCTACGAAAAAAGAAAGGAAATGTATGTTTCATCAAGTCAGGGAGACGTGGAATATGAGGTCACTGAGCCTTGATGATGGCGTCACTGCGAACCGGCTGGAAAAGAAGGGCATGTAATAACAAATTTGATCATCGTAATTCGTAGTTACATGCCAAAATAGTCAATTACTTTATCGTGCCAACAACCCTTAGGGCATGTGGAAATAAGACCCATTATGGTTTATTGATGGAACCACGGGAAGCGCATGAATACGAAAGTTTTTGCGACCGCCAGAGCTGCAGATGTTTTCAAGGCAGAGAGTGTGACCGCCTATGGAAATGATGAAAGTTCGGATGAAGGAGCTCCGACAGCGTTTTTGCGAAAACTACACCTGACAGAAGAAGTTATGGTCATCCAGAATGAAAAAGTAGAATATTTTGTACGATACATCATAGAGTATTTTTTTAAACTGACCATACATTATATCCGTCGTTCGATTATCTACCACGGAAAGACGGAAATTCCGACAAGTATCATAATATTCGTGTGTCTCGAAGGATACTCCAGCACCGTCCTTTTTCCTGTTGCAGTGACTTCTTCAGATATGCTACCTTAAGCATACCGCCTTAAGCGCGCAATTATCAATTTTCTCTCTCAGGATGACAAATCCACTTTGGACGGAAACTTGCAAAAAAAAAAAAAACTACTGGTAGGTTGGCTGGGTTCTGAAAATAGAAGCGCAAAGGCAAAAATTTCACAGCGATGGTGGACACTTTTTGACGTTCAAAGTCAACCAGTTTCAGTTATACAACAACGCAAATCTGTTTAGTATGCAAATGCAACGGCACCCATCTTAAAAAAGAGTACTGCACAACTGGAAAATATGAAGCAATTTGTATTTCGAAGAAGATTGCATCTCATTCAAAGCCAACCAAATAAACGAGATTCCACTTACGATGTGTACAATTTTCTCCTCTTTTTTTGCACTTCATTGCAATGCAAAAGCATTATTGATTCAACTGCAAGTATATCAAGCAACTTTAACAGTGAAATTTGAGATGTGAGCTTATTTCGATACAAAATTTGAACTTCGAATGCAACTTCATATAAAATGACAATGCAACTGGAATTCTCCGTAAAAGTATATAAAAGTACATTTTCAATTTATGGAAATTTAGCCTCTTAAATATATCAGCTACAAAGCAAACGAATTAAGACAACATCAACTTAAACTGTTGGTAAATTATACTGGGCACTTTTAAATTGCGTTATACATCATCCCAATCGTTTGAATTTCTTGCTCACTTTTTTGAGGAAGCAGCTATCGAGAGATGGTAGATGAAAAATGAGATGAAATATTGTGGAATATAAAATCGGCCTTGGCCAAACCCAACGAACAATAAGTATAGATCTTCTTTCAACAGACCGAATATCCTTATTCTTTAGTGCTCAATATAAGGCAAAAACGAATTCCCTACTTAAAAGAGACGACTTAATCAATCTTAATTGCTGTGGTCTATGTCATAGTATATAAAACTATAAAACAGCAACTAATATCACAATAAAACACCAAAGTTGAAAATCCCGAAGAGCATGCACGATGTGCACCTTTATCAACACGAGTAATTTTAGGCCCTCGTAGAAAATTGTGTTTATGCGGCAAGGAGAATTTTTTTTTTTTTTGCATACAAATCCACGCCACTTTTGAACAATGCACGCACTTTTCCGGATACGCTCAGTGGCAATAACTCTTATCGAAATCGATTGATATAACTGAATGATAACATAGAAAATCACCCGAAGGGATAGACCGCATCGTCAACCGTCTCTTAATATTAGGCATCATGATCACGAGAGAATTTGCCGGGCAACTTGGCAGATATATATATATCATCGGCAGGTGTATATCGATACTTACAAAAGTGCTAGAAAACGATATCGCGCTGTAATAAGACAGCAGAAACAATCGAAAATGCCTTTGATATTAGAACGAAGACGTGAAATAACACCGGATGTGTCTTACGCAATCGCTTCAGGGGATACTGAAAATTGAGAGAAAAAACTGAAAATTCAGGGGAAACTTCTTTGATACGGACGCAGTCCGTATCAAAGAAATAAGGTTCAGTCTCATAACGTTTACTCGATAGCAACTACGCAAAATTAACTAAACATCACTGGTGAAAACGAGCATCCCTCTTTGGCACAAATTTTCAAAGCTTTTTTCAAATCAAATTTTAATTCTCAGATGACCATTTCTTTCTCTAAGAAATACGACCTTCTATATTCTGCATGATTCGGCTAGACAAAGTGGTTTTTCTTTTAGCATCCTAAGCTGCAACGTGAAATAACAATATGGTAGCTGAGACATGGATCGTAGAAGTTTTAAATCTACAACGCTGCCACAAAACTGTCAAGGCATCTACGTAAACGATTTACCTAAAACGACATTTAACAAGCTTACGTCTCAATGTTCAAAGAATATTTGCATAGCCACCTCATAAAGTCATGGAATTTCTGACAGTGGGCACATCTAACACTTCAACGAAAATAAAAGGACGCGAAATTTGAATTGCTACTGATTGAAATTAATTATTTCCGGCCGGTTATTCCAAATGCCCACCCTAACCACTTGGATGAAAATTGCACTTATAACCAACCATTCATTTCGTCGAATGGTGAGGAGAAAAAAAGAGAAACAGAAAAACATTCACTGACTTTAAATAAAACAGGCATATAGAAAATGCTAAGATGCAGTCGTCGTCTTTTGTGAAATCTTCAACTTCCAAATCATAAGAGGCGGAACTATCATATATGTGGAACCTGCGAAGAGGCGTTTTAAAAAGTCTCCTTGTATATCCGAAGGGGTTCATGGAAAAGAGATTACAGGTTCGATAAAATAGTGCACATTTCAATCTTAGTGGCTGAGTTTTTTACTGTTAGCGATGATCGCTTATTGAGCAAATGATAGCTACTGCAAAAACAAGATATTTTTTATGAGGATTTTTCGAGACAAGCTGGGCTGATGGTCTGGTGCCATACCCTTTTTAATCGATTTCTAGGCCACATTTTCCAAAATTTAATTCATTTCAAAGTACTGCTCCTTAAACATGCTAATGTGTCGCCAGTTCTCAAACCATAAGTGTACAAGCTTTCACCATAACTCGGAAGATGCGAAATATTTGCTCTAAGAACTTGTATAAAAAACAATGCAGAAAAGTTTTTGCTCATCAACTTTAAAAGCAGCTGAAGAACGAACGTAAGGGAAGAGAAATATGAATGAAGACTGCGTACGAGTTACGACCCAGGATGAAGCATGTTGTTGTTCGCTAGGCCCCCACCAATCCGCGGCAGCGCAGCAACACACGGTGATGTCAAACTCGCGCACCAAGCCTGCCCTGAACACGGTTGGAGAAATGTGGATAGCTCAGTTCGAAAGAGTGGAAGAACGGATCAAGTCTGACGTTCGCATTTGGCCTCCTTAGTGGATGCGAAAATGTGACCAGGTCTGTGTTTCCCTTCCTCATCAACAGCGCTCTTATCGGTCACAAGCACATTTAATCGTGAACAAACAATGCCCATATCACACATCCAATACGATGCTGCTCAACTAATATCAGCTTTAGTAAGAAAGGGTTACTCAAGATAAACTGTGTCCAAACCCTATTTCTCCATTGGCTACGGAGCAAACACAAAGTATGGATGCGATATTGCGTGAGCGACAGAGGAAGGATCTACATCGCAGATAATGTGAAGGAGTAAACGTAATTCAAAGGATCGTTACAAGCATTGCACTCTCACCAAATCACGTTAATGTGAAGAAAAGGGGAGTTGATGTAGAGCTGAGAAGGAATTTACGAAAATAATTAAACTTAAGGGAGGGTTTTGACGGCATCATCACCGAATGTGAAGGTGGAAAGATTTTGAAGATGGAGAAGTACTGCCTTATAGCAGGAATTACTGAGAAATCAAAAATTCCACCGAAACGATACTGAATGGAAGAAATACCGCTAACACACCTTTTCGATGGGTCATTGCAGATGGGTACTAACAATGTGTCTACGGCGATGAGCTATATTGTCATGTTCACATGAATCGATTCATACGAAATTATCAAACCAGGATTTCCTTCGATGAGAATGTTGAGGGCTTGTCCATATCGCTGCAAAAATTCCACAGCATGCAGAAAACACTTTCACTTCATCATTACATGCATATACAAAGTTCACAGCAAAAGTCCTCAACACCTCACTGTCGGTCAAAGTGCTCCAAAATCGTATCGGAAATATTCGATCAGCTAACAGTAATGTATCAAAAATATAGCTAATAGACCAATGAACTGAATAAAAAACATATAATACAGCTGGATGAAAAAGAAATAAAATTAGCTGAGCAGCGCAAACAAAAGGACACACTCCACCAAATGTTGAAATATGTGAAGGCATGGTGTTGATACAAATCCCTATGTTTCCCCGCCCTCCTTCCACTTCTGCTTCAGGTTCATGACAGCATGCTATGACTTCTACAGCTTAACATCTGAGAATTTCACGGACTGGCGTGAAGCCTAAGTGTGCTCCTATTGGCTGAACTACGCCCAACTCCAGTGGCGGCGGAATGCGGCTGCACGTTGCTCGATGTCAGCTAGCAGGCTTATATAATGTGAAAATTTCGGCGGGCACATATCTGCGCAAGCATGTCCAACATTCGCCTTCAACGATCGAGTGAATTTGGATGTCTCAGACCTACAACATGTCACATATTTCTTCAAGCTCTAAGCAGTTCGTGCGCACTTGTTGTGTTTTTGCCAACTACACACTCCACTGATTGACCATAATGCAGTTGTCGTATCGATAAGTGCTCTTCGTGAGCTTCTTAAACGACTCAAAATTATCAAATATCTAAAATTCCGCTAATAACCAACGTTTCCGTTTTCGTTGGGAGAGTTTTCTAGGAAATAATCACAAAAACATTATGCTTCAATCAACCACATTATATGTTCATTCACTACCTAAGAACGTTTTCACTAGCTCATCTTTACGCGCATTTACTGCTTGCTCCCTTTGAAATTTGCATTCGCGGGACGTAATAATTTACATATGTGCATATGCGTCTATTTACTTCCATATATATGCATATGCGTGGAATCGCGTTTCTATTTATCTATGCAGATATATGCATATTTATTTACTTATGAATACATTATTCATACGTGAGTTCTCCACTTTTAACGTGGAAATCCTCTGATGCTAAGAATTTATAATTTCATAGAAGCAATCCGCGCTCAATGATAAATCTCCTTTGCGATACCTCCACCCATCATCTCGTGATTTCGAGATGCCTAGGACAGCTAAAGAGATTAGAATATTCGCAAGTTTGAATTGCTGGCAGGAAAGTTCCAGACTCAGCGAAGATAACAAAGGCAGCGAACAGGCCAGATATTATAATATTCGCTTGGAGTTTACCAAGTTGGCCAATCAAATGATTCCGAAACGCCTATGTATTGTCCGATCAACTCTTCTACGCACTTCTCAGTTTCCTTGAAAAGAAGCCTATATTTGAATAGTGAGACTATTGCAATTCTGTTGTGACTAATGAGGTCAAACCTATTTCCGGTGAAAGAAAAAAAAAACGGTGGTACAGACAAAAGCTAAATTAATATTGAAATTTTTGCGAATCCATGAAATCACAGTTCTCTCGGTATACACTGTGATCACGCCACCTGGGAATGTGATAGAGATTTTGCCGGATATGGCACTGGAGTGGCAACTGAAAATATCTATTGATAAACTAACAGAGCAATGATCACATTTACTCCCGTGGATTCTTCACATAACGCAACCGATCAACTTTTGTACTCTTGTGTCGCCCGAAGGAATATCTGCGGCCTGTATAAGTCGGAATTCGGGTAGTTCAGACGTTTTTGGTTCGACTAGTATTTGAGGCTCGTGGTGCTTCCTCATTTTCCTGTTCGTCTATCTGGCCCGTTGTCTTCTGTGTTGGCATCCACAAACGACTGTCTTCTGGCCTCTACGTTTACTCGATTCCCACTACTGCCGGTTACAAGCAACACCAAAAGCGGTTTATTTCGACCACAAATTCTACACATTTATTGCTCTCGAGGAATCGCTTGTGATGCACCAAGGCGAAATAAGCACTCCATAGGGAGCAGTTTATGGGCGGAATTGGGTACTCAGAACATCCTTCCTTGGCGAAAAAAAACTTATCAAAAGAGAACCTCAAAAAATACGTATTAGTTATGTGTTTGGTGAAGATGCTAAAATGTAGTGCGAAATCACTCCGCCACAAAACCTTCTTGTCACTTGAACATTAAGTACGACCGCCATATTACTCTCCTATTCACTTAGTAAATTTCTATTTCACTTTGTCCCAATTTCCACTTCCAGGAAAATGTTCTCACTGCTTGGCCAAATTGCAGTTATTTGGCAGAAGTGAACCGACCTCCACGTCCTACCAAGACTACCAAAAGTTAAATGGCTGTGAACTGAAAGCTGCACTTTCACTCTAACCGCTTGGCGCTACAGCACATTTCCACTCTCTTAAGCCTGTCTCCAGCATACATCCTCTCATGTCTTTGAAGGGAAGCCAACCCTATAAGGTCAATCTGCGGGTGATTGTGAGATATTCCCAGGAATTGGAATTACCCCCAGTAGGAGCGAAATCAGCGTGCAAAACTCTCGATGGAAGCTTGCCTTCAGAAAGCCACTAGTTAGTTAACTGCATGAAAGACGCCACGTCAGATTAAATCATCATTAGAAAACGAATATCGCTATCGTCCCAAGACATATCAACAATACGACG
The DNA here is from genome assembly GCA_037576465.1 of Parascaris univalens. NCBI lineage: Eukaryota > Metazoa > Nematoda > Chromadorea > Rhabditida > Ascarididae > Parascaris > Parascaris univalens. Next base: position 226,065,708 of record CM075173.1, read on the forward strand.
CAAACGGAAAGTTATGAATCTTTGGATTAGATGATAAAATACTCAATCAGTAAGCTTTTATTAGAATATCGAATCGTCCTCCGCCGTATCGCTAGTCTTCACACAAATCATTTTAGTGGTGAATGAAAGCGATTCATTGTTTTCAAATGAGCGTGAATTTTTCAGCCAACATAATAGCGAGTCGTTGTGACATATTACCCATCCATCTGCTTAGGTATTTTCTTTAACGCTCCAATATGCGAAACTTCTCGCTTTCATCCTCCAATTTTTTTCTACTTGAGAGAAGGCTTCCACAGAAACAGTGATGAAGCAATTAACAGAATTTTCATAACATAATGATAAAATCCACAAATAAAGACAGCACATCTGATAACAATCCACAGATAATGATATCGCCAAACGATGATAAAAGGACGTTAGGGGGTATATCCGAGTGAAAGCGGATTTTTCGTTGCAACATCGAAATCGATCGGAACTGCAGCAGATCGTTTTTGAATTCAATTTACGCCGGCTTTTCGAACACACAATTTTGCGCTTTTGAACGTACATCAATACGCAACGGCTCTAGATAAAGCGGACATTCCCAATTGTGTTAAGCTTCATATATCCTATTTTCCGGCCTTTACATACTATGCGGTCTAGATTACTGATAAAGTTGTTGGATCTCCTACTGAAGTTTAAACTATCCATCGTCACACCTATATTCACTCCTCACCTAGCTGCATTACCGCAGAAAGACTGGCCGGCACTTTCCTATAGAAGTTCGTGCGAAAAGTCGCGCTTTGATGGTATTAGCCCACAAACGTGGCAAAGATAAAGTAAGCTCTGGCAATGGAATAAGAAGAAAGATTACTAGTTAGTATCGCGATCCACGTTGACCGACCGTAGAAATCTCAAATATTATGAATTTTGATCCGTATCGAAAGGCAACAAATAGGTACGCCTCTTATCGAAAGTGATTAACCTGAACGGAGATACAACAGTGAGAAAAGACAAATCCAACTCAACGGTTGATGGGAAAACTAACATTTTTTAGTTCAGCGAATGCTTCCCTTCGTTGAATCTTTATTTGACACTGATGGCGGGTGGTTTATAACTTGGCAGGTTCACAACTAATATTCATTACAAATACAGAAAAGTTGTAACGTTTTGCGATCCTTGATATTTCCCCTGCAAAACTAATAAAGACGCTGATCTTTGCTATCCGAAAACTTCATGGGTTAGAGATTCAACTGATTGAATTCTTCTGTTATTCAACAACCAGTATAAAGCGTCTGATAGCATTTTGCGCAATGCATGTTTTTAATGACTATAAAACAAATCGTCAATCCCTTTTTTGAAAATCTGAGTAGTTTTTATCGAAATAAAGCGCAAAACACATGTAAATTAAAGCAAAAATGAACAGCGACAGAACAATGAGCTCTAGAATATATCTGAATTAGTAAATAGACCCTTCTGTTATTGCATTATCGCAAGCCTGCATAATGCTTAGACATACGCACATGTGTGCACATTTACGCCAACAACACAAATGATTCAGCTGCTAAAAATAATTGAGGCAGCTATTTAGAGATTAAGCAGATATAAATTATGCGATGTATTTGTCAATGATATGAGCACAAACATCTCTTCCACAGCAAAGGCGAATTCTGCCTTCCAATAACGCTCCCTCTGTGTAAGTAGTTACTCGTCGCATGTCACTTACTAAACAGGATTTAGGTTTTGATGCAAAAATTTGCCAAAAATAGCACTCACCGGAAAAGGATGGTTAGACGCTCGACATCGAGCGGACTTAACGAATTTCAGAAAATACAACAAAACGTAGCCCACTGAGCGCATATAATGTAAATTGCAATTTCTTCAGCAATGTTATCCAACAAACGTCGCAATGACTGTTGTTGATTGAATGAGAATATTTCATTATGTGGTGGGAACAACTGCACAAACAATCGAATTATTCTCTGATTTCGTTTTATTCACTCAGCACTCTGCTAAATTAACTCCATCGTTGAGATAAAAACCTCTAAGTATGGGATTAGATCGGAAATTATCCCTCCATATAATCGTGCATTGATAATCACATTTTGCTATTAAAAAATCAGAGTATGTTTATCAAGCAATAATTCGACCACAACTTCAACAGCATCAAACGCAAAACTTCTTACTTCATCTGACCTTAATGAACAGCAAAGATTACAGGTAATATAACAACTTAATGCATGAAATCTCATGTATTCAATCTCTTAATTTCTTATTTTCTTCTTCCTCAGAAAATGCTCTGCAATACTGAAAGAGTAGGTATATTTAATTTTCACAAAAACTCCTTTAAATGATCTATTTTTATCTTAATGAAATCGGTAAATATGACATAGTTTAAAGTTCAGTAAAAATAAAGGAGCGGCGTCTAAATAAGATGAGAGAATCGAAAACAACTGAGGTATGTGCAAAAATACAACGTCCTAATCCGCGCAATATTCACTTATATTTAATAACTGAATGCGACGGAGGCAGGAACAGCACAACACGACTTCTAAAATGATGTAAGCTTTTAGAACAGAATAAAATTCACCCATGGGCAAGCAGAAATGAACATCATAAGCAAGCGCTCGGTTCGTCATATTTTCTAATAGAAGAGGTGAGTGAAGTATTTCCTGAAGCATATTTTTTCGTTTATGAAGCATATGTCGATTTCAAAAACGGAGCTCACCTATCACTCACTGAAAGTAATAATTTACAGGCTCCTTAAGACGGAGAAAATAGCTGCGATGAGGTACGATGTTAACGGCTACTGAAAATATGGTTACATAGAATAAAGGTAGATACATAGAGGTGGAAAAATCACTGAATAGAACAAAAAGGAAAAAGTGATTATAGATTCATCAATTTACCACAGTTGCCTATTTTCAGACACAGAACGCCTAATAAGACCGCAACAAAACTGGGCTATGGCAGAATTTGGATTTGAGATCCTGGTAGATGTTATTACCAATTAAGGAGTATGAGATCTGAAAATTGCTTTGGTATAAGGACAGTTTTGAAGAAACGATGGTTTTACTTCAGGAGGCAGCAGTCTATAGTAGGTAAAGAATAATGCACATCAGCAGCTCGCGCTCGAAAATTCCGAATTAATGTTCGGACATCACCGCCATCCCATACCAAGTTGTGGCTGGCTCTATAAAGATAATTCATAACTATGAAATCGCGAAGATTCACGTCACGCTCTTTTGTAAACGAACCCCCTAGCCTTTCCTGCAGTGGGGCTTTCTTACATTGAGAGATCTGTGGGGGAGGGATGGACTTCCAAAAGTTTCCTCATCTCTCTGAGGAATATTAAAAATTGTGTCTTGCTTCGGCGAAGGGCAAAAAGTTTATCTCAGAGTTGCAGGAACATAAAATGATACCATCAAGCAATACGTTTTTACAAATACGCAGGAGGAAAACGTGACATATAAGTGCTGGCAAAGAACAACACTCAGTTTTAAGCGAAAGAAGAAACCAGGACATGATAGACATAACGAGAAAAATAAAAGAAACAGTGACAAGTTGAAGCTGGATGAGCTCAACATAAAGACATTCGTCAATATGCAGTCAAACAGTGTTTCACGATTTGATATAGTGAGAAATAAAATAGTAAAGTAAGAGAAAAGAAAATTAAGCCATGCCAGAGTCATGCTATCTTCTCAAGCGAGTCAATTTGACGGGAAAAAATACTTGGACGAATGGAAAATAGCAAATACAACAACAACACAGAAAGGTAACTGTAATACAAAAATACGCCTTCGTCGTAACTGCATTGTGTGTCGAAATCCTTTGAACCCTGTTTCCTATCAGCGCTAAAATCTTTTCGACTACTTTGGTTTACATTGCTCCGCCTCCGAAATTTCGAAAGGCTTACTGCGAAGGTTCTTTCAGCTGCACTGTAATAACGCAACGTTGCATAAATAATGCAAAATTTTGTCTTCTAAGGTGGAAGTTTTATAAATATATTCCATGAACATCAACTTTAAGGAGGTTTCTGGAGCGTTGTTTACTATGCCGATAAATTCATCAAGAAGTACCCTCCGCCACAGCGAGAAAGTACAGGAAAAATTACGATGTACTCTGTGAAGTCGCAGCCTTCTGGGAGTTCTGCACTTTGCTCGCGGTGTCTCAAATTCGCTACTGTTTCTAATTTTCATCATATCCACTGCGAGCATTGCTAAAATCCCGTTCTTCTCGTACCCATATTCGCCGAAATTCCAGCCCATATATTCGTAAACACCTTATCATATTGGAATCAGCTGACGCATCGTTGCTCAAGTGCTCATATGGAAAGAGTTTTTGGAAATGCAATAGCGGATGCACCCAACCAGGAGAAAATTTTCGAAACTCATCCATAAATGCAGCAACGAAAAGTTGCGCTCTAACGCAGTGCTATGCCAAGTGCGTAACTTCTCAAAAATAGCGAATCCACTCATGTTTTCTGCGAACATGACAGCGCGCAATAACTTACGTCCCATGAAGGTGGGTCTCTGAACAAACCGAAGCTTCTTCCTGCCTCTCATATTTCCCATAGATCTAACGCAACTAAAACACTAGCCGACTTCGTCTTTATTGCAAGTTTATGACGTAGATTTTGTGCATATGCATGTTACATTTAACAGTTCACCAATAAGTGATACAGCGCTGCAAAAGAGGCACATAATGGATTTAAGATAGCTGGAAAACAAAGCGATGAAGTTCTCGATGACTGCCTGAATTGCGTGGTACATGTCAGAGCAAATCACGAATGAAGCTTTGCCGCTGATGAATGTCACTAGATGAGTGACACATGGGCGCTCTGTTCTATCCGTATCGCTCCTACTCTGGCGGAAGGCGCAGTTAGTCGCAAACCTCAATATGCTGACAAAATGATCAGTATTGAGAAGAGCTAAAAATTCCAGTAATTCGGGTGGTCACTGAAAATGGCAAAAGTTTAGAATATTCGGAAGTGAAAACAGCGCTTGTGAAAACAGCCGGAGCACAGTGACACAGGCTGACACCGACTGCCGGGGACTATTATTACGTAACTTCCACGCGCAAAATTTTAATTGCATTGCATGCAACGTTGCCATTGGCAGCTTTCTGATCAGCTCAACAACATATATGAGCAAAAAGGTTGGAAAAAAATGTCTTCTACTGAGTTGGTTGAACTACGGAAGAAGGAAAAACTTAGAATTAAATAAAAAATTTGAAAATCAAATGCAGCTCAAAAGAGTGCAGTTACTCAGTTAACTGCACCAACTTTCCTGTAAGCGGTATTTCATCTGATGCGCTATACATCCACGCAGACATAAGAAAGGAGGTGAAATATTTTGCAGGAACTGTTAATAAATTTGTCTTGTGTGCTTGCAAAATTTGATTGGCTGAAATTTCTTGTTAATGTTTAGATCTCTGCGCTGATCCACGAAAAAGATAAGCGTTTAACATCTCGAGCAAAATTCCATGTATTCAGGAGATCTTCATTAAAAAAAGAGCATTCATTCCCTTCGTAGATATGCATGAAACTTACACTTGCAGAAAACGCCAAAATCCAGAAGAAATCTCCAGGCTTTAGCATGTCACAGCACTCACTGCAATGAGGCTTTATCGACGTCTCCGAAAGCTATTGTGGAAATCAGTTTACTTCAACCGCAAACATCGCGAAACTTGTATTTTTTAATGCGCTGTTACACAGCAGTCCTATGCGAAAACGATAGAGTGCATCATCGTAGCTAATGCTGTTGGGTATAGCATCGAAGAATGAATCCTACATATTAACTTGCAATTTCATACTGTAGTGAACATAGTTATACGTATGATTCATTCCCTTCACGTTCTCGGCGTTTGTTGTTCTTCGCATAACGTCCCTCACTGACTTATGTGTTCTTTGCATATGTGGAGCCTATGTAAAGTCGTGTTTCGGCTCGTTTGTGCGTCTTCATTCCTGCTCACGTCCGCGAGCAGTGTTGCTTCCTCATAAAGTACTTCCTCTACCTCGCTTGCACTCATATATCAGCATCGAGCAGACGGATACCACCTCCTGCCTTCTGCCTACACTCGGTTATCCGCGGCGCTGCTACCAGTAACAGGGAAGGTAAACATACTCCTCTGATAAAGGCGAATGCTTTGTACCTCTTCTTCCTCACTGGCTCGACATCCCTTCTAGGGCTTACGAGGCGCAAAAACCATGCAGCAGTGTCCTGCGCGCAGAGCAGGCATATTTGCGTCCCACAACGGATATCATTCATCGCAATACACCGGAGAGTTCCCATTGCGTACGATGATGTGAGTCGCACAGAACCACACATGCATGTGTAGATTTTGGTCCCTGCCCAAGCAGTCCTTGAGCAACCAAAGGTTCCGACCTTCGAGAAATTTGAACCCATTATTGCATTATAACCAAAATGGGACGAAGCGCATATACGAAATATATAGGATATCCGTTAAGCTTTGCAATATTGTCCACATACAACGTACTGTACTCATAAATGCAAACTGACGGCCATTAAAGCAAGTAAAAATGCGGGAACAGTCTCAAATACGCCCGATTATGTCAAAGGATAACGTGCGAAAAAGATATTTAAGTGAATTTTTCAGGAAGCGTTGGATTAAACTGCATTTTTGCAAATGCTGTCAGCATAAAATATGGAAAATCTTAGAGGTTTTACATATGTTGAAAGAAGAAATAGATTCCTAGGAAGAAATAGATTGCTGAGGCTTCCGATTATCATCGTGCGTTACTACTGTTACCGGCTATATGAGCTCTCACAGTAACGATAGTCACTCTTCACATAAATTACAGGTAGGAAGTGTGGAATACACTATTGTCTTAATGTCCTCTTCACCTGTAACCCGCCAACATTCGTTCCACCCTCCCCTTTTCGCTCTTTTTCCAATTAATGGCGATTTTCGTTTGCCTCCTTCTCTGCAAATGCCAGGAAAAATGATGCTGATAATAGTGAAGATGCACGCTGTCAACACCTTATGAGTTAGCCATGTGATTTGCAAAACGTCTCTACCCACGCAACAACATTGGCGATGATCGACTAACTTGTCTCCTATAGAAAACGGTCATATTCTCGCAACAACTATTCTATTTCTTCATAACTGTGAACTGCAAAAGTTCCATCAGTGTGACAACATCTTTGACGAAATACTCCACCATAATCTGAACATGAAAAATTTTTAATGCAAACTATTTTCCTCTCATAAAGTCAAAATTAGAATATTTCTGTATATACTGATGCGAAAAATTTCATACATTTCACTTGAAACAAAAAAACCCGGCATTCATGGAACCATCCATAACCTCGTAAACTATAAGCATTAGGAGATTTTCCTAATTATTCTCACAAAGCTTCGCAACTGCGCTCGATTTTTTAACTCAAATTCCAACTTGGGAGAAGTTTCCTAAGCTGAACAAAACTACCACCCCCCCCCCCCCCCTCAAAAGAACTCCAGACTAGCAGTAACAATCAAGAAGAAAAAACTCTAGACTAGAAGCAACCCAACCACGACGTAACAATCGATGAAACTATGAATGAGAACATGAAGATAACGAAAAAATTCGCACAAAATACAGCGCTGAACAGTAGAAAATAGAAGTAAAGGATAGATAAATATACGGAAAAAGTCACTAAAAATAAGGTGCTCACTTGAGGGGCTATTGTAGACGTTGGCAAATCACGACTATAAAAATAGCGAATTATAATTCATAAAAATTCTTAAAGGATTTTAATGAAAGGATAAATTGTATTGAACTTTCTTCTAAATTAAATTTCAAGAGAGATTCACCAAGAGAATGAATAATTGCTTGCAGAAATCACCAACGAAACATAACGTTGACCAATTGCGCGAATAGAAATTTAAAGCTAAACTGAAAGCAACGAAAACCAATTGCGGACGATTGAAGTGGAAAATGCCGTTCGCTTTGTTTGGACACAATGGCGAAACGCCAAATAAGCGAATTCATCACGCAGAAAATCACAAGCCCCTAGGAAGCATTTTCGGTGCTCTTAATGGTCCACTTTGACAAATACTTCAACTCTGATCGCATTATGCACAAAATGATACCGACTATCGATTGATGAAACTATCGAAGAAATGCGATGAAGGATGGGTAATCGTAATCGACCAATCAAAGTAACGGGATGAATATACTGATCTAAAGATTAAAAGGAATCACTCGACGAAATGAACCATATGCTGACGGAATGCAAAGGATGGAGTGCTCTCAACAAATTAATTTGGCAAATTAATCGACTAGGGGATCAGTTGGATAAATGAACCTAGATGATTCGCCCTACAGAACGAATAGACGAATTGTTGATCGACCTCAACTTTGAAACATAAAGAACAACTGAGATACCACTGTGGATGAGGTGTGTCGAATCGAAAATGCTTCACAACTATTATATATCATCTCCGTGTCCATGTCGTTTAATTGTTGGCAAGCTGACACAGAGGGTTACTGATTTGATAGGAATTGAGGGACAAGAAAAATCCGGCATAGATAGGACAATCACACCGTGACTTCTGGAATGCAACGGTAGTGGGCGGCTTATTATCTAAAAATGAGAATATCATGTGATAAGGTTAGAGTAGGTGATAACAATGAACATAGCCAGACAAGCAAGATTTGCAATGCACATAAGGTCATAAAATGGTTTGCCCACTTAAGACGGCAAATGTGGAGTCAGTTCCTGGATCTTGCCGTCGTTCGCGAATTATCCAGCTGCTTTTGGAAGTACTGAGAAATCTAAAGCCGAACACCTCTCCATATAAAAATAATAATACTTTGTAAGTGCTCAAAGCAAATGTGGAATAGCACCAAAATAGCGAAACTGATAGGAAGAAACTGGGGCCAAGCAATTAGGATAAGTTAAGAAAATGGCTTACCTCAGTAAAGCTCAAAAGAAACAAAAGTTCTCGTCTAACACTAGGAGATTCTTTAGGAAGCGTATGCGGCGTAAACTCATCGCTTCCCTAGGGAATGATACGTTCAATTAATAACGATGAGAACCCAACAGAGGACAACTTAACACATAACAGCGATAATGAAATTACCAGTGAGGAAGAAAACGAACAGGTGAATTAGGTTACCTTTGCTAGGGAAATAATTAACTCTAAGTGCAGCAGTGTCAATCGCTCTTAGTAAGTGTTGACGATAAACTGAATTCTTAAAACATTATAATTAACTGAAGGAGTTACCACTTCAGTTTAAGACAGCAGAATGTACGGATAGGAAATCACATTCTCGGAATTAGCACAAGTTGGAGCCTCGCGATATGTGAAGCAGTTGCTGTGAAGAATCACCATTAAATATGGAATCAGAACGAGATAATTTGCCCCGCTTACACTAGTTACTTTACGTCGATGCCCAGTCAAATCGAGGCAATTATGCCGTTTAGCTTTTGCTATTAGCTAACATTGGTCTGATAATATTTAATGCAAAAGATTGAGCAGAGCCGAACAAGGAGCGAAAAAATGCCACCTGACGCAAGACACAATCCCCTTCACTTCTCATCTGAGTTTATCCCAGTTGAAAAGTGTAGTTAGAAATGAGAATAATCGTAATGCACGTAGTTCCTAGAATCTGTAAAAACGAAACCGTACCTGAAGGACATGGAATGGAAAATATGGTTAGTTTAAAAATAAAATACTTCAATTACTTCATAATACTGCTACTAAGAAGGGGATTTTCAACAGCTCGTAAATGACATCAAATAAAGTGATATCGTCGGAGTGATATCAAATAAATATGAGGGCATCAAAGCACCGGGCATCAGCAACAACGCATTTATAAAGACCTGTTCACTTATACTTTTCATATATTTTACTGCAATTTTTGAGCATCGGAGAAAAGCGATGAATAATTTAAGCGTAAACGCATCGTCATTTTATAGAAATTTATAATTGCCGTTATTTTTGTATTACCTTAAGCGGACAAGAATTAATGATGCTTGGAAGGCTATCATATGGATGAGTCACATTAAGATCCTAAAACAGTCAGCATGCTCAACATTTCTAAGAAATGAAAAAATAGACTGGTGAGGTGAAACTATCAGAAGAAGGAATCTCCTCAATGGTTACAGTCATTGTAACCAGCCGAATGAAACTGTTCCGCAATCAAAATTTCATCTGCTATAACCAATCTTTCCAGTATTCCGATACGACGATTTCGCCCATGTCTCTACATATTTACTATGAGCTCGAGAAGACTGGTCAACTAATAGGTGCATTATGGGAACGCGCCCAAAAATTAATGGTTTTTTGACCCTGGCCCACGACCCTCTAGTCACGTTTAACACCTTTCACCGTTAAAAAAGCCCAAATTGAACAAAAAACTCCCATATGCAACTCGAGGAAAGCGCAACTGAGCGTTTTCGGAGTGAGAAAATAGGGAAGGCAACTTAAACATATGCAAACCGGAGGTAGATATGCGATTGCACAAACCTTTGTGCGGTGCGAAACGTTCACGCCTTAAGTTGTCACCAACCAGCCAAGATTATGTGTTGGCCAAAACACGTAGAAAGGTAGCCGCACTCGTCCACATGGCTAATAGCTACAGCCGTGATGCCTCGAAGAGGTGTCAGAAAATGCACAGAAACGAAAAAAGGCTAAGGTATGCAGAGAAATAAATATTAGGAAAATGTCAAAGGCGCGCATTTGAGTTAGGCGAACAACCGACGGGTAAAAATTCGCTTAAAAATACTTTTGAGCCATTGGGCGAGACACATTTCATTCCATGGCTCCAGCATAGGTAGTCTTCACAACCAATGATAGACATATTCCATTTCAACAAAAGCACTTCCACTATCCACCTCTTTTCACTCCCTAACCTTTCCCATTCGATCTCAGCTAATATTACCATTATTGTGTGGCTTCTTTACGAGATCCGTGTTGGAATAAGACGACAAACGAATGAATAAGTCAAAATTGAGTAGGTCCATAAAATACGCAAGAACATTCGCTAGATCTTTCGCAGTGATATGACTATCACTGCTCTCAAGCGTCGATTGAAAAAGAACTATTGAAACAGTACGAAAAAATGTTCGCATCAAAGATTATCTCCACCGGTGCATTCCCGTATCACTATCCCTTCGACTATGCGGTTATTAGTTTCAAATTTCATGTTGCAAAAGAAATTTGGGCACAGTCGAATGATAAATGTGCGTTGAATAAAAACTGAGCAAAATGACAGCTACAATTTCAAGGAATATGAGAGAGTATCGAAAAAACTTCCCAGCTAACGTTGAATATTGTCGGCTTTTAAAGCCTTATTGATGACACCTAGAGCTGAACAAATTCGCAAAAAACTGATGTATGGAAATAGGAGTGAAAACTGAAAAAATCCCCACCACAATCGATATTGTTCGAAATTTCATCCCTAAGATATGAAAAGAAATGCAGACAAGTGTGGCAATTACGAAAGTTGATCGCATGGATCGACTGTTACGAAATGGAACGGCCAACGGAATGAAAAGGAAATATTCACGTAGTGCGAAAGAAACAAATAGCACATAATGCTTTCCGACATTTGGGAACACCCTTCGTGCGATTCCCACAATATAGCGTCGAGATGAAGATGTGCAATATTGTGGGCTATCTCTATCAAAAAATCAAATGCCAACAAGGAAACTGCGATAGCAACGTTCATTTTTCCCCTCTATCTATTGCAATTATTTTCAGCAAATAGACATACAACAATGGACTGTGTGGAATATTTGGGCATGATAGCAATTTGAAGTAGTAGGGGTTTCAAAATGTGCTCATAATCTTTCCTAATAATCAAATTCGTGCTCTGGCCGCTTATGCATGACAACCTTCCTCCTCGAAAAATCCTCCGAGGAAGCAAAATGACTTGGCTCACAGGGTGAAATATGCAACATCTACAAACAGAAAGATGAGACATATCTGTGAAACCGCAGGCCCAGCAAAACACAAAAGAAGCGGGCTCCTTCTGCGATATATCAAAAAGAATCTATGGTCTACTGAGAGTTTCCGAAGTGTCAAATCCGCGTGTGAGTGAGACTATGGCCATTCTTCTTGTGATTGTTGTTAATGCATTTGTTGAAGTTCATATGACAGTTCTCACAAAAATCTCACGACCAGCAAAAACGTGGTGATTTCAGCGAAACGTAAAATAAGGCTTGTAGGCATGAAAGCAATGACGGTCAAAGAGAGTAAGGAATAGAAGCGGTGGAAAATTTTAAGTGCCACTTCATGATGAACAACAATGAATGGCAATTTATTTCTCAGATTGCGAAAGGTCATTATTGACGCTTCCTTGATGGTGGGTTGTTTATATTGCAGCGTGCCTGTGGAAACATATAACTGTAGCAGTTGAGAAATACCGTACAAACACTTCATACGCTAGTCACCGTTTCGAAAAGACATAGAGTTAGGCCTTAACGCCCTCTAACATAGAGATGGGACGATCATCGAGCAGTAACCATTCTGCGTAAAAATGTCAGCGAATATGAGCTCAAAATTTGGAACGCGATACTCCAAAACGTGCAACCGGAGCGACAATCTTTGCAATCGCTGTCTTGCAGCCAACATCGATGGAAACAACAAAGTATCGACTCAGCTTGCAAAACAGCAAAATCTCGGTATCATATGAACAGCTCTAAGTTCCCATACGAAATATGGAATCCGAATTGCATACATAACTCTTTAACTAAGTTTTCGAATTAAAATTTTACATGCGATAATTTGAGAGGATGGGCCATTTCGTTCCATGCTTGAGGATGTGAACAGTATATTATTTAAAATTAAGCCGATATTTACAATTAGGCCCATATTTAAAATTATAACGGAGAATTTAGGCCGATCTTCTCCATTATAAACAAACTCAAATAAATGAACTATAATGGAGAATTTCGGCCGGTCTTCTCCATTATAAATAAACTCAAATATTTGACTAAACGCAACGACAGTTGAAAAGAAACTGAAACGAAAAATAGCTGATCAGAATTTAAGGTGTAATTTAGGACAGCTGACTGTCAATAAAATGCTCATTAAGTGGCCAACAGCCATATTAGTCCACGCATGAACAATATCATTTAATATTCATGAGTATTTCGCTCTACTTATACGGCAAAAATGGTTTCACGGTTACGTAGAAACCACACCTTTGTTCCACATTTTAGCGGTATACAGCAACCGTTCACAAATTCACGTGATCATTCAAAGGCTATAATATTGTCGGAAATTCGACAGCAAAATGAACAAATATCCTACCTCGTAATCGGCGTTGAAGTTTTGCGTACTCGGCTTCTTCCCTTTCTCTAAAATATGCGCAGAAATTGCAAAACGAAACAGATGCTTACCATCTCTCAGCACAACAGTAGCAAATCTTTAATTATTTAAAACCTCAATGAATTTACCTGAGATTTGCTCCGCATTCGGCACTGAGAACAGATAACGTATTCGAGCCGGCAATAACTCTATGAATTCGATTAATTTCCAGTTTTTCCATTCAAAGAAGAAGTTATTGCTGCAGAAATTAAGCACTGAAAGAGGCATAGTCGATGTGATAGTTGACTTGTGTGAACGATATTACACTACAGTATTTACGAGCAATGACTCAGAAAGTACGGAAAAAAAACTGTGTGCAAATGTACGGTCGATGTTGTAAGTAAACAATGTAACATTTGACAAAGATTTCTAATGGTACTAGCAGAGGAGGTTTTTTCGAGCACACTTGTCGCCACACGAATAACAGCACTAAAAATCTATATCGAAATATCATTGAGGCAACAAATTGCAACGTTTCTATGTTTGCTGTAATTCACAAGTGCGAATCGTGCCACTGAAGAGGTTTCGAGAATCACTTCCACATACCAATCTCCAGTCATTCGGTTGCAACACTATTTCTATCTTTCGCAATAGGTCCCTCAGTTAAATAAATTTCATGCACGTACGATCAACATGATTGAATTCAGGTCACCCCGGCTTCATTTAAAGTTTCTGAATCTTCCGGCTGAACAAATCCGTTTTTATTGTTGGACGGTTATTTCATGCGATATTGTTGATATGCCTTCTTTGATTCAACACTCGTCACCTATTTTCAAGTAAAACCACTGGCGCCTCCGAAATCACGAACGGAGGTTATGGCACATCAACGTCAGTAAAACATTCCAGTGGAATATATAGACAGAGGCGGCCGTATTCGACAAACCCCATTCGCTGTAACAGTCATAAAAGAAAGACTTCTGTAGAATATTCAGATATTAGGATTCCGCTGACCTCCTCCCCCCAAGTCCTTTAAATACTTTCTGGTTCACCAAGCCTCCTCAAGAAACGTCTTGGTGCTATGAGTGATGGCTAACGATTTGAAAGTGCTTCACGATGCGAGGAAATACGAAAATCTTGAAAAATGGAGAACGTGAAAATGAATATCATCCTAAGTACACTTCGACTTGCCACTATCTATAGTAAAAGTTGCGCTGTATCCACCTTTGAGCAAAAAGATTGCTCCCCCGCTTCATTTTTGGCCTTCAGGAAACAACTAACCCGGCATCTGCCGCATCAGTTTTCAACGATCGTTGCTGAGCGTTCTATCAACTCTTAAGTTCTCATGCGGAAAAAAATCGTGTTATATATTCTCAGCGAACTTTACAGCCCATTTTCGATTCACCAAGCCCAAATTCTAAAGAACTGGAAGCCCATTCCGAAGTAGAATGTTTGTTAAGCGGTGCTTTAGAGCAGACATTGAAAGGTGAACCTATTTCGATCCAATTAAATGAAGCGGGGAAATCGCGGAGAAAAGGGTGAGCGAATAATGATCCCCAAAATTTAAAATAAAGCTCGTTTGCATTGAACTGGAAATAATTCTACTGCGATACGAAAGTCTTCAGTGGGAAAAATTATGATGGCGTGCAGATGAAGTTCCAGGACAAAGGTTTCACGAAAAACTCCTGAAAACATGAAAGAAAATTTCAGGAAAGAAAAATTCATACGTTGAAACTGGAAAAGTCCGGAGCAAGAATAAATCTCAGAAAACACGGCGAATGTAAAAATTAAAAAATGATGAAAAAAGAGAAAATTTAACATTGCATCAAATTCACCACAGCCTCAAATGTCGAGCTTAAAGCACTTTACTCTCCTTCCGTTGTAAAAAAAAAAGACGAACAATTTTGACAGACGGCAGTTCGAAGCACTACAAAATTGACGATCATAATTCGAAGGGATACAACGATGGTGGTCAGTGAGGAATGGAAGGAGTATCTCAAGGAAAAACGATGAAGAACCCAGAAGAAAACCTATAAAGCAGAAATAAAAATGTTTAAGACTCATGGAAATTTCGACGCTAAATATTTATTATCACATCTCAGTACCGAATTTAACGGATATTTTCTCATATGAAATAAGGACTGATGATACGATGAAAGGACAGGGGAAACGGTTCATAGAAAAGATTGGTATGCACCTAATTGACATAATGAAGTGCTAATCGCCTCCCCGGTAAAAAGACGAAGTAAGGTTCGGTAGATGTTTCTTCACCTGCTGATTTCATGATTTAGAACGTAGGCACCGGCAACTTCATATAGCAATAACGCTTTCGACCATTCCAGCTTCTGCATTTTTTGGCTCTGAACTAAACTTAGTGTGGAAAACTCCAGCTGACAGCCGGCTATACTAACGCTTCCTTATTCTGAATAAATATCTCACATAATCATCCCACTGTAGAGCTACAAACTGATAACAAGAAACTCAATTTTTCCAATGAATGGCAGCGTGAAAACAGTCGTTTGCTCTCTTCATGAGCGCATACTTCAACGTCATTAATTCCGATGTTGCAAATATCGCAATGCGACTTCTCCGTCCAGTGAATTGTTTCTTTTTTTTTCAATTTCTTTGAATTTAATTCCAACTTATCTAACCTTTTTAAGTTAAAATCTAAGCTTCACGTTTAAAAAGTGTCTGCATTTTGACCAACAACAAAAATCCAATCTGCTGCCAATCCTATGCCGTCCCGATTTTGGATCATCCATTATTCACTAACGAACTGTCTGATGAAATGGTGGATTAAAAAAAACAACAACGTTGAATCAATTCGATCAATCAAATTTTTCGAGATGTATTGATGTTAATGCACTCTGTTGAGGAAACGAAAATGGGTGAACGAAAAAACATCTGTTCAGCTTGTGCTTACTGTCAGAAGTTCACGTATGCTTAGACCAGACGAAGCGAATACAAATACAACAAGAAAATTCACTCCCCCAAATGCTTTAGTATACGAGAAAGGTAACCAGCTAACCTCTTATAACGATAACATTTAGTTGCCACAAATTTCAGTCTATAAGAGGGTGAAGGAATGGAAAACTAAGGGTTATTTCGTTTACAATTGATCACGTATAAGTAACATAACGATTTCAATGAGTATTTGTCTTAGAATATATTCGACAATATAAATTTTAAGAAACTCTACAATAATGCCTCGAATCGATATCCCTTTGATGACTTTTTCGGGATCGAACATCGTTTCTTAAGATAGATTTTTTATCGCATTAATCCAAAGATTTTACGAAATGATGTGCCCATCGGAGTAACCTAACTTCCCATTCCATCTTCTCGAACGAACTCTATCAACTTTCCTCGTCAGCATCATGCTACTTGTCATTATACAGCAAAATTCGTGCAAAAATGCACTTTTTCAATTTTTTTCTCTAACATCAACACACCTGTGCCTCATACGTGCAATACATCGGCATACTTTTGCGAAACTTTCACATTCGTTGAGCAATGCAGCGTTCAATATTGGCTTATTTTCTTGCCAAACTCCTAGTATAAATTGTTTTATTCAATGCTGTCAAGTGAACACATTCCCTACAAGATGTTGCCTTTCTCGCAGATGGATATGATTTATGTTATTGGGAGAAACTTCAAGCCAAATAAAATCAGTAACAACAAACGCTTACGCTGATATGCTAAGACCATAAATCATCGATCGAAGAGATTTGACGTTATGTTTCACCACGGATTTTTTTCGTCGGGTTTTTTCCACACGAGTCGAGTCATCTGCCCGCTCAAGGAGGACATCCACAACTGAGACGGAGCGGGATTTCTTCGCTGTCGCCACCATCGGAACCTCTAATTCTTCCCTCTGAAAAATTAGGAGCAAATAAAGTACGAAACAGTCATTGGACAATGACGATTTTTTTCTACGGCATACCTCTATTTGCAACGTACATTACCGATTTCCCACGAATAATATTAGACACCTTAAGAGGGTGTGTACTGGTTATCATAGGCGCAACGAGTATACAGTAGTAATGAGGCAACTGTGATTAACTGTGAAGGAGAACGCACTGATAGCACTGAAATTCAACTGGTGTCCCTTCTGTTATTATGCACACATTTATATATAAACTTGTCTATTTGTCCACTTATTTATTCCTTATTGCTTTTTCATTTTCATATTTATATTTATATTTACGTTCACTTTTATATGACGAATGCGATATGTAGATGAGTGATCTGAAAAACTGTTCAAATGCGGCTAAAATTACAAATTCGTCATCTATGACTCGTAGCGATATCAGTCACCGTTTCGCAACATACAGCTGCGGTCTCTACTATAACGTGGCTCCTCAGAAAAACTAATGAAACCCTGCCATTACGGGAAACCGAACAATGAACACCCTGTTGGGCAGAGGCGGAACTAATGAGACGCAGCTGCGGTTGAACGTGGTAAGCAGACGAGCCGAAATCACAGTACAATGCCGAAAGGGAGAGAAAAAAAGAGGAGAAAGAAGACTACAAACTTTGACATCTGATCTCACTGATAAAAATACCTGCATTGCAAAAAATAAAATATAAAAAGTGAAGAAAACCGAAGATGGCACATCGTATCGACCGACCTCTCTTCAGTTTGTGGAACAACAAGAAAGTCGAATTATTCGATGGAATAAAAACACTCAAAGAATTGCTGGAAATCATTATAGTTTGGTGACAATTTCGCATTCATCTCGCTATATAAAATAGCATTCAAACTGCAAGTAATGTGAAAAAATTCTCATGTAATTTTAAGAAAGAAACAAACAAACATGGGATATCCGAGCGCTAGTCGTAGCTCGACGTGAAATCTGTGGTGGCGATCCACGTTTATGACCGCTCATTTTTCTCAATTATCGTTAAATAACGCTGAAATCAAAGAATGTCATTTGTTAAATTCTACAAAACGTCTGTAGGAATGACGTCAAAATCAGCCGTTCCTCCTTGAGCATTTTCATTGCAATGAGATGAATCAATCGAAGAGAAAACAAACAGTTGGTGGTGCCACAAATGCAACAGATGAATTACGCAATTTTGAGCCAGCGGCCATAACCCATAGGACGGATACATTTTGCTATTGTATGATTAGCGGAAAATCATTGTTGGTACGTTGAAATAACCGGAAATGAACTTGTATAAGGCTGCAAGCTTTTTAGCAGCTTTAGATGACAGGGGTTTTTCTTCTTGTCAGATTAGGCACCCCATCATCATACTCGTCGACTTTTGCGAAAATCAAGATTCAACTATAAAAAATACCAGCAGAAAATGAGCACATTCAAACAAGCACCTTATCAGAAACTGGTAAGTTGCAGCACTGATCACAACGATGAGAGAGTGTGCGAGTGAAGGATGCGAACTGCTCGCTTCTAACACTCTTCTATTCACTTTCGAATCTATTATGCTGTGCACTTCGGTGAACAACAACTGTAAAATGCGTTTCTTTTAAGCAGCTCTACAAAAAGACAGTACGTAACGCAGTAAGTAATGACAATACGAAGCTGTATGCAAGAATGAAGGCAATACCAAGAGAGTGTTTAGCGAGATGTGGGGATTCTGAGTGGTTTATGCCAGCAGCAAATGGATGCGGTCGACAACATTGGAGTACCTTTTTAGCGTGAAGGATAACGGGACCTTTCCCCAGCGGTGTGAATGCTGCGAGATCTCGATGCAACAGCATCACCAGATGAGAACTCTAAGCGATGCATGGAGGCAGACACTGCGAAGCGAGCAGATGGGGTTCCCGAGGCATGAATTCCGACATGAAGGCACCATTCTCGGACGGCTCATACCAAACAGTGCAGCTGTGGAGTAAAAGGCAACGCTATCAGAAAAGTATTTTGACTTGCACCGCATTACTGTCGAAAGCATTTGCTTAGGTTGATGCGACCAAAATCACCCATAACTATGCGACGGACTTTCGAACGCAACTGCAAAATTCACACAAAATCAAGTGAGTGTGAGATATTCGAAGAGAGGGAGGCAAAAAGGCTTTAGCAATGCTGTTGGAAAGACTGTAACAAAAACAATGAGATACTAAAGGAATGGGCTATTTACCGAGATCCTATAGACTTCCGTTTCACACAAGGCCGCTTAGAATAAAGAAAAAAATAAATTTTTTTCAGTTTCACATGAGAATGGAATGAATGCACCAACAAGAAAAATCCGCCAGAGAAGCAAAAGATGATAAACGCTATGAAAACGCCACTGACCGCAGTAAAAAGGTTCATAAATTCGAGACAAACGCTTCGTGAAAATCTCACGTTTGCGGACATGACCCATCATCGTGCAATTCTTCAGGTATGCTTCAAAGCGCAGAAGTGTGATCAGGCAGACGTTGGTCATTCAAAATGCTAACATGAGACGTACCCTACCTCCATATTTACCGTAAATGGAATCGCACATCATTCCACAGTTCATAAATCGCACATTAACTTATAGGTGCAGAAGCGCATACATGCACAGAAGTGCCCACATATGTAAAACTCACAACACACACATATACTCATAAATATTTATTCGCTATCACATATGCACACATGCACATATCCGCAGATACGATACGCACATATCACGAGTTGACGGTGGATACTGAACACCATCACTTCGTTTTAGGGAATGCGGAAAAGCAATCAGACGAGCTACTGCCTGATGTGCTCTTTCATTATTACCGAACACAGCATGAAGTTTTTTTGTTCGAAATTCCACGGAGATATTAGAAACAAACACGCACATAATATAATGATTGCAAAGATTCTATGGTTGAATCTGCGGTTCTATGGTTTAGACAACAAAAAATAAAAGGATAATCTCCAGCCTAAATTCTTAACCTTCTTTGTATGGTTTATGTTAAAAATGCAATCTATGCAGTAGAAGTCGAACAGAATTCCCTCCGAATTGGAATGCGTTTAGATATGCCTCTTGGAGAAGTGAACGAGCAGAAAAGCTAGAAAACTTCCATGTTTATAAAAAACTTTTCCAAAACCATACTTTTATCCACAATTTTGTTAGCTGCAAACAAAAATATTTAGCAAAGAAAAGAGCCGAGCGAAGTAAGGATTATGAAAATGATTCAAACGAAACGATTTTTTCTGCTCAATTCGATCCCAAGCGAATGTCCGAGCGAAAGACTAAGCAGCTTAAAGGAAATCAACGTTCGCAATAACTAGCGATTTCAGCAACGCGTGGATTCAATGCGATAATAGAAGTGAGTAAGAAATGACCATCTTAAAAGTAATACTGGTAGAAACCGAGTAAAACTTCAGCGCTAGCGTGAATGCAAGAAGATGAGGAAGTAGATTCTTGCATCATTAGCTTCGCAACAGGAGATCTTTAAAGGTGGTGATTTAAAATACGGCATCATGTGAAGTAAACAGATTACCGTCATTTTAATTCCCGATGGCGTACCTAGGCGGTATCATAAGTCTGCCAACCTATGTATACCATAGTTAAATTATGGGCGACTGTGATGTATGTACCTATATTCGTATAACCACAACTCTTTAAACGCAACTCTGCACTCAAGCGGATTGAGAGCGGATCATGAAAGAGAATTAAGAAGATATATCAGACCACTCGTCGTCTTTGCAGTAGCAGATACAGTACGAACTTAAGATAAATGAAGGAGATGGGTGCGCAGAAAAGAGTTGACGAGATTTTAGGGATGAATCTGTGATGATGGCAATGCGCCGAGCGCTTAAGTTAAAGTGAATTGTTGAGGTACCATTTACCAACTGCGCCACTTCAGAAGGCTTTTATCTTTTTTGCCACTCTATGAACACAACCGTTGTGCTGTGTCAACAAGAAATACAGTTCTTTGATGCCTGCTAACAACAGCGCGAATTTCGAGCAGGCTGCCATACTTCGTTATGAATCTAAAAGAGAGGATTTACTTCAATGCTTTCGCAAAGCTTTCAGCGCCCAACTCATTACGCGCATAAATGCGCGATTACTCATTCAATTGAATAAATGCAATCCCTCTTTTATGCGCACATATACCATACAAAAATGGCCGTTCATTTAGTGGACTCGAAGAACTGTATTCGTTGACAACATTATTGATCAATTCAACAGAAAGTATAGGCAAAATTTGTTTCCCAGTAAGAGCTGCCAGATAAAAGCGCCGCTATCTCCTCTTCGCGAATAAAAAAACTCCTCTCTTAGCTGCAGTCGAAATTTCTAGACTGACGCCGATTTTCGTAGCAAAGTTTCATTTTGCGGGGAACTCAACTGCCCATTCGAACAGTGCCAAGAAAAGGGTGCTGTGACCGAAAGCTACCTTCTCAGCGAATATTTCTGAGGTTGCATGGAAGCATATGGTTATTTTTGAAGTGAGTAAATCAACATGGATTGTGATGAAACAAAGGTCATTAAACTTCCAACCCATTCAACATTCTCTAAATTTTGCAGTCCGAGCACTAACACATTCCTGAATACGAGATTCTGAGGGAATGAAGACGCAGGCAGAAAAAGTGGCCTATACATTGGGAAAGCTTCGATATAATCTGCTTTGCAAATATATATTTGTTAAATGCAAGAAAAGAAACTGGGAAACGGGCAACGAAACTCCAACGAACACCTCCATGCTCTTCACCTCATCCCACCAATCGCTGCGCATGCACACATAAACACTGACAGTACGCAACAGTGGATGATTGCGCCAAAAAAATCACTTGCTTTGCAAGTCGACTGTTGTAAGTCACATTCACGCGCAAAAGCGGACCACCAACTGACAGTTTGTATCCCACACAGACAATAGCACTGACATAGCCACGGCGTATGAAATGGGAGGTATGGCGCAGTGGCTCGTGCATTAAGTGCAGCCGAATGGCCTATCTGCCACTCTGAATTTACCTTCCTTGGTTATGTCTGTACGCAGTCAAAACAGAGTTCACTGTGGAGAGTAATCGCTGATGGATGTGTCACAATCAAGTAGTATACCAATAATTGCACGTAAATGTGAGATCCGCAACTATTAGCTGAAAGGGAAGACAGTGTTCATGAAATCACATCTGAGCGTTTACTTTTAACCTATGTAGATTCAGTAGCGTGGTACAAATAATTACTTGGCTCCTCATTTTTTTCAAAATGAGGAAAACAGCGCAATCACCTGCTGAAGAATTGTGGTAGTTTTCTGAAATTAAGCCGAAGACTCCAAATCGGTGCATGTGACAGATTAAACAAAAGGATTCATCTCTGTTGGACAACTAAAGGATCAGATATTTTTAAGCAGCAATATGCACTGACCTTATATCCACACTTGACGGCGTAGTAAGGAAGAAAAAGCGACCGGTTGTTGATGCGCAGCTCAGGAAATCTAGTTAGTGCATAGAGCATCCGCTCTCTTTTGTTACGTTTACAACACGCCAATTCGCGATAGGCTTCGACGGCAGCAACAGGAAGGTGACTTCATAGAAAAGAATGTGAGAACACAAAGCCGTGCATAGGATATATGACGAATACGTCGTGATTTAACCACTGAAACGTGCGAAATTCATTTGGCGCCCATCTCTCACCATCGAATGAAGAGATCTGGCAAGATCTAGCGCTTAGCACTGCAATAATTTTATGCAAATTCAAACAAAATTTCATTTCGTCTACATCCATCACTCGCTGCTAGGGTAACGATACTTCCAGTCATAGGCATATACGGCCCCGGTGGATACACAGAGCAGAATTAGAGACTTTTAACTCATTTGCCGACTTCCGATGAACTCAGCATTCACCTTCATATTTTAAATGCTACTTTACCCGTATGCTGAATGACGATATTATTTTCGCTCTGCTGTCACAGTCAATCTTCATCGCTGCAATAGAACTTAGCTAGAACTTCGAGGCGGCACGATTTTCTTCTCTTACTGGAAATGCATCCCTTTTTTATGCTCTTGTATCGATTCCAAAAGTTTTTTGTGCAAATGTTAACCGGGTGCATATGAAAGAATCATAAGTCGATGGGTCTGGATTTCCCGACATCGAAAGTGGTGAGGAATATTCCAACTGTATACAAAAAATAGTAAGAATAAATTTCACGACGTTTTACATTGATTTGTCGTTTCCGCAAAAATCTGCAGGGGGAAATTTGCAAGTAATTTCTTAAAAGAAAAATTCTTTTTTCCTTTCCGAATTTGTGCTTTTAATGAAATCGTTAGAGACGTGCAGGTGTAGCCTTGGATTATTCCTTATCGATAAAGTTCAAGTTACCGATTAAGTAAGAGGATATATGGAAGCGCCGACTCGTTCGACTCCTATTTTTGCAAAGTTTTGAAAAAGCGAAGAAGTAATTGCACATACAGAACCTCATTCGCAGAGTTTCACAAAGCGGAAAATGAGAAAAACAAGTGAATGTGTAACATGACATCTTTCGAATAGTATGCGTTTGAAGAAAAAGTGAGTAAAGACCAAGAGAATTTATGTGAAGGAATTCCGAAATAGACGAATAAACAACAAAGTAGAAAAAATTAAGAAATTATACAGGGATGAGTAAATGTGAATATAATAATGCATAGGGCAGCAAAAATGTAATAAACATAAATATAAGAAACAATACAAATATACATGTCGATGGAAATATAAAGTGAAATAGAGGCCGAAAAACGAATGTAAAGAGAAATATGAATTTAAAAATAAGTATGACCATAAATGCAAATATAGATCGAAATTTTATTATTAACGCTAGTTTTAATATTACTATTAGCATTAGAATTAATATTCACATTGATATGGTCATAAAATATAAGTAAAACTTCAAATAATTCTATGTGAACATAAATAAATATGTGTAGAAAGGAGAGGAAAATGTGGGTATAGTGTGGATTAGAATTGAAAAAGAATTTGAAACGAAGAGAAACCTGTCATGAGCATAATTAGAAAAAAATAGACGACCTTCAGGATTCCGAATGTAAGAAATGCAAAAAGTGGGATGTGAACAGATTACGTGTATGAACAAGAGGTGGCCACTCACTGTTCGGCGCTTATACTTTCATATGTTCATTAGAGTTATGCGCCCACCAGCGTCGGCAAGAAGCGCCTAGCCCTGTTAGTATGAGAGCCTATATAGGCAGCTCCGTCAAGAGTTGAGAGGAAACTAGAACGAAAGTAAACGGAAAAAGGAACTTTTAAAGCAGAAATGCCTATAAGGAAGATGTTTAGTAGGCAAATAATTGCACAACATACCTATTTTACCTACCTATGAAGGCACCTATGTACTATATACTGAGGTAAAAGCTCGTATGTTTTCAGTCATAAAGCAGAAAGAGATATCGACAGTCGACGACATAGGTACTTATGCAGTAACGTTTATCGATAAACCGAAGTGTATATCTCGAGGCGATTGACCTCATCTTGGTGGCGTTAGTAGAGCAATATTTACTCGATCTATGTGTAACGCTAATCCTATCAAAAAATAAGAGTAATATTCAAAGTTCATTGAAAAATTGGGAGTAAGAAATACTAATGTGAAAATAGAAGAATAAAAGACTACTACTAATACACAGAATTCTTATGATAATATAAGTATAACGAGGTTGTATAATGAAATGCTCCATTGAGGCATCGTGTGTATTCAATACGTGGAAAGACAATTTTGCATGGCACAGATATTCTCTTAAGGAGTGGCAATCAAGCAATGATATACATAGTTAAAGTGATCGTATAAAGTGCCAATCGTACAAAGTGATCGTACATGTGGAGCAGTATCTAGTGAATCCTCGAAGAGTATAAACAAATCCATTATAAAACTGGCTTTAAGAGTTATACGAGCGAAAAGATTTCTGCTATATCAATTGTTGTGTTTCAGATGATCAAGGCCATAAAAGCTTATGCAGTCCTTTATATTTAGTGATGAAATCCGCCTTACTTGAGCGCAGTTAAGTAAATCTACAGTTTCGATCCATAATGCACAGAATGATGGTAGCTACAGCAGCATCAGCATTTCCTCCCATGAGCGTTCCTTTGGGTGGCCTGAATATGAAAGCACAACTTTCATTAAACAACAAATTTAACTATTTCTATGATCACTGCAGCCGCATTTGTTGTTTGTGATCGTAGGGGATTCAACACCCTTATTTGATGTTCCTAGTCGAAGGATTTGACGGTAAACATGGAAGCACAACGATGTGTACTTATGAATGTGTACGCTTTCTCTTTGTGCTTATGAAATGAATACGATTTATTTTAAGGCTGCAGAACTTATGTTGGCAAAATTGATGAGGTAATGTGATGCACAACGTAGCAATCTCTTACACCATATTATCTCACAAACTTATGTTACAAGAGAGTAAACTTTCTAGAGTAAATTTGCGTTGAACGAGTACGAGAATGATGGAGGCAATCTATGCATAGCGTCTTTATATATGGATTTTCTTAAGCGTAGTACAGCTGAGACAGCGAATTCATCGCCACAAACTTTCTTCACTTCATTTGAAGCCT
Organism: Parascaris univalens; assembly: GCA_037576465.1. Classification (NCBI taxonomy): domain Eukaryota; kingdom Metazoa; phylum Nematoda; class Chromadorea; order Rhabditida; family Ascarididae; genus Parascaris; species Parascaris univalens. The sequence goes on from CM075173.1 coordinate 226,091,415, forward strand.
TCACATCATGCGGGTATATAAGTTTGCATACATAAGCCTTACGAAAATCCGGAAGAACTGAAAGCTAATATCACTTCATGTTGCACAATAACCACTGCTGCTATCCATTGAAGTATTAAGGTATTGATGAATAGAATCAATAAATCGCATAAAAAACAATAAAAGATTGCAAGGTGTACGGTGCTGCCTTCGTATATATGTTAAAGAACGCACTCGTTGAATTATTTGGTGCACAAGCAAGGTGGTAAAGGACCGAAACAAAGCCATATGCCCTCCGCATTCCATCCGCGAGAATGAAGTCATATGTGCCCAATCCAACGTCGCTCAGTTGCGAAATTGTTGCATATCTCCATGAGTAAGTGAACCTTGTACTCCGAGCTGTCTTTCTTTTCATGTGGAACTTTGTGGCCTTTTAACTGCCATCTTTTGTTTTTTTTTATGAATTCATCTTAAAGTCTAAAGCATTCAGGCGACGCATACATTTAGCAATAATTCTATCAAATCATCCATGTAATGGAGAGTATGTGACGAAGCAGTTCCAGAGAAGCTTCTTTCTAGTTGCCTCCTCTCTAGGAATTGTAATAAAAACATTGCACAGTTGCATACATGTGAAGGTGTTATTTCATTTCACACTGCTTAGCATTGGCTTCATATTGTTGCCGAATATGGGTAACTTTCAATGCCGCAAGCGTTCTTGCCACGGACGAAATAGATGAAGCCCTCACTGCCCCAACTGAAATAAACGGCATCTCATGAGAATATACGGTCAGAACTGGCATAGCTCATGGTTCGTTCCATGAAGAGGTATGACACTGTTGTCGGGGAACCTAGCATATGCGGAACGTTAGCGTATGCTTTTAAGAGCACATCATTCATATCCTATTTTTTCGATACTATCATATTTAATTTCTCAGGAACAACTACAATTTTGCACCAAAAGATCGAAAACTTCTGCATATTTTGACACTCTCTGGCTTTTCGGTCTTAACAATTTCTGGCATTCGAATGCAGTTATGAGGAAGTTTTGCTTTAGTAATGTTCCTTAGGTAGCTCATGTTATTAACTGAAAGGTTTCAAAGTGCTAAATTCCAATTCAACAAGCGTTCATGAGGCAGAAAATGCGTATTTTAGACATAAGGAACACAAATTGAAACGTCAGTAAAATTGCGTCAGACGTCTGACGTCTGCACAATCACTTGATCTTCCCTCTATTGATAAAAACATTCGTCCACTCGCCCGAAGAGACTGGAACTTGCGATTTAAGTTTCCCTCGTAAGCTTTTTCCATCTTTCAAGATCATCTGTCTGCACTGTTTGTTAACGTCATACATCTTCGTAGCACTCTTGGAAGCAGCATATGTATTTCACCCATACGATGTTCTCCACATCTCTTATCTGCTGTATATTTCATTCCATACACTTTCTCCTCACCTTTGTGTTAAATTTTATTCCTCCACGCAATATGTCCTCTTCATGCAGTATTTTAAAAGAACATTCTACTCACTTCATCCCCCAACTGTTTTTTATTATCCAGTACTGTTCATTCGTTGTTTCGCCAAAGCCCACGATCGTCCAGACATGATAGTCGTTCGAACTCTCACATTCACTTTCACTTGGATGAAATATCCCGGTCGTATAATGGTAAAGTGGTTTTGTTAGTCGGAGATCTGAAAGAATCGTTCATGAAAAGTTTAGTTTTTGGACGATTTCGGTGGAGGGCATGTTGACAGAATGATGCGTTAATGGTAGCAGTCCTACGGCTCTCGACACTTGGGAACACTATTATGATTGGGAGAGGATTGCAAGGGTTCTATTCCCCTCCTTGCATCCCCAAGCATATGGCCTTAATTCCCAAATGTAGGAGTATACTGCTCTTCCACATAGAAATGAGTCGCCTATGTTGAAGGCTTCATTGGTTTTGGTGCATAATGCTATTGAGCCCACTTTCTTCTCTGTGTTCTCCATTCCTGTCTACCTTCCTTCTCCGACTAACTACAATGTTTTGCTCCAAATTGAGTCATTTACAGAAAAATTGCCGGCAAATTTCAAAATCACCTTCAGTAAATCTACAAACGATGCGATCGGCAGCTCAGAATGATACATCTCCGAAGGACACTAAGCGCAGGCGCTCGCTGATAAAGAATCTTGGCATCTGTGCAATGTACGTAGTGAGCGTGGGAATGGAGTGCCAGGCGATCTTCCGAACTGCATTCCGCTTCGCCTTGTGGGAGGAGCTTTTCAAGAACCACCTCTCTCTCACAGCGATTCAAGATTTCAGATGCCTGTTATTTCAGGAAAAAATCTAGAGGTTCGAGTGCGTCAGCCATCGAGGCACTCGAAGAGTTCTGTTTGGTCCAAGCGCAATAGCATGTAGAACACATCCCAATTTCCTGCGAGGTTGTGCTTTATTTTTATTCTATTTCTAATCGATGAACTTATAGAAGAACTGACTAACTGAGACTGGTCCGAAATTGTAAACATAGTCGGCAATGGCATCGGCGTTGGGTTTGATCTTTTGAATCAACTTTACGAAAATTTTCCCACTCTCAGGAGGACATGCTCCATTCTTCACACCCCGATAGGAGAACTGTGACTCTGTGAGGAGGCCTCTGCGTTTTCCAACACTGCAAAAAACAGTTACGGTTATCTCACTTAAAAGGGAACAACGTGTTGATTATTATAAATATCTCAACAATTTCACTAATGAGAAGAGAGAAGAGGAAGAAAAATGAAGTAATAAATAGAAAGGAGGATGGAGTATGAAGTTATAATAAGACTATGAAGATATAGTAGATTTGCCTTGTAAATGTGCTTGGCTAACTTCCTCTTTCAAGTGTAACCACTCAACACATATACACTTTTTGCTTGGCTGTTGGACGACAGCCTCTTGTCCGATAGTTCCTCCTCGAGAATAAGCACAGAGTCACAAGGTCTAATTTGCATAAACAACGCAATAAGGTTGTCCCCACTTACACGATTCATATTATCCACTATGACTGAAAAAGGTTAAGGATAGAATAGGTGGCATTGGAAGATATGTTTGGGTCGATTGTACTTAGGCTACGTCCATCGTACGTGTTGGCTCCCGTAACAGAACGGAAAATAGTACATCTTGCATGTTCTTCTCTGCTTTCTCCTCCTTACATATTACGATACTTTACGAGGCAGTAAATTTGCTGCTATCCTCGATATCCGACGTCCACCCTTTGCATACTTAGGGATCGTAAAGGTTATTCTCAAACAGCTTTGATAAAAGCATGGATGACAAAATCTTGGGCCAGCATTGATACTATATGGTACATTTCATCCGTAAGTTACATTAAAGCTCCGTGGGATGCATTTTTTGAATGCATAATAAAGAAAAATTTCTCACTGAACCTACAGATATGCGGTAGATGGATAACCGAAAATGCATCCATCACTATTCACATCGCATTCAATGAGTTGTTGCTCCGAAAGATCAATCAACTCATTGCTTTCAATCGCGTGCAACGATTCGATTACTGCGACTGCGGCGAATGCCCAGCAAGAATTGCATCCCCCTGAAATATAGAGCTTTTTTCATTTCCAGCTCTTTCGAACATTGGTTCTGCCTGCGAATATGTCAGTAAATTTGAGGATATATATCTTAATTTCCGTTACATGCCTCATACTTCATTCTCATCACAATGCATGCTGCTGAAGTTGCTGCGAAATTTGCGGCATTGGACGTTTTTTAGCTAATGATTTAGTCATTATTTGCCACAGCCAGTTTTTGTGGAAATCAAAGAAGTGCTTTGATGGGAACGATGGAACGATCCATTGGCAGGTTTTACAAGAAGATGGATGAACAAATGACTGAGGACAGATGGAAAAAACGCTTGCGGAAGCTGATAAATCAGCAGTTCATCTGGAGTGAAGCAGTGAATGAGAGTTGGATTGACAAGAGAGTGATGGATCGATGTTGAGGAAAGCATGGGATAACGGAATTCAGCAGCAGAAAGGGATTACCATGCCATGATGGTTTCATATTTCATACTCTTGAGAATACTGCGAATTGCTGAGAGGAGAAATACCCGCTACTCTACATGACTACGCTTGAATGTTTTTGTAGACAACGTGCTGTCGTGCAGGAACTAAAAAATTTTGGCCAAGGGAATGAGGAAGTCAGTCATGGAGCTTCTTTAAGCACGCACCGACGGATATTTGCCAACTTAACGCTTAAAACGTCTGCATTCTTGCCGAAAGCACCAAACCTGGACACATGCCTTGCCTCGTTTTGTTGACATTCGTGTCTGTGATGCCACTAGCGCACAATCAAAAAAAAAAAACATCCCTTCGCCTCGCCACTTTCCTCCTTTGACAATATATCCGTTCTGAGAATAGGTATATACATTATTAGCTTCGGTATTTCCAACCTACTTCCTAATCTTAATAAAGTGCGTTGTACTGCAACGAAATATGGGAATGTTAACCTTGCCTTGGTCTTTCACGGCGGTAACCTTGTACTCTTTTCTCCAGTCAAAGAATCCAGGAATCGATAAACCTACTTCCTCCGCATAATTAATTATTTGTTCGTCATTGTAGCGCCGTGACACTTTCATCGCGACCTGGAAATAATTTTTGTTTCACAATTCACACAGCGGAAACAGAATGGCCGAACAGGTGCATATTACGCCGCAAGATTTTTTTAATGCATTAAGTATCGCGTATACAGCGGTAGTTATGCCGCCAGTGGATTAATCTTTTCACTTAATGACTCTTATACACGGACCATTAATGATCCCTTCAAAGCTCAAATCATTAGTGCTGCCTTCCAGACTCGATGCCGCTCACCTTTGCCCGCTTTCCGCCCATTCATTTTCGTTTCTTATTCTTGCCTAGTTAAGCTTGAATTCAGTCTTATGGCATGACTTCGAATCTCCACGCAATTCACCTTTATTTTCTCGCTATTAAACTCTCAAGTTAATGTAATTTAATTGAAATTTTCGAATCATTTTGTAAGTTCATATAATCTATTTCGAAAATTTAATTCAATCTTTAATTTTTCAGTCTTCTAAGATATTTACGAGAAATTTTGTTAGGATTTTTCTGTTTTTAATTGCATAACTAGTCGGCTTCCATTTCATGCATGTATTTACTTAAGAATTTATTGAAAGAATTCCATTTTCCAATAGATATTTGATAATTTTAGCTATAAACGGATAGCGCCATTGTAAGATGCGCTCTTGTGTTTTAGATATTGTGCGTATCCCATATATTAGCAACAGCAGCAAGCGAAAAGTTAGTTACTATACGGAAAGAATAGAATTTGAAGAAAAAGAGAAATCAAATAATGAAGTAGTTGTTCATTTGGAACAAGTATAATAGGGCTACATATATCCGAGTTTTCCATCAAATTTTGCTCCATCACACTCAGATGCTCATTAGTTGCACTACTTTTCCATCTTCTGTTGATTCCTTGAAAGTTATCCTGCTATGTTTTTTTTCCTCATCCAGCGAGTTATACCTTTGACCTTGAGAATAGCCAACACTTGATCTTTAAAAGTCTTCATCGAAGTGTCACAAAGTCATTGCCTCTAATGGCCTTTAAATCAGATAAAGTATCGTTTTCACTGGATCTTTTTTATTCTACACCTATGCCTGTTCATTGTTGTCTTAATCCTTTTGTTGTCTCTCCCTTCACGTTTCTGTTGTTTCTTTTCTCACTCGGAGCTCGTTGAGTTCGTTGTCGTCATATGTTTGATGTCATTGTGCCTAATAAAGATTTCATTCATCACTTTCTCGCCATTCATCTTTATTTTCATATATGAAGGCCTTTCAACGCGATCGACTTCTCCACAAATACGCTCTAATCTATCCTTCAAACATCTTCGTTTCACAGTTTCAGCCGAATTATATTAAAGGCAGGAAAATGTCAAGGTTTAATGAAATCTGAAGACTGTTATTACGTTGAAAACTACAACAATACCTCATCTTTTTTCTTTTAGATTCTTTAGCACCATACATTTGATCGAACAAAGTGTAAATTAAATTCTACATCTCCCTGTTTAATCCACTATTATATTCATCGGACTGTCTGAAGCCAGTGAAAAGACCAATAAAATTTTTTACTGAAATGAACTGAAAAAGGGCAAAAAATTAAATTTTTTTTTACTATTTCAATCCTGACCATTTGTTTCTGATTGTTTGTTACGTATTTCCACTCTTCTTATAAAGGCCATGAGAAAAGTCATTTCTATTTTCCGATCGTGCACCGGCTTTCCCATTTTCATGGTTTTACATCCATTTCACAAAAAAATGGTTGTTGAATTGATACAAATAAACCTTTTGCAGTTCTTCGGATGTATAATCGGCAAACTTTGTGATACCGAAAACGCTCTCGTTATATAATGCGTTGAGCGAGGCTATATAAGTGAGATTTTCCACGAAAATTGCAAAGCGCCTTGCTCTCTCTACGTCGTTTGTATAATTTCGATGATTTCTGAAGAGAGAATCTTTATTTTGCCATGAATTCAGGTTAGTTTTTGGTACTCTTTGATCGTAAAATGTTCTCAGAAAGTAACTTTTTCCGTAAGAACTTACTAATAATTTTGCAGTAATTTTACGAGCGAAAGTTGTTGTTAAACGTTAAAATCGTTCCTTTTCCCTCACGTCGACTCACCGTTTATTCCTTAATCGAAGGCAAAAAAATGGGAAATTTTCAACATATTCATCGCCCTTCGACGTATTTCACTGTATGGCACTTAATCATCTATCACCCCACCTAAACCTCCTCAGTAAAAAATCCGGATGAGAATGTTATCATGATGAGTGTGATTACGCTAGGATATACACGGTGCTCAGTACATTGTAGTGGACATTAAGGCAACGCAAAAAGGTTTTGACATGGAAATGGAACACTGGCGAGCGTCGGGCGGCAGATCGTTACGAAATTTATTGCCTTTGGAAAAGTGGTGCTTCTATCGTTGATTTCTCTTCTCCACCGTATATTTAGTTGCTTATGAATTTACAAATGCATTTTGAATTTTCCGGAATGTCTGACCTAATTTCATTTAATATCTTATTCGTGAACAGTCAATGAACCCATTTATTATTACCATGAGTTTTTCTCTTCCAATAAAACAATGATGGTGTCTGATCATATGTAACAGCGGTTAATATATGCAATTATTTGCACGAAAATATTATGATCGCATATTGTTCGATCAGTAACATGCTCAGCGCGTAGTTTCTTTAAGCATCATATAAGCAAAGCTGTTAGCTCCTCCGTTATGTTTGCTGCTACTGAATAAGTTTTAAACCAACATCTAACTTCGTACAAATGCTTGTCTTCTCATTTTACTATTTTACTTCATGCTAATGTATTGGTAGGGCTAGTAAATTCCTTATATTCGTTGCCGGTCGTAGTCACATGTGATTTGGGACACCTGTCATTGCAGGCGTTAATTCGGCACTTGAGCGGGATCATAAATAAGAGATTACCATGCACTAATTAATTTGTTTTTGAGCAATCTGTTGAAACACTAACCGGCATTCGAATTTATTATTTTCATAAAGTTTTCATTGCTCTTGTTTATGAAATCCTGGACTTCATTGTTTGTTGCCCTTTGATTCCTAGAGTGTGTGAGCAATTTTTCGAGGAACTCTGAGTGATTTCTTCAACTATATGTGGTATATCTTTCGATAACGATTATGTTTTTCTGCAATAGATAACTAATTCCCTGAAACATGTGAATTCATTATTTTCTCTTGTTGTGCACAACATAAATAAATTATTCATGAGCAAGATAATATGATCGAACTTACGTAATCATGAAGTTCCTGAACATAGACTTTGTTGATGATTCGTTAGCAATATTATTCGATAAAGGAATTACACTCGAATTGATAGCAACTACCATTGCATAAAAAATGAAAATCAACGTCATCAGCGCCATTGTGCTTGCCGAACACTTTGAAATACCTATAACACGAATCAGTATTACTTATGTTATCCTCATCTGAAAGGACGGTAAGTAAAAAGGGTGAGATTATTTTATAAATAGCTGTTTCAATGGAGCGAATTTACCACGCTTGAAGAAATACAACACATCATGAATGCACGTGAACGAATGCACTATTTCCAAGAATGTAGGATCTCTTCAATAGATGCCTTGCAGGGGTAAAAGATTTCCACACGAACAGTCATGGAAAATAGAATCCCATCGCCGCAGCAATAAACCATTCTTGAACACAGGCCTAAGCAGTATGTGGATTTATGAGCATAAAACTCTATCCTCTATTTATGATTTAAGAATATATGAACAGGTATAAATAGAGGCAATAATAATCCCGTTTAGTTGAAAACCTATATAAATGATATAGTTTCATTCTTATCTATGGAGTAATGTAAGAAGAAAATTATGGCCGCTCAAAAATATAGAATCGTTCATATATATGAGAAAACAGTCATTTTATTATTTCTACGACCACTTTCTTTAATAATGTTTTTTCTTACTGCAATGAATGTGAAATATAATTTCCCATTGTTGAAATAACAAAAGAATCGTCTTTATTTTGATGAAATATGACGAGTAGAGATGATAGAATAGATCTTCGCCTCTCACTATAGCTAATATTGAAGTATATATTTGCAGATGCAATTATATTCTTATTTCCTTATTTGTGAAATAGTTGAATTTTTAAATATTTTGCATATAAATGAATTCAGCGAGAGAATTTCACTACCTATATTACTATTAGAGAATTTCGTTCAGTTAATAGATTTGATGATATTTTGAATATGAAAAAGTGTCCAGGTGAATACTACAATACATGGAAATAAGCACTCAATTATGAATAGCCGAATCACTGATCGACACCAGATGGAAGTGGCCAATTTGCTCGAGATTAACCTATGAAGATCTTTTAAGAAGCGCGACACAATTTATTCGCGCAGGCGTGATGCAGGCAGGCATTTCTTCGGCGGTAGACATGTTGGCGATGCGCGTAGATCCATATGCGATGTTCGAATGGAAATTTATTTATTCTTACTAAAAAGATCATTAATTCGCCATAAATTTTTGGATAATTTATGACGATGGAGTAGAATCGAAGAACACGTTATTGAACAAATCCTCTATGTTTTGAGGAATGCATTGACTGCAACTGCCGAGAGAATAATGAGAAAATTTCTACACTTTCGTTCCATTATCTCTGATAAACCTCTATGAAAGTCGACGTTTATTAATACGAGCAACGACGATGTAAGCCAGCGAAGGATTTTGTTCACTGAAAGATGCTTATGTCTCGATCATATCGTTAATGCATCACATATCCTGTAGGCCGGAGTGAGACTCGAAGCACATCGAAGCTGCTGAAATTTGTAATCGTGGTTGTTCATATTAACTCTCTATAAACCTAAGATTTAGATGGTTGGATTTTTGTGAAAACATTATTGCAGCGGTGAAAGTGAACTTTGATTATATGCTCTTTCAAAGTGCCTTTTTTAAAGAGTCGCTGCGTTGTTTCTGCGAAGATAAAAATAAATTGTGGCCACATTGAACTCGTTGTGTGACAAACGAGTTCCGCATCGCTACTGCTGATCGGATTCTGAGCAAACATGACTGAATGCATGTGAATGTACTTGAACGAAATTACGTTGACATGACACATCGTTGAGCACCTTAGCTGAAATACCTCAAATATCTGAACATATTTGCAATATTTATGAGATTCAAATCTAAGCTATTGGAATCACATTGCGACGTTACAAGCATTTATGATTTTAAACCAGTTTAGGTGCCTTTCAGCTGCACTTCTACGGTTGTTAATTACTACGTTTATTCGATATCTTGAGGTGTGACCATCAAAGTTATGAGTTATTCCACTGTCTCATTCTTTTGTGGTCGTTGATTTGATACTTCATTCTTCATTGTGCCTTCCCTTGCTAATGCACATCGTAACGCGATTATTCGTCACATGTCGACAAACATCGCTGCATATTTATTTCGCTATACGTTCAGAATGCGCTAAATGTAGCAAGGCAAGTTCGCTGTATCGGACTAGCAAATAAAAAAGGAGAAGGTATGTGTGACTTGTTTCTGTCCTTTTTTTATAGTGAACGAATGTCAGCATAACTTTATGGTGGTACTTCTGTTCAGCGACGAACCTCCCAGCAATCATGTCAACCGTCTCCTTATATATTTGAAAGCGTCCTTGACTGGATTCAGGTTCTCCCAAAATTGTGAGAAATGATATAGAAGTAGTGTAAGCATTAAGGCCGCGTAAAATTTGACGTCAATGTGCAGAGTCACACATGCGCTATCGATGAAGAAGAGAGGTTTGACTCCGGATCGATGGGACAGAAACGAACATTTGCGAAGGATGAAGATTACCAACAGTGCTCATTTTCAATTCGAGTTTATATTTCGTTCGCACAATTTTAAAAAAACTTTGACTTAGCTGACTGGAATGACAAAGTCATGAACTGTGAGTTTTTGTTCTATCGTTAGGTAGAATTGTGTGACTCGTTACCCTATGTATTCAACCTCTAATTAGGCAACCTGTTAAACAAATCACGTCTTAATGGCTTGATATGTGTATGAGCAACGACATCAATTAAACAAATAGATTTGCTGCTTTCACAGCTTTGTTTCATGCTTAGGAGAATCGAGCTCTTAGATATGTTTATTTCGCGCATATGCCTTGACTAACCGCTGCAGAAGTAGGTGGAAGATAGTTCGGGCGGAAGCCGAGCTTCTGTTTTAGTTCAGGTGATTTAGGTGAAGGATTTATGCGATCGACTGAGTCGAAATGTGACTTACTGTTTAGAGGACGCCGAATGCTCCTCATAATTTTAGCCTATTTGGTGTAGTGCTGCGACAGTTCAGCGGATTTCTATGCGAATTTTTTGCAAATCTCAGTACCTGGGCAGTTCTATGAGACGCACAAAATATTGCAAATTTAAACTAAATTTAATGACGTTTTGAAGGAATTCTAGTAATTTAACCCTCCCTCCCCCCCCCCCCTCCCCCATCCACGAAAAATACTTGCTGCAGAGTTAGTCACTTACGATCTATCAAACTTGCCAATCGGTTTCGCTATGCAACCGATCGAAATTGCGCCTTAAATAGTTTTTTCTCGGAGAGCTCACACATCCCATGGCTACCGCAGTTACATGTTTTAATGGTGACTTTCGTTTCACTTTCTCCATTACTGGCGCAATCATGGTGCACAAAATTCAGAACCTACAGCAACGTTTTCCATTTTTTGAACTGCAGAAAATTCTCCCCCATATATGAAGACAATCTAGTCGAAAATAGAAGGTTGCATTCAGAGTAGATGATGCATTGTCGTTGGCCATATACAGTTCCGTCATCGCTAGTGTGAATAAATGTTTCCTTGCTGCGGAATGAAGTGGGGCAAATGAGGAAAGTCTTGGGAAGGAAGACGAAAAATTCCGCTTAACTAAGGAATAATCTACTAATTTATCGTAGTGATATGAATTTCTAAAGTTTTACTTAAGAAAAGCCGCATATGCTTAAATATTTCCGAAAATTTCACGAAGCGAGGAAAGGAAAAAACCCCCATTATTAATAAATGTTACTGATTCTCGATCAAACGCCAAAAATTCTTTGAAAAATCTATGCTTTAACTTCCTTTTTCCTCGCATAATTTAAAGGATGAGAAAAGCCTAATGATTGCCTAGGTGAAATAACTTCTTGATGCAGCAAATTATTTTGCGATAGAATTCATTGCTCATTAAACCAACCTCTTCATTTGCTTAGACCTAAATCTGTAAGAGATTTCGTTAATATTGATGTCATCCTTCGACTTTTCATCACCGCTCTGTTAACATTATTATTCCCCGGACAATCTCATCGGTTTATATTTTTCCGAATTACGTTTGTATGGACAATTGCCATTTTTGTTATGTTTAAGTGGGCGACTTTCAGTCATTTTTTTCGATTCGTTCGAAACATCTACAAGCTTTGATTAGCTAAAATCCCTTTATCGAATATTTCGTCGTAAATAATGCAAAAGGATTCATTTGAAAGAATTTTTTATTCAACCCGGATTAGTGCCTATCACTTTCTGAAATCGCAACGGATTTATTTCCTCAAATTACCTGTACTGGAATTAAAGCACAATAAATAATTTCTCATACTTACTGATACTGAACAACGTTGATGGTGCCACTATCTTGAACTTCTGAAAAAATAGGGAATGGCTATATTAGCATTTTTTTGAGGAGGGGGAGGGAGGGAGGGGGAAATATTCAAATAAAATCCTTTAGTCTACAGATTTTCTTTTATGGATTCAAATAACGTCTACTTTTATTGATTTGCTTGCGTAATCGTCGGGCTCATATACTACGTACGAGATGCTATAAACGTACATCAACCAATTACTACTGATTTCTCTCGCAACGTTCATAACACTTTTATGAAGACGAATTCATTCGAGGGCGGATACTTTTGTCATTATATTACTGAACTAAAAGAAGAACTCCAAGATGCGAAGAAGTTGGCGTTGTAACGAAGTGATCAGTGATGCTTGCTACACCAAACCACGTGAATGTAGACATGAATTTATCGAAAAACGTTTCGCACGAACATCTTCCACGTAACACTAACAAAATTTCTAATGCAATTATTGGAGCTATCTTCTAAGATAGCTCCAATAACAGAATAAGAACAAAAACGTTTTTGTTCCCTCTAGAGAACAAAAGCGCCATTGATTTCCATGAACAGAAGCATATCGAGCAAATTTAAATGAGCATAATGTTTATGAACACTTCCCTTGAACACTAAGTTATTCCATTTGTTCACTCACAAAATATCACTATGATAGCGCTATCAAATACGACCTGATAGCCATAATGCAGCTCTATGAGATGCGCTGAAAGTTGTTTCCTGAATGATCGGAATAACTATAGATCCTCGCGGAATAACTGGAAAAGGGTACGCCTACGAAGAAGCTTTTACTACAGAATATTTCTATAGCTTAGTCTGTTACTTCAATAATTTTGCTCTCAAATGAATGAACTTCGATAACTCTTTTCTACAATATTAGTGTATAGCTGAGGCCTATTTGTGTTGGATGCTGGAATGACCACCTAGGTTTCCTTTCGGATTCCGATAGAACGCAGAAGAGTTTGGCACTAAGTTATGCACCATATTACACCAATGAGCAATAAGTATATCTTGAATCCTGACGTTCAACCTCATCCTTTCTCCTCATCATTACATAGCCCAACGAATTTTCATGGTTTATCTCATTCGTCGATTGGCATCTGTTGAGAGGCGTTTAAATATACGGCTAATCCAATAACATCTACTATAAACGACTGCTTTTTTCAGGTACACTTTTTTGATCTCTTCAGCTAACAAAAATTCCCATAAATCTTAAAAGTTTTTTTTTTGTTGCTTTTAAATGTCTTTTTCTCTCACATTATTTTTTGGAAGGGTCGTGAAAGAGAATGCTCTCAGCCGATGTAAACGAAAGTAGAATCATCAAGAAGTAATTTTAGCAGTTGATAGCAATGCTCAACGTAACCTAGTAGAACACATACTGCATGACCAGCATGATCGAATGTTCAGTTCAGCACAGCCTACCTAGTCGCTCGATTCATCCGAAGGCATCAAGAAATCGTCTGAGCGCACTGTAACGCTCTCAATGATGCGTAATTAGATTGATGAGTTCCTGAGGCAAAAGGAGAGAAAAATGAATAACGTCTATCATATATGACGGTGGTAGGAATTAAGCAAACTAGGTTGAACAATTTTATCCAGAAATGAACGAATTTAGAGGGAATAAACAATTTGCTTGAAAGCTTCTTTTGACTGTTATCTCAAACCACTCATTTTTCCATATTACCACCCTCTCCTCTTTCCTGTTCTTCTGAACATGAAAAGGAGTTACGCAAGACGTAATGACCTGCAATATACACTAGCTATCCTTTTTCTTTGAAGCGAGATGCTTACAACGACGACGAATTACGGGTCTGCCAACACACTGAGAGGAAAGAATAGCACAAACTGATGCACTCATACTCTGCCATAAGTAATTTTTTGTCAGTGGATTTATGTATCTTTTAATGGGAAATTGTCGTAAATGATGTGTAACATATTCAGATTATATTTTCGCCACTCTTCTATAAAATGATTAGTTATTCCAAACGTTTACCTAATTAAACGGAACTATGCAAACGGTTCATTTGACCGGGGAACCCACGCATGGCAAAATGCAGTGTATTCAAGAACTAAGCTAAAATGAGACCACATAAAATAATAAATTTCAAGTAGCAGCAGCACAAAGAAGAGATTTCTCTCAAAGGTCACGTTATGTTACCTACCTTTCCATTCAAATAACGAAAATTTCTTAGTGTTTCTTTCAATGAAAACTTCTTGTCCCTATGGACGAGCGACAGTTAAATTTGTCCCACTCTTCTTCCACAGGGAGGTGATGAATGAATTCATTAAGTTCTGGTAGAGATAGGCGATCATCTTTCGTTCTAAGAACTTATTTTTTCTTTTTATACTCTTATAATCAAAACACATAACGATAAACTGATAAGTGTTTTGTTTTCAGAAAAATTAACTGCTGTGCAATAATATCGCAGAACATCTCATCCGAAGAATACATCCGGAAAATACACAATAAACGAAAGCAATCAACTTTCATCGAAACTGCACCGTTAACTTCTCATAGGAGGAAATTAGAAACGACATATACAGAAAACAAGAAAGACATGAAAATACATTACTTAATATTCTACATGATCAACACCAACATAAAAAGATCTCTCCCATGGAGCTAAAAGAGAAAATAAAACCACAGAATAGCATCAATAACCATAAAGTATTGATTGGCAACTATAAAAATGACATAAAAGAATCAAATAGAATCAAATTACCAAACTTTTACAGACAACAAAACAAAGCCGCAATTAATGAAGTGATCAGAAATACGTTAGACGTATACTTTCAGAACCACCAACAGGTACACAAAAAATTTATATCTCACTGTTCCACTCGAATTTTTTTACTTTTTTCTTGGGGATGAAAGAAAAAGAGCACTAATCCCAGAATTATGCGGTTATCTCCACTTAAACGGAAACATTAATTTTCCAACAAATATGGATTGTTATTGAAATTATTTTCGGGTGACATAATGTGAACGAAGTTAGAATTTATTAAGTCTGAATCAGAAGTTATCGATAGGAAGCTAGATAAGTACCCACTACTTCTTTTTTTATAAAATCCAAACCTGAGGAACAAAAGCTTTGATATTTTCGTGAGCACCTGAGAATAATTTCGCTTTTATTCGGCAAAAAAAGTTGTAAAGACACGCACATCAAGATATAAAGCATGTAAACTATACCAATCGTCGGTAGCTCTTCAAACAGAAATACCAAAAGAGTGAGATAGAAGCGTTGGGATTACTCTACCAAAGCACCCGCAAGAATGAGCTGACAACGATGACCGGCGAAGGTGATCTAACGTGACCGGTCAACTGGCATCAATGCCGAAGCCGGGAACGTTCATATGGAGGTAATAAAAAGAGAACTGCTAAATCGTTCACCAGACAACACATCGCTTCTCGGGATTCATTGGGGAACCGACCGGGCAATGGAATGCGTTTGCAAATTCTGGCTGATTCACAACTACACCGTTGACGCGGAATCGCAGTGGTGCATGAGGATCTGTCAACAGCTGCCGAATCGTTGCTTCTGGCTTTGAATGTCCGCACCACGTCTATAAATTATGAACTTTCTGGATGGGTTAAGAAGCTGAAAGATGAGAAAATCTATACGTCTGTTAAAATATCGAAATTATCGATGAAATTTGTTTAGAGGATTTGTGGACAGTGTAGAGGAGATTTCGCTCACATCAATGACAGAAGTGGGAGGGATTTCACTAACGCGTGAGGATTGGAACGAGTAAGGAAAGAACGTGTAGAAGAGATGAGGTAGAGATGAGGAATGGACATCACAATGAAGCATTAAAATTTAAGACTGCTTGAAAAACCAGCTGTATGAAAAGACGAACCTGTGCGTAACTAATAAAGAAAATTTGGTCATTTGTATATTGCTCAAGACCGGGCAAACGCTTTTCTTCATGTCCAAGTTTCTCAACATAACGTTTATATGCCTGAAAATGGTGAGATTATCATTATAAAATATCTTGAATTCTGCTTTCCAGTATTATCCCTCTATTCGACAACATAAACTTTTAGCGTTGTATCTTCATCTCTATGTAGGTCGAAAACATGAACCAATTGCGGGAGTTAAAATAAAACATATTTTGAGGGATGTTTTTGATAATTCGAGATCTGTTTTGCACGCAGAGTTTAAGCGTTCGACGTTCACTACATCACAGACGTTGTTAGAAAAACCTATAGCATGAACCTCAGCAAGCTGATTCTGGATGACTGAATTTTGATTAGCACAAATTAGCGCAAACTGGCTGAATTTTGATTAGCACAAATCTTCTCATTTACAACAATTCATCTAGGTTGACTGTGTACGCGATTCATGCAGTCATAGCCTTGTTGTGATGGATGTCTTGTCTTTCGCGTTCTACCTGACAAAACAGATGTGACATTTAAGGAATAATCCTATTCATTACTCTCTACGATCAACAGAAGAAGAGTGAGTATGCAACAATCATCGACTTTTAGACTGCAGCGCTTAGTTCCGAAGTTCTAAGAAGTTTCAACAACAGAAATTTCTCTTCTTTTCATATATAGCAATTTTTCGCACTCCTATTCACTGCGGCGCAAATGACATCGATCGAAGGTATCGGTGAATGTTAGTGAATAACCTTATATGCCATCAGATATTATTGTTTATAAGAACTTACATGGTAAGCCTCTTTGATTCCACCATTATCAGCAATATTTTCACCTAACGTTAGTCGTCCGTTAATATGGAGACCGGTGCCGGGTACAGAATATCCATTATACTGTTCTATTATGCACTTCGTACGTTCGGTGAATCGTTTACTGGTCACATTATCCCACCAGTCGGCCAAATTTCCCTCTTTGTCGAACTGACTACCTACAGTGGCATTTAAACAGCAAACAACGAATGTTACCCAATAGAATGATCGATACTGGGCACAAATATTTACAAAAATGGCTAGAAGGATAACTTTGGATAGCGATCTGGCACTCCATTATCTAGACAAATTTTGTATTCTCAATAATATATTCCTAGAAACGTTCATTGTTCTGAAAAGAATGAATCGATGGCAAAATAGTTTGCAAAATCCACAAGAAAAATTATTTTTAGTATAAGCGTCATCAATTTTACCTTGATCATCGAAACCATGGGTAATTTCATGTCCAATAACCGAACCAATAGCACCATAGTTAACAGCCCTAAAATAGTCGAGAAACGTTACCCGTGAAGAGCTTCTGCACAAAATTCTGAATAACGAGAACAAGTTAATATAAGGTAACATTTTTCCTCTAAGATCCGCTGTAGGTGGATCCGCCAAGAAAGCTTACTAAAGAAACAAAAGAGGAAGAGCGGGTTTTCCTATTCACACTCATTGGAACCAAAACAGGATATCTTCAGCGATTCACCTTAAATCCTAACGTTACAGGTGATCTCAGATATTGAGCACCCTTCCACTTGATGACACCTAAACATCAATGTAGAATGGAAAGGCACAGTAGTATACGCATCAACGACTGAGATGCTAAGCAGCTTACTTTGGGAAGCTCCTGTCGAAAAGCGGTGCTTGTAAAATCGCTGCCGGGAAAGCTAAAAATAAACAAATATTAAATGCGCGACTCACTACTTTTATTCAGTTGTCATATATTTCGACAATATATATACAAGATCGTCATATATATATATATATATATATATATATATATATATATATATATATATATATGTGACATCTTGTAAGATCTTGTATGAGGAAACAAAAACGGAGCAAACGACGAGGATGTCCACCTTCAGAAAATATTATCGGAAATGGATTTTAAACTTGTCCAATTCTGCTACAACGTGTTGAAAATATTTTTCCAATCTGAAAAATATTCAACGATGATCACTTGAAAGTAACTTACTGATTCCATTTTTGAGGGACGAATAGAAAGCGTTAACAGTTGACGATGAAATTCCGAATTCACTTCTATCAACCGGTTCGAGTAACCGACGAAATGATCTCTGTTGCGCCCAACGTGATGTTTTCTGAACCATACTCGCATAAGTTTCACCCGGCTCTAATTTCAACTGAAAGAGTTTTCTCATTACTTTAAGCACACTTTTAAATATCACTGCATTCGAACTGCATATATCGACAACATACGGAATTTTCGGGGACCACATTGTCGGTTCTCATAAGTTTATCTACCTGGCAACATAGTTCTACTACGAAAATACGTTCACAGTTATTGCTTGAAGTGATTAGACTGCTGTGAAAAATGTATTATATATTTGTTGCTCTAATTTTAGCTACGAATCGATAATAAAAATGCGCAGGAATTGCTGAAAGCAAACCTCTTTATAATAATCATCAAGCTCCTTGTCGCTATAAATGAAATCAGGATAACCTATCAAACTTTGCATCGCTTTCGACTTCTCGATAGCTATGTGTTTCGTTCGATTATCCATCCAATCGCTATTGCGTACCATTTCACGGAATGCCGTATGCAAATCATCAATCATTGCTAATGCGACACTTTTATCGGCCTAAATAGGCAAGCATTAACCGCAAATTCTCGATGACAAAATATAATATCTGCTATGTTGCTTGATGGCTAAAGAAAAAGATTTCATTAAACAGGCAGTCATCGAAATTGAACAGAATCTAATTCAACTAAGCGAAAAGCAGAAATTTTTCAACCGTCTGAAAATTATTCCATCATTTTATAGGGATAATTCCGACTAACACGTACAGTAGATGAAAGCGTTCGTAAAGAAATTCCATGGATCCTTTGGGAGGTTCCCTACCCATGACAGCACGTACGTTACTAAGTTAACACTTGAACAGTTCGCTAATATAGCATTATCTCTTTTCATATACTTTCATTTTGGTATTTTATTCACTTAATTTAAACGTTTGAAAATCACAATAAATTCAAATATAAAATCAGTAATCTAATCTAAAAGATTAATTCATTTTTATGGATTTTAGATGCAAATGTTGATGATGAAAGACTTTTCATGACTTACGCATTCAGATAAATAAGGATCGGATTTTTTTGTTCCAAAAATATAATGACTCATAGGAAAGGCACCAATCGTTGCCAACAATTCACCTTATTGAAATGAGCTCTAACGTAGAGTGCACCAGCAGCGTAGCTCATTCGCCCCGACGCCGCTGAACTGCAGTCTTTCCAGCGTGGAGATTTCGCTCGTTTCCCGATGAGCATGCGCAAAAATTCCTGGAAATTTAGGCATAAATGTTCATGGCAAATAACAAATGACGACGTTTATGTACTCCCGCATTTTTTTTACAAACAGTGCAAACTTCTTCATTCCTATTTTTCTGTTCTTCAAAACCGGTAGTAATAATCACTGAAAGCACATGCCTGCTGAGCGTCATCATAGCGTGCACCTAACTGGAAACTCCACGCCGAAGTATACCTCCAGATGATATAGTTTGCTATAATCCGGCTTTCGGTTGCCTGAAAGATAGCACTTTCGGTTTATTACAGAATGCCCACATATTTGTACTTTTATATGCTAGTCATGCATTAACTGGTCATATATCCAACTTCGTCATAGGAAAACTTGCAAAAGAAGACTTTTATGAATGTAATTTAATCCTTGATATATTTGCAAAGGAACTATCAACGACGATCTTTATTTGTTTTGCTGACTGTAGAAATATTAAGAGATATTCCATGCGGTATCGTAAATTATAGAAACAATGGGTAAAAATTCTAACCTCCAATAAAGTTGCTAGTCGTTTTAGGAAATCCACTTCGTTCACAATGATGTCCGGATCAGCATCAAGGTACGAATGTAAGTCAAAGGGCATCAATGCTCGGAAGTATCTGTCCCAGTCGACCTGAAAATGATCATTAGCGCCATTTAAAGAAAAGATCGAGCTGCTTCGAAGGAAATCATAAAGTGGTTGATGAGCGGCGACATTCAACGTGAGGAAAAAAAATCCATGAATTTCACGTTACCAAAAATGATGCGATGGTGGATTTTTATTTAGTGTTCCATGAGGCAAAAACTACATAGATGTTTATCGTCGCTTGAAAGTGAAACAAAAAAATTTTCCACTTCGAGCTAGAACCCGGATCGTCGTATTCATCGAAGGTTTCTGTGACTTAAATGGTCGCGAGAGCCTCGTCGCATATTTCACACGAAAATCATAGAAGACAGGACACCAAACATTCAATGAATAAGAAGTTCACTAAACAACTCTTCTTCATATAAGGCAGTTCCGTAGGGAATAATATGAAACAACTGCTCTCGAGTGAAGAATTTTTTGGCGCTTACCACAGGAAGAAGATTGCCGAGTTCGGAAAGTTTATGAACATTGTATAACTTCGTATAGTTTCG
This sequence comes from Parascaris univalens, assembly GCA_037576465.1. Lineage (NCBI taxonomy): Eukaryota > Metazoa > Nematoda > Chromadorea > Rhabditida > Ascarididae > Parascaris > Parascaris univalens. The sequence goes on from CM075173.1 coordinate 226,111,917, forward strand.
CCGCTGATCCTCGGAAATCATAATCTGAACACGTTATGTCAATCATGGATACAAGGAAGCATTGATTATTAACAAATACGGCACAGAGGAATTTTTAGTGAGACAAAAGAGAGCAACTGGATCACATTCAAACGGTTCGCAGTGGCGGGAGATCACATTGGTCGCAGTCGCGGGAGATCACATTTCGCAGTGGCGGGAGATCACATTCGGAGCGTTCGCAGTGGCAAGAGATCACATTCGGAAGACAAAAAATCAATTATTTCCTATCATACCCTATGACTGCCAAAAAAACTACCTCTTGTTATCCTTTCCTCGTTTATTTATTCAGATTTTGTAGATTTGTTGAAATAATCATTCAGATGGTGTTAATTCCCCTCCCGATATTTACGTTTTCTTCGTTCATGCTTGAATTATAGAGAAGCATCGTTTCTTCACTGCAGCAGGCAATCGAACATATCGATACGCTAATCAGTTCTATGTAATACAGAAGTCTATATAGTACAGATGTCTATAAAATGAATAGTAAAAATTTACCTCAGCAAGAGCTTTTTCAAACTCAACAATCTCGTCGATTTGATCGACGATATCGGCGACCTTCGTTGGACGACCGGCATCCTCGGCAATCAACAAAATCTGATGAATGAACTGTTTATACAATAGGATGCAACTATGCACAATAATGCAGCTAACAAATGATTTCACTATTACAAGTTTTGCAAAGGAAGAAAAAGCGAAGTTCCTAACGGTAAAAAAATGCCTTCTTAAAAACATAAACGTGAGCGTCATTTCATATATCTTGGCTGACCATTAACTGATCAACGCATCATTAGATTGTGGGTAGCGATGTCTTTAAGTACTAAAATCTCAATTCGTATGACAGAGTGCACATGACGATCGTAATTAATCAGTGATTTATTATTGATGCAATGATGGTGGCGATATATTCATCAATAATTGGTTGATAGACATTCTTTAGTGTCGTTGAATATTTAGCAGATCACCCGAATATTTAAATTTTTAAATCGATTCTCACAAAATTCACCTTTTGAGTTATGTAGTTATGATATGCAATTACTTGTTTCGCATATCGCGTAACATTCAAGTAGTAATCGCGAGAACTGGCCCCAAGTCCAAGACTTCCTTGATCGATCTATAATGGTCATTCAAATGAATAGATGTCATAAAATATGCAAACCCCATAAACTACTAATTATGGCCGTTGATCGCCGTTGGCACAATGATGGTGGTGTACGGTTTAGACGTAGGACATAATTATAGCGATTTTTATCGTTCCTCACAAAAAATTCGACCCATAGGCGAACCCTATTTATCATATGGACTAGCTTCTGAAATGTTTCCAGGAATAATAAATCCTGAACCAATCAACAAAAATAAAGGTTCTTAACAAAGAGAAACGCCACTTAAATCTTATAATAGTTCAGCATTACAGTTCGCAAAATCTAACCAAACATACATTTTACCAAACTCCAACCACACTTCAATTCGATACTCTTCATTTCGTCGAAAAATTCCCGCTTCCATTAGATACTCCTTTCTTAATAAGGAAACTATTCAAAGTGGCCTGATTTCCCATACTCTACGAAGACTTCGGATTGCAGTAACTCATTACACTTGCATGTGAGAAAATTGAAATTCATACGTGAATCATTCGACGAGAGACATTCCTCTGATCTGGTGATACATAAACATCTACGAAAACATCCACTGCACGTGAAACACCAACGCTGATCAAGAGATCGGTCAGGTCGAAGTGTTCAGGGCGCCAAAGGTCAGCGTGGATGATCGGCCAGTATCCCATTTCCTGAAAAGTTACTCTGATTGACTGCGAAGCCAAACAGGTCATTAGGTAACGGTATGATCCGATCTAAAAAAGCTATTAGGTCGTTGAACAGAGATACTATAATAACCAAGACAAGCAAATCAATGAGGGGCAACCTTAATCGCTTCTAGAAGTTCCATGCCTCTTTGTTTGTTGATTCTTTCGACATCCATACAACCCTGATAGATCTGACGAATATTGTTGATTGCTTTCGATGGTGACTTTTCTTTGGATTCAAATAATCCTGAAATGTTCAACACGTTGATGAGAAAGAAAAGGGACTGCGGCGATCGAGAGGTCATGAGAGGATACTTTTGAGTCGTAAAAACGTATACCACTCACATACTGAAATAATTCTTTGCGGTACAATGGGACAATGAAACGATTTCCTACTGTATGATATGAAAAGTAAGGTGGATGGTTGCTTCCGCTCTCTGTATAAAAAGTTCTTGCTGATGCTCTCTTTATCTCCGATTATCCTACCATGAACTAAAGAATGACAGAGATTATTTAGATGTTCTACTTACTGGCGTAAATTTCAGTTCCTTTTCTTTTCACGATTCTTTCACATTATGCACTGTGAACATAACTGCAGATAAGTGTTAGTTAGTTCCGTTGATGAGAATTCTACTACGCTTCAAAAATGATGTATTTTGAGTGAGAGGGACACAGATAGAGAGACGTAAATGGAGACATGAAACAAAGAGGAGGGAACAAGAGTGACAGAATGACAGATGGAATAATGATGAGATCCTCATCGGAAATGGTGGCAAAAATATGCACGTCAGACCAAGTGGATAATTTAGACGTGGAAATGTCGCAAATAGTTTTTTCATCTTTTTATTTCCTTTTTAAGAAATGAGTCATCTCAGACAAAGATTAATTATGATAAAAAATGGCAATCATCATCTACCAGAAACAACGATCTTCAATAAATAACATTAACAAAAAACAATTAATAGTTGTTTATTCTTTTAATCTGAATGCTCAAAGAAAATCACAATGTTGCGATTGATTGAAAGATTCACTTCAAATGTATCAGAATACGATGAACGAGCGAATAAACACAGCTATTGTTTTAAAAATAACTGTTCTAGGTGTAACCTCAAATCGAATTAATTTGTATGTGTTGTTTTTTAAACTATGAACAGCTGAAATTCACTCATTAAGGATTTCTATGAAATTCATCCATCTATGCGACAAGGACATCAAAAATGTTGATGATGAGCTGTTTATATGTTTTCTGTTGGTTTATGCGAAACCTTCGCAAAATTCACACAATTGACATCGTGTAGAAGTTAGCGTGTTAATCCAACTGACGTATATCCAAATGATTATTACTGGGTGGAAGTCGGCCCGAACTTCCGTTGCGCAATCTCTTGATCATATACCGGTTGAAGATCGAAAAAGTGCTAATAAAAATGTATAATCGATGAAACCGGTTTGATTATCTCAGCTTCATTTATGTCTACGTAACGTGGATATCAGAATCATGAAAGATTCGCAGGTTATAATCTAAAAAATATGGACTGAAAGCTGAGCATTAAAAAAAGAAAATCGTCGCTAAAAACGAATTCAAGTTAGTTTTCGAGGAGCGGAATTCTCCATCTACTCCAGCACCGGTGGATTTCCGTTTCTCGAAATTCGAGCTAATGCATTAGCAGCTTCAAATCTTCGCGCAGAAAATCACAGCAAAAAAAAAAAAATAATGCTCACTTTTCATTTCAGCGGACACCTTTTCACGAAGTTTAGCGAAATGCCCATAGCTAGACAAGTCTTTTGGAATTTCGTTTTCGTGCACCCAACGGCCGCAAGCGAACTGGAAAAAGTCCTCACACGGATCGACCTTCGAATTGATGGAACTCAAAAGATGCTTTGATACTTTTAGAAAGCCTGGCGATAAACCAATCTCAACGGTATTCGCTTTTCCTTTTGGCTTGTCCGTGCCTGGAATAAGATAAGTCAGCTGCTTTCATTCTCTGGACAATTTTTCGTTCTTGTGAAATGATGTGGAAAATGATGGAAGAATATTCGCACAGTGAAGGATGTAACGTCTCTTCACTATGATATCAGGAGGACATGAAAAGAGAAGCAATGTTTTTAAAGCGAAGAAAACATTGACAGGAGCGAACGCTTTCTCATCTTCAACATACGATACTAAAACGTTCCCTGTGAATTGCTACATTCGGAAGAGAACGAGATTTTGAGATTCCTAATCATATTACTAAAGTGAATATGATGAAAGCTTTCGTTGTAGAGAACTCATTCAATACAACTTTGAAATTAGATATCTCATTTTCAATCACATCATGGCTGATTTTCAAGAAAAATGATAGCGAACGCGTCAAATATCTGTGGAATAAATGAAAAAGCAGGTTAGCTAAACGAATGATGGCTAGGACGAAAAAAGCCGCTGCTTCCTGACGCTCCTTACGGCTTTTTTTTGGTAAATTTGTCAGGATCTTAGAGAAGGACCGCTGACGGTGATTATAGGGCGCAGCTACATCATGCGTTGCACGATAATAGAGGTAGGCGGTCCCGATGCACAAACTTTGCATGAAGTTGTGAACGAAATCGAGCTCACTTCAAATCATAATAAGGGATGAAAGAGGTCACTGGCAATTTCACACTAGAATTTAATCTTTGAAAAGAAAGCCTGACCTGGTAATGACGGTGTAAGTGATGGCTTAGGTGATGCAGCTGCGAGCGTAAACGTTGTTAAGCATAACATCAATGTGGTCATTTCCAAACAACGCCCAAAAGCATGTTTCCTCATAATGGTGTAGTTTAAACGCAGTCGACTGGCCCACTTAGAAATTGAAGGGTTTTCTGAAATGTTCATCAACTCTCACGTCTTGAATCAGTTATGCCCCGTTGGGAGGGGCTCTCTGCATTGCAGCAGTTTATTGAACTGCTTACACAATCAGATATGAGAGGATGAGCATACAAATACGACGAGGACAGAATAAACTATGACAAGTAATATAGATTACCTAGAGAGTTTCTCCTATTTTTTACGTGATTTCATTAGTTTGGACGAGATGAGATTTCTGATTTCTCAAGGGGGAATATTTTGAAGAGTGAGTCACTGGTGCTCATCAACGGAAATAAAATAATGGCAAGTATTTAGGCACTTTCGAAATGAAAACAACGTCCTCTTGAAAAGAAAACTCATTTACTCTTTTTCAAGGAAAAAAGAAGATGTAAACTCTTAAAATACCAAAGCAAATAACGATTAGAGACATCGAAACGTGACATAAATACATCGACGCATACGTGCAAAACGATACGAATGAGCGATTCGAAATGAACGTTAGTACATTCACGGTTGAGTTTAAGGGTCACATCTGCTAGCTGATCAAAGAAGCGCACCGAGAAAATGCGACACCCCCTACATAGGAAAGAAAAAATGTGCGAGCAGAACGGCAATAACAATTCATAAAATGATCATGGGTGTTCAACGAAATAATGCCATAAATCGTATAATCGAATCGTTCAGCTGTATCTGATTCTAAGGCGCATTATTTCAAATGTTGTATGACAATTGTTACGTACATCGATATATATATACGATAATTCTACGATGGAGCATTTCTAATTTGTAATCATATTTGCTCTCTTCAACTCGAATTGTTTTCTAGAAAATTACAGGCGAATAAAATCAAATCAAAAACATAGAAATCGTTCAGAATTATTCAACGATTTCAGCAGAAAAGTTCACACTCCATGAAATATCTAAGCGAATGAGGAAACTGACACGACAGGTAAGTGTATAGGAAAAGATTTCTCTGCCTTTACTCATGATCTTCGCTTGACGCTTATCACTGTAAGATATCTTGGAAATACTTTTACTTCGTCATAAATGGCAGCTAAGGTAGTAACTGCACAGCAGTTTTTCCAACTCAGTATCTTGGCTCATTTAAAATCGAGTAAATAGGCTGTTACCACTTGTCAATTCGCATGTTCTTAAGCAGAGAACATCGTTGAAGTAGAGCACAGAGAGAGAACGAATGTGGATATTAATGCAGAAAGGCAACCGGTAGACGCCACACGTAAAACCGCAGTGTGAAATGCACTTTTTATGATCATTTCGAGGATTTTGAAATATTCTTCGTATCCATCAAAAATTTGCATAATACTGCGCCTCACGTTACAGAAACGTCATGCCCGTGGTGGACAAGCCTATCCGCGCACATATATGTGCCTTTGCTTTCCTATATCTGTTTGAGTTGTTGTAAAATAGGAACCATTTACAGCGAGGAAAAGAAATTTGGAACGGCATGGTGCTTATTACATCATAATCTCGTGTAACATGGATTCGTTGGTCTCGCAAATTCGAGTAAATTATGGACATTTATAGACGCTAAAAAATTTCTTCTTTTGTGCGCCTGGAAAGTATGATCTAATTTATCAGTGTCTTGATAAAATAAGGTCTCTATCGTGGAATAGCATCTGTCGCCTCTGAACACCCATAAGTTATAGCTTTGATTAGGTGCCTTTTATAAATGAATTAAGAAAGGAATAATATTAAATTCTGAGCTGAATAAACTCAGTGAGGTGAAAAAAATATCAGGGAAATCGGCTATAAAGATCAAAATGCGCCCAATATGACAATGTGAGCAATATAACAATGAAAGGATGAACCAATATGAGTGCGATAATTACAAAATCGTGAAACAAATTGGAATTTAGTTTAAGAATTTCCTTTTTATGAAATGAAGAGTTGAAAATACGACCAAGAGGGGATTCGACAGTTATCTGCATCAACAAATTCAGCAAGAACATAATTTACATGGAGATTTTTATCTAAAAAACTGATATAGTGAAATTTCGTCGATTCTTCTTTGAAAATTATCGCTATTTTTTGTCGTTCACGATTGCGCAGCTCACGTTTGTAATGCCTAGCAATTTTTGTCCATACAGCCATCGATGGTATATGATATGAGACGGTCGATCCATCTATTTGCTGAAGCGTCGAAATCTAAGCATCTCTTAAAGACTTAAAGACAAGATCAGTAACAGTAAAGTAAGGTGGAAAACGCGTTAATCGAAAAAAAAACGTATAAGAAACATTTACTGCAGTGTAAAGAGTGTAATGTGTTCAATGTAAACTGAGCCGGTGATTATGCTTATTTCTGTTTAAAAGTACTCTGGAACCAAGCAAAATGCCAAGAGGGTACAACAGGGGGCTATATTTGACTTTGCTGGAGGCGTTTACTGTTTTAGGGAACTATACTCGCAAAAAGATGTTGTTTCTATAGAAACTGAACGATTGCTTATATGACAAAAAATGGTTTTTCATGAACTCAACTGTTAACCACTTTGAATCGTAACAATATTCGGCTTGAACATCCATATTCACAGGTATATTCACAGTATTGTCATTTACATTATATCGGACTCCCAAACGAACATCCTTGCAATCCACATTGATATTTCAAGCAGCTATTGGCATATTACATGGGAAATTGTGAATTGCTTCGAAAGTTGCCAACTCTACGGTCATTACCGTTTTATGCAGTTTCCATTTGACTCATTAGGTTCTCGCTTCTTCTACTTGATTGAGTTAATACTCAAGCGATATGTGTATATTTTTCAACATTCCACTCATTTTCGTATGTTTCCAATCATTTTCACGTGTATAAGGTAATATTATCGTATTTTAGAGTTCACAGTTTTTTTTGAAACCGTAAATGAGAAATTACTTGCAACCCAATTCAAATCACATAAGTGCACTATTGTTTACGCATTCCATAGTAAGCACTTCCGCTGTTCTATGCTCCCTGGAGAACATGCGTTTCAAAGGCTTCATTTTTGCTGGAAATCATACGATCAGTCGTTCGATTTGCAGAACTTTGAAATGTAAGGAATTTATAACTATTATTTGCAGCAGATCTTATTTAGTGGGAACAGCCATTCCACTCAATTGAACCGAAATGAAACTGGATAAATTATATTTCGCATCTAGAAATTACAGCCTATCTGAAAACTGTTTTAAGAAATTCGTTGAACAATTTCATCAAAATAAAACTTATGGAAATTTCTCAAAATTTAATTTTTTACCCGACTTTGCGATGACTAAGCTCTTTCAGTGCTACGTGCAGGTACACTCTTCGTCGCGTGAAATTCTTTATGAACGCATAAGTTGAAGACGCATAAGTGGCACAATAGTTCCTCTTCATTCCTCCATACTACTTTCATTCGTCACTTTAGAAAAGGATTGTTGCGCCAACATATTGCACTCGCAGTTCCTTTTCTAGTGAATGCAATCGATACCTTTAAGAAGGAAGAGGAAATATGGAAGAAAGAGGGACCCTGTGATTAGGTCAGGTGAAAGAAGAAAGATGTGACCCACTAAATTACCTGCCGCTAGGTGAATATCTACAAATAAGATTCACATCCTCAGTGGCAGCGTTGCATATTACAATCGGCATGCGACAATTTGTCCGTTGAAGTGCTAAACCATATCTTTGAACTTCTGTGGTGTTCTCCTCTTTCGATCGACTTAATTGACCCACATTTTCATTTTTGCGAGAATATTTCATCGTTAAATCTATCCTATGAAAAATGGTGGTAAGATTCCGCTTTTAGTGATGATGATAACATCAGATTTCACTTCCACATTATTTGTAGTCTGCGGTGTGAAGCAAACCAAACAAGTACGAATGGTACCAGAATTATGGCGACGCATATGTTCATCGAATAGGCGTCGCCATAATTCTTTTTAACATTCACTAGGCAATATAAAAATAAATTCCACATATACTCGTTAAATTCTTCACTTATTGCACGTAGAAATAAAAGCTCAGTCGAACTGTGAAATAGAAATCAAAATTGCATACAGTGTGGGAAGACAATTCCCACCTATAGTTGCAAATGAAAGAAGAATTGAATGGAAATTCTACTGCGCGCACATCATCGGTTATATTTGTGATTTCTATTCTGCACTTTAAATAAATTCGTTAAACGATCTCTTTTTCAGCAGGGAAAATCATTGGCAAGTTCAAGAAAACGGCGAATTAGACTCGAAAATAGCAAGTAAATCTTGTAAAATCGAAATACCAGTTAGCTGGAGAAGAATTATGCTTTACGCTGATGAGGAATAAAGAGAGTAAAACGAAGTGTATTGTGAAGAAAGCCTTCAGAGGAATATTAGTGCCACAACAATTGCTATATGTCAACAAACTGTTCACCTCGAGAGGTTCAATAGCTATAGGAATTTCTTTTTGTGTGTATAAGCCAGTATTGTGCGAAGCAAACAACTCCGCTTGCTGTAAACATATCGGAATTTTGCGTAAAATGTAATATATTTCTGTACGTTTTCTTCAGCAGTTGATCTTTACTAATACTTAAATTTCGATGTTATGGCAGCGCAATGATTGGCACTAGAAGTTATTTTTTTCAGCGTTGACAACTAGTATAGGCAGCATCTCTGAATAGTCCAAACCCTTTTTGAACAGGCTAAGAGGAAGAGAAGGTTAAAGATACAGACTTAAAGAATACCTTTAAAATGCGGTGTATCTAGCATTGTGGGCAGCGTTAGAACGTCGTTGTTTGGGTAACTCAGATAAGAATTTGTATGCAAATTGTCCTCATTCCTAGTTATTCCCCGAATAAAATATAACGCTGCAGAGTCTTTTCTGATCCCACTTTTAAAATGGGGCAATTTGGAGGTGATAATTGAAAATCAAGTTGGGTAGAGCCATTTCCACATATAAGATGCAACAAAATATAATTTTACACATTCACAGAATAACACAAATGCGTAAACATAACCAGAGGAATATGTTCAGGAAACCGTTCTTCGAATATTTGTATTGCACGGCGGTTTTCTAAATGAATAAGATGGAATTTATTTTGGAGATTTAATTTTTCAAAATTATAACTTGTTGAGATAACTGGTTTATTTATGGGAGGTGTTTAGCGATTCGGCGTTGTGTAGAATTCAGATGACAATATTAATTTCATGCATTGAATCAATGTGACAGATTGGAACAAGGAAGAAAAGAAGCAGAAATATGTCATATATGATCACTGATCAGTGCAATTCGAAATATTCGCCCCATATTTAATTTTGATCTTTACCGTTTCGTTCATTGATTTGTGCCCTTTAGTGAATTTTAGTGAAAGCCAAAACATGGAAACTCTATATTCTTTTAGATGTGTATAAAATTCTTTGTATTGTAACACATTGAAGTCGGTAAGGAAATCTGGAAAATCGAAGCGTGACAACATTCATATTTTTGCAGGTATTTGAAAGTTAGAATGCGATTTTGTGCGAGCGCATTAATTTACTCTAACGCTTGCAGATGTCTTGTGGAGCAGATTTCTTATGAGGTCAGCTAACAGAAACTATGGTTGATATGTCTTCGTTCTCTAATCTTCTTTACGGTAATCATAACACAATGTCCTTCAAACGACAATCACTATTATTACAACCGAGAAAGTCAGTTGAAAAATGTCAATCCACATTCTCCATCAATCACTGCATGGACGGAGACTTTCGTACGGTTCTTCCCGGCGGAAAGAAACGCTAAAACTGCCTTCGATGGGCAGTAGAATGCGCTCTACATTTAACGCCGCTTTTTAAAACTTCATATATATATATATATATATATATATATATATATATATATACGTGCACATATATGCATGACATCTGGATCCATCCTTTATGTCTATCGCCTCAGACACAACGAATAAGAAGTGATAGAAGGACGATTTGATCTTAATTTATGCCCATCTAGAAACGCTTTGCATCATGTGGTTTGAAATGCACCATGAACATATAAACACCAGCATAATGAGAGCTGATGAAGTATCTACCTACCTACAACTGCACAGTAAGGCGTTCCTTGTGAAGATCTCGGTAACATCAGAACACGGTCTTGTCCAGCATAAAGTTGTGCAAAATGTGAATATTGAATTTGATTTATATCATCGTTGTGCTTAATCGCACTTTTTTCTCTTGTTTCTAGAAACACTGCCGGAACGCTGAGAAATTGAGAGGGATTTGAGCCGCAAAATCTATTATTACAGTTTATCATTAGAACCATCACAATAATTTCAGGTTTGCGTTATGAATGCTAACGGCGCATAAACGCTTCATGAGTCCAAGCATGAAATCAAAGGACCATGTAAGTCTTAAAGGAAAATGAGAAAATAATGATAATCTTAACTTGTGCAATTAGTCTTTTTCCGCCGCAGAATTACCACTACATTTTGTACTGTTACCAACTTCCTACGACATGGAGCACATCTGGGTCATCGTATCTTAAAACATCATTTACTTTAGGAGAAAGCTTCCGATCGATGCAGATAAAGTTGAACCTTAAGTTAGTTGGATAAGCAAAATTTTGCGCTTCATCAGCTAATGCGAAAAGTTTGCCGCAAATAATGAACAAAGCGAATTTTTAAAGAACACTGCACAAGCTCTCGTTTACTCCGATTCAACGTGGTGGCCATTCAGAAGTTCCACAGCCTTTTTTGCCTACTGCATGCAAGCAAATGCAATATTGTATTCACGAGATCATCTGTCTAAAATTTATGTGAAGATGAGCATTGTGTCAGAAGTAACCGTCCGCGATACGAATGAGAATGTGTCTAAAATTTGCTCTAAAGGGAACGCAGGGATAGGCTCAAAGAAATTCCGTTCCTCCATATCCGATGGCGCGCTTTCGACCTAATAGAAAAATAATGCAGCCAAGCTAACATAAATATAAAATAATATGTAAAGGGAAAGAAATTAAAAGAGCTTCGAACTTGCATATGGCCAATAATCCGAGCTACCCGTGAAGTAATTAAATAGTATTTGATGCAATGCCAAGTATATTTCTTAAATCCAACGACAACATGTTGCCCTTGCTGCCTCCCTGATACTACTGAAAGAAACTATCAAAAAAACTAGAAATCAAGAGAATTCATTAGGCTGTTCACGCTCTTAGATCTTGTTCGTTAATTGGACAGAGTAAATGAAGAAGTGGCAGAAATAATTCATCAAGAAAAACGGATGGGAAATTCAGAAGAATTACATCCGAGAATTACATCATAACTTACGTGCATAAAAATTAGGCACTATGAACACAGATAAATAGGTCTAAAAATCATTGAACCTAAGTGAAATATGAGAAAGAAAGTGACATATTTCAGTCGTATGTACATATAAATATAGATTTAAATAAAAAACTGCTGTGGAGTCGTGCCTATAGAACTTATTATTACAGCGCACTTTTTGATGGTATATACTGGAGGCGTTTTACAAATAATTTTGGCCAGTTCATTACTGCTTTGTGTTTTATTATTGTGACAGGAGAACATGGTTGACGTCTTGCAAAGCATTGAAAAGTACAGGAGTGAACGAACGCAAATGCAGTTATGATATGATGTTGCTGACCAGTTACGGTACATTGGATGAGGATGCCGCTCACCATACTCAATTTTTATGTTCGATTTATTACTGACTGAGCGTTCTTCAATAAAACTTTCCAGTCTGCTGCCATTGAAGTGGGGTAACAGACAATAGTATAGTAACTAAAGGCTGACAATTATTCCCAACGAATAAGGATTTCTTATGGTGATACAAGTGAATACATTATGCCGTTGGTGCCACCGACGTCCTATTTTATAGTGCTGCTCATGTGCGCACACATGCGTGCACGTGTTACTGGTTGTTTTTTTTTGCCGTTGCATGGTCTTGAAAATGTCTTCGTAAAGACCCTCTGCGATGGAAAAGCGACGGCGCTGCATTGGAAAGTTCCAAGCGTGCCGATGAAGTATATTTCGCCCTGACGAACGCAACCAATGGATGTTGATGGCGCTGATGATTTGTTTTAGTGGAATGTGATCTGTGCGAATGAAGCGCTCGTATATTCGCGTCCGTCAATTGAGGATTCGCTATTCTTCTCGCTCATTGCTTCATACATTATTTCCTTTAGCTAATAGCAACACAAAAGGAGAGAGTTTACCATCGTTGAATTTTTCAACAATCGCATCTCTACACGACGAAATCATTCATTGCTAGAAACTTTTACAAATAGGCATGGGAGCGTCACCACTCGTCGACTTTCGTTCGCCGTTTTTTTCGCGTGTTCGCCGACTTCATGGCATCCGCTTGCTATCGCGTTATGCTCACAACAAGAAACCTGAATGAAACATGCGCTCACTTCAGTCGTTGAAACTGGGCGGTTTGTCCTTACGGCAACGAAGCGAGGGCGATGATTTACACTGCGGTATGTGCACCGAATCGGTCACAGTTCGTTGCGTGAATATTTGTAATTTCTTCGGAGCACAAAGTCAGGATGCCTTGCTCTTGTGGTCGTTCCTTAGAGAAGTTAGAGCTTTCCACTCCTCACCAACTGTATAGATGACATCTCGTACAATAATCGCAGATGCCATTCAGATTCCAACAGTTTTTCCATCGTGCGTGGCGAGCTCTACAGTAGTAAAAAAATCCACCTGTCTAATTGTCCCTCTGTCTTTTCGTAGCTTAATTTGTGGCTAGCTGGGAAAAAAGCTCTTACAATGCTGCACACCTAAAACAATTTCTTTTGGTGTGCATTTCAAGCGAACCATTGAGGTTGATCGATACGATTGGAAATGCCTCGTATTTTCACTCGAACCGTATTCGATCCATTCGTAATGCACTATGTGGCGACCTTTTTTGTTGCAACACAAATAATTCCACTTTGAAAGTTCTCTATTCACGTCACCATATTTTCAATCCCTCCATAAACACTGCATAATTATGCCAGAAGCTGTCGATCATACGCACTTCTATCGTTTCTTTGTCGAGGAGAGACCAGGGGAGAAAAAATTTGATTAACTCTAAAAGATCAGCAATTAGAGCTTTAGAACCAGCTTATCTTACGAAACCTGAACTCATTAATTCGTATAACTAAGGAGAATTTTTCTTCCTTTCTTCTCACACCTTTCTCATTCCCGCAAGTTGATTCGGTTCTTCCTTTTCTTTATCTCGAAGTGTTAGGTGATTCCCATTTTAAAAGAAACGGTATCGTCACCGCATTTCCGCACTATTGCTATACGCAACGTCCGACATACACGTAGACACTCGATAGCTTTTTTAGTGCATGAAATTGCCACTGGTCGGTGTTTACTGGAAAATGATTACTGTGGATGACAGTAAATACCGCTTAGTAGTTGATACCGCTTACTGATAGTAAAGTTGAGTAATATCAGCAGTCGATACCACTTATTGATATTACTGATTGTAAATAACGCTTAGTTGCGGAATCTTCAACATCCGCTACCTTCTTTCAAAATGCATGAGGCATAAAAAATGGGATGAAACACTCTTTTGCAGCGAGGAATTCGCATCCGAATGCTCATCTTCGATGGGCAAATTCAAATAGAAACAAATAAAAATAAAAATATAAATCGTCATGCGTGGTTATGGAACTTGCTAAATGGAACAAAAAATGCCACTGTACCGAACATTTTATGATTGTTGCATGCGGACGGTTGAAGATTCCCTTGAAGGCATGAAATAAATTCAGCGCTTGTACAACAATTTTTGCTCTATTCTTTCAAGTTCAGAGAAATTGCTTTATGCCTTAGTCGATGTTATTTAGATAAATGAGCAAAACAGCAGATGATGTGACTTCTTTGGTGACTACATTAACCGTCTATACGCACCACATGAATAGCGAAAAGTTTTCGGTTGGCATCTACTTCGACTTATTCGACATGATTGCAAAAGAACATTCGAATTGCCGAGTAACTGAAGCTATCGATTATTACGCTAATAATTCGGTGCACATGAACCATTCGTGTTGAAAAGTCACTTGGACAGTTTCTCGACCACAATTCCAAATACACTCCATCCTAACTGATGATGATGTATCACCATGTATTATTAGGTAGCGTTATCATTCATTGGCAGAGAATAAAATTAAATGATCGTATCGAATGGGGACATTTATAATTTAATTTAATTCAGTCGTTCGTACAACGTGACCGCAACGAATGCCTTTTTTTTAAATATATCGGAATTAGCAGAAAATTTTTTTATACACGACAATTGACAGTTGAGAAAATGTGACGACATGTTTTGCCATCCATATATCGCTTTCAACTCTCTCTGATGGCGTTGCGTCCAAGTAAAACTGAGTATGAGAGGTCGAATTCTGATGCACGCCTTGAACGTAGAGTTCTGTCGCTAAAAGTACGACGCACTTTGAGCTGGAAGTATCGAATAAACGGGAAAGCATTTTAAAATGTGTTGCTCATACTCAAGAATATGATATTGCAGTAATGCGCTTTGCAAATACAAAACTGCACAAAGCGCTTGCGCAAGGAAAAAAGCACTTCTGCAATAATTCGACAAAAAAGAGGAGACTAAATTTTGAAGGAAATATAACAGTGACAACACTAGCAATATGAGAGTGCGACATTTATAATGAGACGTTCTTTGTCGAAAGGCTAATATTGCAAAAAACTGCCTTCATAAATCAGTGTTCCCGAAATGCGAACTGCATGAGACAATCCAACATTTCGTAATTATTGCATTACGATGAGATTATTATGACTGCATAGTGATGGTGAGTGAGTGCTTTGAGAAATTCAGTGCTTCAGTAATTTTGAACTAATTATAGTATTTAGGTCCCTCGATTGGTTTCAATGGAGAGACAACGTGGAGAAACGCGTAGCAGTTTGGCTAACGATGCAGGGAAGTGTTTATTAAAAACCGTTGCTTTTCGCATTCGGCAAACAGATTTGCCCTAGGAATCCCCAAAATTCACGAATCGCTCTGACAAAAGCTGCAGCTTTTCGCAGACAGCGAGATGCTGAACAACATATGGGTGGGCACATACCAACGTACGTTAATGTGAACAAAGGGCATTGAAACGACACGTTTTGAAGGCTGTGTAAGAATATGACAGCCCTATGGGGATCCGCAATCGCTGCGGCCAGTTACGGGGAAAATGATGCAGACTGCTACATGCCTCGCAGAAATTTGTTGTGTGAGGCTGCTTTAAAGGCAAAAATAACCTTAAGACACCCACTGAGAGCATCATTTAGGCAATAAAACAGAAGTTCCACATCAGCAACATTAGAGATGATTTGCCTTACGAAAAATGTCTTTTGTGGAAGTGATTATAGATGCGAAAAAAAAATGGTTTTTGAAGTGAAAGACGAGACAGCATTTAACTTGTCAATGTTCTCATTATATATTGATGAAAACTGTCTCTGATGTGTTACTAGCGCCGATGACGTCTAAAGTAATGCAAACAAAATCCCTCAAATGCAAACTTCCGAAGTGAAAACGACGGCCGTCGAATTATGCAGCGGTTCTTACACCGCGACGACGGCAAGCGAATCTTGGCGAAAAAACGACTGGTGAACAAAAGTAGTAGGATCTCATTGAAGGTTTGAGAGCCGCCAAAACGAGCCATTTCCTCAAGCGCAATGACAAGAATGGGAATGACAGGGAATATCAAATAAACGATCGCAGGGGTGGTACGATGTGTTACACCTTGCCTTCTCCCAGCGTAATAAGGCGTGATTGGATTGACGCATTGGAAACGACATTTCAACTGCAAAAATAATCAAAGGAAATCTTGGACTTCCCAAATGGATCAGTACCCGGGAAGAAATGGAGCACAGTGGTTGGGAAGCCATCTTCCATCTGAAAAGCAGTGGAAGTCATTTCAGCATCTCTGCAACGCACAAATTTGTATGGAAGAGAGATTGCTGTGTTTTTCAGGCTGTGCCAGTACACAAATACCCACCATAAAATTGTCAACGTGAAAAATCACAAATATGCCGTAAAAGACGATTCAGATCCCTGGTTGCAACAAAGAGATCACGTATCTTCTGACCGTTCATGGGCACTGAGAGTGGCCGGATGTGCAACGGTCTCTGACACGAGGAAGACAGTCTTAGAAAGCACTTTCGCCTCCGCAAAAGTGCTCTTCTGACCCAAGTAATCAGCTCTATGGACGCAAAAAACAGTCGCAAGGTCAGTAGTTGTAAGGGTGCAAAAATTATCGTAGATATACGAGTGGCGTATGGCAGCTGCAAGAAAGAGGTTTGCATCTTCCCATTCGCACTTGTGAATGCCGAGCGCAATAGTGTTGGCGGATGCGAAGCCAAGCCAGTATGCATGTATCCCGTTCTATCGGACCAAAACGTACGCCATAGCTGTCGCAATAGGTTCATATGTCCTTATGGTTGTCCATGTTATTTAGTTGCTTTGCTGAAACGAAGTGATTTTCCAGCAGAACCTTCAGCAAACTCCGCTTGAAAAACTTGGGGAGGCCCTGAAGAACATACCACTCGTATTCTGTTCGGATTCGAGGAAGCAATCTTTAATTGCAATCCTTCTTGCGCTGGTGACGTCACTTTTTAACGTGTTCAAATTGCCGACAGCAAATTCGTGATCTATTTTCAAAGCCTGCGGTTAGTGCTCGCGTGAACGTGATTGTGGTCACACTCAAAATAATAGAACTCATATATATATATATATATATATATATATATATATATATATATGCATTTATTTATTTATACTTATATTTATGTTTATTTATATATATGTAAATGAAGCCACTTGCGTTGATACTGCATTTTTAAAGTAAACAAGAAAAGCACTCAGAAAGTTCCATTATGAAATTCAGTTGGAAAGCTGAAATTCATCAATAGGGCAAATTAGTGCATTGTTGAATGAAAGAGACAATATAGGTAAGCTTTGGAAGATTCCGGTCTCTTCCGCTTCCGCAAGTTTCAGCTCACAAAATCTGTCGTGCTGTGTAGCAGTTTAAATATACTCAACAGATAAAATTAAGTTGCAGTCATCAGAATATCACATGCTTAACTTGCACTTGATTCACCGTTGTAAAATATCTCGTCCAACATCCCGCTATAAGAAATACTTCAGCTTGTTCATTCAGCTAGTCCACGGCCGCACTGGAGGTTACGACACTTCGCAGTACGAATAATCTTCCGCATAATTCCTCCTTGCAGGTGTGGGATCTGTTCCTCGCTATTATTGCTAATGCACCACTCTTTTAGCCACTGTAGTTGTTCCGACGTTTCCGCCCTATTAACATTCATTTAATATTTGCGAGCATTGTTTTCGCCTTTTCTTGCTCGTACTCGTATATTTATCTATGCTGTTCCATATCAAGAGGTTGAAATAAAAAGAAATAAAACCCCCTTGAAGACATCATTTAAAAATTGCAAGAACCCTCTCGAACAGTCTCAAGTGGATATGCGCCGGTTTGTGCATCGAGGATTTCAACTTCTCCTGACTCCTCTCGGAAGGCTTTATTGCTGATGTTTCTGATCACAAACCCAATCCGAATCTGTATTCATGCAAAGGAACAAAGTAAATAGAAAGGAGCTGGAGTAAAACACAAGGACCAAAAAAAGTTGGCAGTGAGGTGGCGTGGGGAAACTGCTGCTCCACGAGGCCATATCAAACAGCTGCAAGAGCTAGCGCATAAATGAAGACTTGCATTTTCTTGAACAATACTAGTTTGTAGTGAACCTTATCATCTGCCTCGTTCCACCGAAATGCTTTAATGGGCTGCTTACGCCGTCTAGTCGGTGAGGCAAAAATGACTCTTTTCATATGAGCGCCTGCGACTGAACTCTCAAGAATGAATATTTTTCATTCTTTGTCTCATCAGTCGATATGAGTTACCGGTTACTGTTACCATCCAACCTAATATCAGCGTAAATAGGAAGGCGATGTTATTCATTGTCTGTGCGTAATTCTGTGGTCGACGTTCGCGACGATAATGCAGTAATGCGTAACGATAAGTGAAATTAAAGCCGTTGCAAACATCCAGAAATGTGCTTCATACTTCAGATGGAGGTCACATTTATTTTTGGAAGGTTAGTTCGGGGCCTCCTGCTGGATAGTTTCTTACTTCTGAATCCCCCTCAACTATTATTTTGCCGAGAAGCGTCATCGGAAGCCAGCATCACATACGACCCTACTGGAAGCAGATCACAAGGAATGATTCCTCGCTCGGGTTACCAAATATTTCCATACTTCTCGGGGACAAAAAACATTGGAAATCTTCGAAATCACCTAAGTGCTGTATAAAAGTGCATTGATAATTTTAAAATTCACCACGTTTCCTCACATGTTTACTCGGCCACGCTGTAGGTAGGTGTTACTTGGATCGCGTTGGACATTTCTGATAATATTCTCTCCTTCAAAAAGTGCAGTCTGCAGGTGCTCAAAAGTAAACTGCCGAAACTCATCTAACGGTATGCGTAGCCTTTCGGAATTACTGCGAAATACTCCCCGATGAAATCCAAGAAATTCAATGGTGAGGAGGAAGGGAAGAAAATTAGCGATCTGTGAACAACGCCAATTTTTTTTTCTTTTAGCTCCTTGAATGGTACCAAAAATATAGCAGTAGGAAAATTCGATAAATGCCACTAATGAAGACTTTTTTGAAATTACGGGAGTGGAATTTTAAATAACGAGGAGACACAAGAGACTCTGCACATTTGATTCAATTCATCTCAAAGCCTCAACCATAACCATTAACGATCCAACGACCCATATTAAGTTTTTGCATTTCATATTGGCGCATACGCCATGTGATATTTTATACGAATAAAGCGCAGATTTGCGATTACTTGCACAACTCCGTTCTGCTAATCTTCTATTTGCTGTTTTTTTCTTCATCTTAATGACTGCACTGAGGCAGTTCTATCACTCCGAAGTATATTTCTTTGATCTGTGCATCTTATAGCATCATGAAGTGGAATATTGTACAACGACTCACCAGACCAAGCGCCACGATTATTTGCTTGTTGTGTTATAATAAGTCATCCTCACCTAATTAATTGCGTTTTTACTAACACTTCGGAGATGGAACAGACGGGAATGTCAGAAATCTTTCACAGAGCACCGATTATAAATCGTGCGCATAGAACTAAAAGGATTATTCGTGTATATTCAATCAACTATGATCGCATCTCTAGAGAGAAGCTCACACCATTCCACAAGCCATCAATACCATGAAGCAATGTACCGCTATATTAATGAGCTCATTGTGGACGATTCAAAATTGCAGTATTTATTGACATCAACCTGTGTTTGAATAGAAATATTTGATGACGGTATCCAAAACTGGAGTGTCACCCACCAGCTTTGTTTGGAAGGTGAACTTTGTAGTCATGAATGGATAGCACGTTCCCTGAATTCGGGAATTCTGCAATGTATCACTTTGCCTCTGTTTTCGTTAGTGTCTATTCTAATGAGTGTGTTGAAAAGTTTACGCCTATGTGCGGTAGTCTCGTAGCTAGCAAACGTAATGAGCTTCGATTGATGCTCGCCTATGGAAGTATGAAGAATTCGAAGCATTTTTCTCTAAACAGCTGCAAGGGCATCCACGAATTAGTGGATTAATAGCATTATCGTAGCTGTAGATAGCGTCCCATATCAGTGGTAGGTCTGTAGCAGAGGTCACGAAACCATTCGCTGGTATGTAAATAGCTTCAGAATCCTGTTGCATTCACCAGCAAATAGAAAAGAATTCTACCTGCTAACATATGAAACCGGTGATTTTTTTTTGGAGATCCAAAGCACTGCAGGGAAATGTCGGCGGTCTTCGAGTTTTCCTTTCCTCTAAAGCGCTAACAGATTCACCCTGGAGGAACGTTGTCACATCTCATACTATCCTCTCGTAACTGTAGATGGCGTTCCATATCAGTATATGACTGTGAATTCGAACAGAATTAGACTGACCGTTGACACTGCGAATACAGGAATGCCAAAGATGTCGAAGGAATGCCAAAGGGAACGTTTATTTCAACGGATTAAACTAAACAAGTACGATCCTGATGGTAGGATGATTTCCTCTGAATTCTCATATGCCACATTATCGAAAATCAAAGCTCTCGATATTTCGAACGTTGGTTGCGTTCGTACAAATATACTAGTCATATCGGCAGCTTTCCTTGGTCAGTTCTCATTTCCATATTCTCCCAAAGATGATTTTATTCGGCTATTCAATCATGGCGACTAAATAACCAATGGAATATTACAGAACTGCACTATTCAGAAACGAGGTCTACTGCGGACGAACGTGTTCACTTAGATCGTGGTGGTCTCCACGCATTTATCCAAACGCTGTTGCTCATAGATATCTTTTCATGTGTTAGTGAGCAAAATCGGCAAAATCGTGACATTCTGCATGAGCCTTTAATGAAGGAAACACATCGCTGAAGAACGATAGATATTACCGCTAAATAAGGAACATCCTACTGCCATGCTATGCAGAAAAACATCCATAATCACTGACAGCATTAAGCTATGCTTGATAAAAAGAATCAAATGGACCACTTCAAGTGCGTTGTCCTAGAAATGCGCTCCCTGTTGAGCGGATTTTTCGATTTATACAGCAATTGCCAGACATGAAGTAGTGCAGGAAAATCACCCTCACAAATTCCAATTCAGAATTAATCGTCAGCAGAGCAGCACTTTTCATAAATATGCTGAAATAGTAAAATATTACTCAATTTCAGCAACAAAAATCACAATATTTAAAAATTCTCCTGCTTCCTCTGATTTGACAAGCTACGCAAATTTCGGCTGTGAGGTATCAAGCAACACTCAATTATATGCAAACAATCGCACTTGAAATCTCGCTGTAAAGTGTGCTTTCATGGATTCTCCTCGTTGTTCCAACTTCTGCTCTTCCACCAAATGCCCACCTTCACTATATTCCTTGAACAAGGACCCCTGCACAGCAATGACTATGCAGGTTGGTCACTTGCAGTCGAAAATTCTCTCCGCTATATACTACTTTCATCGACCACTTGAATGAAGATTCTTCGAGGAATGTTGCCGACTGATTGGAAACCACATGTCGCGGCTTCCCGAATGTGGCACCATTGAAACAGAACTTTGAAATCGACGTGCAGGACCACCTCTGAATGATAAGCGAGTGACACAAAGTTGGTGCTGATTCGTGAATACTTCTGTGGCCTTTCACGACATAAAAATGTCATTTAGCAGTACCTGACCCTCAACATTATCTTCTGCGACGATTGCACTACTGCGTGACTACACATACGTGGGTTGCTTTTTCATGGGCGTGCACGATTCGAATTATATCTCATGCATTGTGACCCACAGCTGCAATCTTCTGCAACATCCTAACACTTCCTCTTTCCCTTCCTTCCGGTTGACTGGAGTTAAAGCCACCCTGTCGACTTCATAAGCTCTGTGACTTTTCGTATAGCCGACCGCATATCCTTTCATATCGAACACTTCGACCTCCATCGTCACTGCGTTCATACGACGATGAAGATTAAGCTATACAGCCAGGCTCATGCGAGGCACAATGGACGATGGAAACATACGAAAGTAATATGAAAGAAAGGTGGAATTGCGCGAGAAGCCAAAACATGGAGCGATTCGTCTATCTCACGCAGCATTGCTGCGAAACATTTTCTGGACTCTCCCTAAAAACAATGGAGCCGCTTTTGAGGTGGAACTACGTACAAAGTGGTTCGATATGGCAAAGCTGATTCGATCTCAGAGGGGCTATTTGGAACTGATTTGAAAATCCATGGAAAGCTGCTCGTTAAGGAAATAAAACCATAATTATAGTCAGCGGTAGATTCGAATCCTGCAGTGCGAATTGGGGACAGCGTCCCTACATTTTATTGGCATGTGAAGACGCTTTTTGCTCTACTGATCCCTGCCACTTTTAACTGTCGTCTTTTCGTGGATATCTGCAATGAAATATAACAATTTCTTCTCGATAAA
The DNA here is from genome assembly GCA_037576465.1 of Parascaris univalens. Taxonomy (NCBI): domain Eukaryota; kingdom Metazoa; phylum Nematoda; class Chromadorea; order Rhabditida; family Ascarididae; genus Parascaris; species Parascaris univalens. The sequence continues at coordinate 226,134,515 of CM075173.1, forward strand.
AACGTTCGTTCCAGTCCCCCGAAAATATTTTAACTTTAGGCGCACATCCATCTCTTGTCAATATCACCCTGCCGAGCTAATCGCCAACAATTTAAGCGTTCCTGCATTTGGACAACCATGACTCTCGTGGAGAGTAGTTAAGAAATCCCCACATGATGCTATCATCTAAACGCAACTATAAAAATGAGTAATACACAGCCACAGTTAATACCAGAATAGACCAGCACGCGACAAACCACAGCTCTTCGAGTCTGTCGTTCCTGAAAAGTATCACTAAAAAATTCGAAGAACTCAAAAGCTTAACCAGCCGATCCTGATTTTGATGAGGTTAACCTCGAAGGCGTAAAAACGAAATTCATGACTGAGCATACCGTAACTGTTAGCACAGCTTTGCGATGTGGCTCGTTTAATTGCTGGATATCCGTCGATAGTACTTTTCAACGCTTTCAACCTTTTACTGATGAGATTGACCATAGCATATGGCTGAATATCGAAATATTCCTAAATGAATGGATTCAATGTTTGAAGAGAGCAGGTGCCTTCTCCACTCGTATGCATGATGTGGGCCTAACAATGCGTGTTTATTTTCATCTGAAGTGGCTCAGATGACATTCTTTAATAGTACAAAAACAAAAGTTGAGCCAGCTGTTGTGCCATGATCCGAGAACAAAGCATGAATGCTTATAAAAGGGTTCAAGTAGGATGTGGAATCAGATCGGCAGGAGCATCCGTTAATGGAATTTTGCGATTGTTCGAACATTGTTCGAAATTTCGTTCCCGTACCCGCCTATAATTGTGAGGCTTCATCAACAGTCCATGGATATGACACATCGTATGTACTACTGCGGTCCCCCCAACGCCACTGCTGCTGGAAAAAGACTTAGTCTTTATCACTCTTCAAAAGTGTTCCGTTTCGGGAACACAAACGGCATCGAGTATGAGGAATGGATCGATGCTGAGTAGGGCAGCCTCCCTTCCCTTCCATGCGTCCACAATGGTCGTGCGAAGATGAAATCCTGCCACTAAGCCTCGTTTGGAGGTAGGAAGACGGCTAGACTTCCACTTCCTACGACCAAAGTTAAGCGATATGGGTTGATCAAGAAGACATCTTAGGAGTCACTGATGGTTGCCTATACCCAGTTAGATTAGGAATGGCATTGAAAAACAACGGAGAACAGGGGGAAAGGAGGGGAAACAAAGCATTGCGAAGGGGAAATAGTGAGGCACGACCTCTGCATCATAAAGACGACATCAGCATTTAACTTCTCAACCCTTCCTCTCATCATTTCCTCCAATCCTTCCGTCGTCCACACCCTTCGGCTTTACCCTTGCATATTTCCAGCGGGCATTGCTTCCGCGTCATTGTTCACGGGACGCATTGGATATAAGTTTATTGTCGTTTTTGGCAATTTCATGTCGATGATTTTACAGGTGAGCAGTAGACATAGCCCTCCATGCGTTACCTGTGCTTCATTCTTTGCGCCGTCATCTGGATCGTCAACGGTGAAGGTGAGTCTGCCGAGACTGCACATGTCAAAAATGAGGAGCAGTTCTCGTGGATAATGATGGAGATATTGCTTACACACGTTCGAACAACTCCCACATCAGCTAGAAGTTCCAAAAAAATAGTTCATTTATTGTTTTCGCCGACGCGGAGGGCCTAACTCGATATGTTTTTTCGTCACAATCTTGCCGCACACTTCAACAGAAACTGCGAAATTATTCTCTTCGTTGTATCAAAATAAACTTGAAGGATCGCTATCATCTAAGTGGAGAATTATATAGCGCTGATGGAGTCTGAACAACCATAAGCTAAATCGAAATCTTCTGTTTCATTCCTACACATTTGATGCAACGTTAAGAATTCAGAAACATTCATATAGTAACTGGACCTCATTGCAGATTGCCGTGACGAAGTCACTTTTTGCCACAACATCGTGGACTTCGACACATGCCATCTGTACCTCTCTCAAGTGAAATGTCGAAAATCGTGCAATCTATGCGACAGTACGTATACCTCTTGTGAACTGCTTATTAATATTGGCGCTACAATTCACAAGACCGCTGATAAGAAGAAATTACGGATTATTTATGTTATGTAAATGACTCGCTGGATTGTTATTCAGAAAGACATCAAGACTCAGTGTTTGGATGTGTCAATCATGAAGATATTTGAAAACGACATGGTGCAGAAGGAAAAATTAATGAAATATAACATTCATTTTATTTCAGAGCCAATGCCACAACCACCGAAGGAAGACCCATGTAAGTTCTTCCTCTCATAATTGTAATGCCTGAAAGGCGCTGCAGTAAGCGAAAAAACTTTTAAAGTTATTTACGAGTTCTGCGGCCAATTAAATTCGGTAACCTGACCTCAGGTGAGCTTTTCATTGCAAGATTTCCTCCCTCTGCCCATCAGTAAGCATTTTTGAGGTTAAATTTTACTAAAAGATTCTGAACCTGCAACAATTCGTATTGAAAAAAGACACTATGAGAAAACCGTGGAGAAGGTTACGGCTGAGTGTATCGAAAACCATGAAATTTGTCTCCGCAGTCACCGCTTCAAAAATGGTCACACTATGGTGGCTGAATGTAGGTAAATCATGTTTCTCGTTTCGTGAGGATCATGCGACGAGATGAGAGGTCTGGGGAAATCCCCTCCAGAGGAAAGCAGCTGTGACTTTAATTTCACGCCGAAATTCGACATAGCGATGTCGAATTTGTTCTTGAAAGATGAGAAATTGCAGCCTGCAACGATACTCATCCCTACTGTGAACAGAGTTTCTACGTCTGCAACCAATACCCAGAGTTCGAGCAAATGTGCAGGAAAACCTGCGAACTTTGCGGGTCGACAAATGTTCCATCGGCGGAAGGAACAACCACCACCCAAACGACCAACCCTCCAAGAGAAGAACCAACGACCGCACCCCAACAACAAGGACCAACCACCAAAGCTACGGAAGAAGTGCCGGCGACGGAATCGCCGAGTACCAAGGGACCAAGTAGGTTTTTTCGGTGTTGAAGAGTAAAATTTTTTGCTGTTTTTCATCGGAGCCAGCTTACATTTGAAATAGAGCAGTGTAGATGCACTACCTTCTCACAAGCAAACTGATGAACTGTGAGTAAAATTTGGTGATAATCGGCGCACTCTGGTCGAGGTAATGACAGGTTGCCCGAGCACTATTGACATGCAGCTCTCAACTATTGATTACAAATGTTATGAATAGGTGGAGTGTGCATGGAAATTCGGAGCTAAATTCTGACCTCAGCTGCTGCCGACTGATATACCTCAACGAATGCAGCGCGCTGATCACTTTTTCAGATATGGATGACGCCAGCAAAATATTGCTGGAAGCAGTTTATTTATGGCTGATGATGTATGGAAATATATTACCTTTTCAGGGACGACGAAACTTCATTGAAGTGATCACACCCAGAATGTTGTTGCAATATGACTGCCCATCACTGCTCAGCAACGCACAGAACAATTTTCGCTTCTGAATGAGTTGTTCATTTCAAGAACTGCAAAATCACAACTTTTTAGGCACTTCGACAGCAATTTCCTGTAGCAATGTGCGTAATCAAAGATTCACCCCGGAAAGCCGCAGCGTAGTGCTCAACAAACACAACGAGCTGCGATCGAACATTGCCAAAGGAACTGTGAAAGATGCTAGCGGTCAATACCTGAAGAGCGCTAAAAACATTTATGAGTTGGTAAGTCGATAGCATCAATACATCTGTGGATAGCTTCAACGGCATATATGTATGGAATGACTGCAAAAGACACCATGCGACCACTCGTTGATTTGGAGTCCATCAGGTTGACTGATACATGCAGAAAATACCTTCGTTTGAGACCGTCTGAGACTGTGGAAGTCACAGCCTCCCCCTGCCAGCTTTCTAATGATCAGATGGAAGAGCTTTCGTCGAAATTTGGCCGTTATTTGCTCTCCGTCACATGCGCTGATAAATAAGATCAGTAAAACGGCTCAAAATTGCTTAATGCTAATACTGTTCCTTCCAGAGGTGGGACTGTGAGTTAGAAGAATTGGCACAGAACTGGGCTGACCGGTGCCAGTACGGCCACTCAACATATGAATATAGAAAGAACGCGGGTGAGAATATCTATAAGTGGAGCAAATCGGACGCATACGATTCTATTGGTAAGGTGGTTTTTTCTAAATTCATTCCTCACCGTATCAGAACTTCAATTGCTATTTGGGGTCTACGAATGTGTCTAAATTGTTTTGAAAGCAAGAGGAACGTTGGGCTAAAAATCGAAGAATTTGTAGCAGCTTTCTCTGGCCATTGAGGACATGCGTTCCATTTTTCGAATGAATCCTAACTCTGCCCTGCTTACGAGGAAAGACCGAAGAGGGACCAAAAACGAGCCCATCTTCGAATTCTACATTTCTCTACTGATGATTTCATTTCTTACTTAGCCATCTGCAAAACCCATGAAGCTTATTCGACATTAGGCTGCTGATAATGAGAAAATAGCGTTCGTACGCATTTACATTAAATGACCATATTTTAATTTCCCATCTTTTTACATTTTTCATTCCAGGCTTCCATGTTATAATTGCTTTAGTTATGCTTATAAACAACTGAAGACGTGAAATCCGGCTGACACAGCAGAAATCAAGGGATGAGTTGGTGAGAAGAAAAGCTTCTCATCGATCCTCTTCGCATGAGAAGTGCCCAGCAGTTGTGTGAATCCACAAAAATTGTGGTAACATTTCAAAGAGCATTTCAGAATATCACAAATGCTATAAACGTTCAAGGGAGAGTCCGCAAAGGTAGGAGATGATTATATAGTAAACATCTGTGAAGGTTTCTTGCTAATTAGGTGACTTCAATTCAGTGCAGAGCGAGCAAGCAGATTTCGAACCAGCCCTAAATTCAAACATCGCTCATAAAACCAACCAAATCGCGAGTGCTGAATGTGGCCACCTCAACCTCCTTCACATGTTTTTCTGTGCCGTCCTCAGTTCACATGGCAGCGACAGCAAAGAAGGATCTCTCAACACTCAATGAGATGTGAATCGCATCTCGGTAGAGGTGTTCTAGATTCTATACGGTTGAACCTAGGCAAACAAATAATCTTTTCGTTTCAGATACCAATACGTTGCGGGCTACCGGCATGTGGTGGGATGAAATCGAGAAGATCAACTTGAGCTCCAATAATGAATACACAATGAGCAATTACATCCTTGGAATCGCTGGACACTGGAGTCAGGTATGGGGCAAATTCAACAACTAATTCGATAACACTGTCAACGCAAAAACCCCTGACACCGACTGTCTGACTTAGTCGAAATATTTCAATTTGAAACGGAGATTCCGCAAGGCCTCCTTATTACAAAGCTCTCTTTCCTCTGTAATGTGCCATCTATACCATTTCAACTATCCTCAACCACCGGATAACAGTCCTTCCCATTAATCGATCAAGCCTGCTCCTAGATGCGGAAATTAAAAGCGCTTGTGAACAACGATTGAATAAACGCATACGTAAGTTTACACGAATTCCACATTCGTGAAAAACGAACAATGCATTCTTTGAAGGAAACTGAAACATGCGGCAGACTTCGGCGAAACAGTTACCTCAAATTACAGACCAGTGAACAAATATGAGATTCTCCAAATTTGGTACAGAAGACGATAGGCAGATGGGATTGAATTGAGCAGATCGCTAACACGCTGTAAATGCTGATATTTCGCTGGACAAAAAATCTGTCGTCTACAGTGAGATCTCATGAATTTGATATTTCATGATCGGCCATCGTAACAGTCCACTCTCATTCGTACGCTGTTTAATCTACTTTCTTCCGTCAGTCTGCATTCGATTTGATAGTCTCCAGCAGCTTCTTTAGTTAAACGGGGCCACCACAATGCACACCTCCCCCTTCTTTCTGCTCTACTTTTCTTTTACCGGCGAGTCGCGGCTGTCACTAACTACAGTCTTTGTGACATTTGCATGAGAAATCGAAGAACAACTCAACAGATGCCTTGCTTTTGCGTTATTCGGGTTGTCGATTGGACCAGTTGAGGACAGCTCTCACATGCGCACTTCCTGCCAATCGTGATAGCACCTCTTGTGATTGCCCTCCTTTCGGTCAGTACAGTGTAATGCTATGTTGAAGCATTCAGTTCATCTCATGTCCCCAAACGGCCTAATAAAATTACAGCAAGCATGGGGACCCACAACGAAGCTCGGATGCGGTATTGCCAACTGCACTGAGGGATCGTGGTACTCGACTCACGTTGTATGCCACTACTTCGTTGCGTAAGTATTCTTCGTTGTTCATTTCAGCTCAGCTTACGGAAGGTTTTTTGAGAACCATGAATGTGTATATCTACACCGACCGATGTCATCGTCCGGTACGCATTACTCTCAAAGTTACCTTTCATTCTTTGGTAATTGACAAATATAAAGCGTTTCCACAGGAAGCGATCATCCCCACGCGCACTCCTTTCACATCCACTTAGAAAGGAGCGATGAGATGCGACCAAAATCCGAAGGGCCTTCCAGACGTTGAAGCATAATCACCTTTGGCTAAGGAATTCGGCAATGTGAATTATATGTCCTCTGATCGTTACGACTGAGGAATATAGGCCTGAAATGGAAAACTAAGCACGCCTGGTGGTGGTGAATATGGCACTTAAAGGCACTGGGCTCCATACATTTAAAAAAAGCTACACTATTTCGGAAGCAAAATTTCCGAGAACATAGAGCGACGTACCTTCATGATAAAAACACTAGATTGAGCATGAGGATAACTGCCACAGTGAAGAAGCTTATTTGTTAGTGGGAGGTTCTTAAAGGGCATCCTTAAATTCAAGTTCAGTTATTTTGACAATAGCACTTTCTTACAGAGGCAATTACCTCGATAAGCCGATCTTCGAGTTGGGAGATGGCTGCAGCAAGGATTCGGACTGCACAACATACGCTAATTCGAAGTGCAATACTAGCAACAAGCTTTGCATGTGAGTTCACTTTGAGATGATTCTCAGCCTTCGATAGACAGCAGGTCCTTGCTTACTAAGAAAATCAAATACACTGATTTTCGAAACACTGCTTCAGTCATGCAGATTCCGTATTAATTCAACATGCATAATCGATGACTTGCTTGGCACTGCGGCAGGCGGTGCCAAGCAAGTCATCGATGAAATATTGAAATATTTACCTATCGGCTAATGCAATATTTAATTCATGGAAGTTAGCTGCATGTGTTGTGGAATTATGATATGATAGGAAATGAGCGCATTGAAATTATAACGTCCTGTCAAAAGCAGTTACTATCTCAAGAACTTGCTTCAACGAAATTACGATTGCTTAATCTCCCTTACAGAAAAGATAGTGGAAGGCTCTTGAACAGCACCGGAAATTTCAGCCAACCAAGCAGCTGAAGAACGGCCACAAAATCCGCCGACTTCTGAATCATAAACACCCGGAGATATGGTCATCTGCAGAGGAGCGCTGTAGTTCCGGCTCTGGTTATTCTCAACAATTTCGACCTAATATGGTCAATTCTGGGGAATATTCTAGATGTAGCAACGCATCTGTAATCTGTTAGAATAAAACTTTCTTCGCTGCGACCACCTTATTTTCGCACCGACAATGCCTCTGACCTGCCTCTATGTCGCTACTGCACACGGGTTGTGAGCTTCGCAAGGATCTGTGGAGCTGCCATTGAACGTTTACTTTTGTGTACCCTATGAGGCACATAAAAACAGGAAGCTTACAGATTTTAAGGTGTTTGAAGTAAAATCACGACATCATTGCCTCCTTCCTCGAGTGCACAAAACTGCCGGCTTGGATGTCGATGAGAAAAAAAACAGTTAAGAGGCAGAGGTTTGTCTGAGGAAGGAGGAAAGAGAGATCATGGTTGGGATATGTGTAAAACAAAAATTGCAGACAGGAAGCTCTTGTCGCCATATTAACAATATCAGAGCACCCGAATAGAACTAACGACATTCGCTCGCAATGGGAAGTGAAATATAATGAGACAAATTTATAAGCGCTATGAAGTTGATTTCCAACTGTGGCAACTGTATAAATTATGGCAGTGCTCGATATAATGGAGACCAACACACATCGACCACGAGAAACGAGGCATCGGGCGACTGCAGTAGTGTGTCGATCACCAGATTACTTGGCAAATATCCAACCGCAGCTGCCTTACACATATGGGGTTATGGATATTCGAACCTAGTCATTTTCTTTTGTTGCTGTACCTCCTTACTGTTCTCGGTCATCTTCGTTGTTACCTCGAAACTGCCTGAGACCTAAAGCAGTACACACTAATCAAATTTTCTCAACAACCAGAACTGGTCTGATCTGAAGATAGCTTCTCCGCTTTCACTCCTTTGCTTGACGGCCCCTCATAGGATTATCTCTCAGCTGCGTTGATGGAACATTTCATTCACAGAACTCTCAACTGCGGCACATTCTCTCTTTTAGAAACTACTCGCGTCCCTTTCACTAATTTTCGGCGCAGTTACGCCTCATTTTGTGGTAGTCCAATGAGTATCGAGAGTTCATTCGCACACCATCCATCCCTCCATTTAGGTGCTTACTGTTGAGCGCAAATGCAGTTATAACTTCTACTGTAAGCGAATTTTATTATCATATTGAAAGAAAATGAGAAAGGACATTCGTGAAAAGCAGCAATTTTTTAACCAGCGATAAGAGAGAAGAATGTTACATTGAATTTGTCCACAGGCTCAAAATTTCATCAGGATTTCGATCAAAGAACAGCGTTGAGAAAGACGAAGAGCATCGAAATGCCCCATATAACAAACCACACAATATGCTTCCTCTGGTCAAATTGCTGATTTTTCAGTCCAAAAACTGTTATCTGTAAATATTCCGGCTTCAAGGCCAATATATCTGCAGTCTATTCACACGCCCAGAGAACACTAAGGACGTTGAAAGGCGTCGAAAGTAGCAATCAACTTCCCGCTTGCTTCGTTTCTGCGTCATCAAAACAACGAAGACAGTAGAGCTACATGACGAGATAAATCGGTATCATTATTACAAGCGAATATATTTCTCCAGAATCCCTATAGTGTGAAGTTCATCATCAGGCCCAGTGGGCCAAAACACCACAGCGCACATACTTGGTCGGTGTGAACTCACTTCGACGGGATCAACGAAAAGAGAAAGCTTCTTTTATCGATAAAATATCGACAGGATGCTTCGAAAAAAAAAGCATTCACGTGAAAGCTCTCAATTAAGATAAGTGATTCTGAGAGGAACGGCTGACGCCAACGGCGAATCACACATTCACCCTAAACATCAGGTGCTTCTTCGTCGAGTGATGAACAGTGGAATATTTTCCAAAAATCTTTCATTTCCGTTGCTTGAAATCATCAGCAGCGTCCAATATATCGAGGTGGGATCGTCTGAATTTTCATGCCTCGCTTAAACTTAACGATTTTCGTTTCACTTAGGCATTTATATCACTTAGATTTAACGAACTCTAATGCTAAATATTCTTTAGAAGAAATAAAGGTGAAGCTGAAGCGCAACAAATCTCCATAAAAGCGTTATTTAAGTTTTAAATACGTTCTATTTAATTTACAATGTTTAACATATTCCGCCGATAGAGCTGCATTCCTCTTACTAGGCAAGCGTAACGCTGGCACGCATAAGAAGTTACTGATCTATTGCAATATTCGATATCATTCAGACGATAGCCGTTCAAGGAATCGGTGCTTTCCGTTCAGTTACGTTTGCCGAAATCGTCTCATTCAGATATTTTGGCTTTTTCCTTAGTGGATTGCCGATCATCCGATCGCCGTAATCCGTCACTTGAGACGACTGTTTAAGAGGAAGAATCGATGACGAAGAAAATGACTTTCTAAGAGGTCAATGATAACGCTGCAATAACACTAACCCTCGTCGCCATCGCTCATTACATTCAAAATTCAAAAAATTAATAAAGAGAGAAAAATCACCTCTAGAATCCACATGTAAAATTTAACGCTCATATGCTCATATTTTCTGTCGTTTGAGTCACTTCAGAACATCTTTCCGCCATTTAACGTTTGGCATATCAAAATCTTTATGTCTTTTCGGAATTACACATTGTTGTATGATGAGGGAATAAACGGCATAAATGCACTCCTGCAAATAAACGTGTTGCCCTTGGCTACGCTTACTTGAGGTACATTTGTTTACTCACCAAGTAACACGTTCGAGGCAACGGAAACTCGCATAGTTCAAACAATTCACGGATTATCCTCAGATTATATGAAAGTTCCTCTGAGCTTCTGTGCAGCTATCAACTTTCATTAAAAAAAACCACTGTCATCACTGTTAGAGAACATCTGAGTATCTTACGCTCAACGTCGCTTATCGCCTATCGCCTCTCCGACTGGCGTCAATTTTCCTGAAAAATTGTCAGTTTGCAACCCTCTCCCACCAATTCACCGTCTCCGTGAGGCGGCGAGTTTCATATAAGGAACACAACTTCCACATAGAGCGCCCGTGCGTGATATGCATAATGTGCGCCAAAGATCACAACGTTGTTATCACCTAAGCACAGACGGATTCGGTTCATATACGTGCCAAGAATTAATGCATCCCTAGTTAACCATCGAATAATGGCATTATCGTTATCCTCTTATGTCTGGAGTCCGTGCATCCCTTGGGAAAAGCATTTCCTCTTGGCACTCTGCGGATTTCCACGTTGAACACTCACATGAATAGTGGATCATTTCATTTAAGATTTCTCCACTATGAAATTTGTTGAGTGGAACAGTAGAAACAATCATATGATCACCTGAGTGTAACAGAAGATTTCTGCACATTTCTGCACGATTATTCGTTTTGAAGAAATGAGAATTTCGTTGCGCCGGCGATGAAGTGGAAAGGTGCATCTCATATTAACTTGAAGGTTTCCATCCCAATGACCGAAAGGACTCTCGACACTCATGCGACTACCGCAAAATGAAACGCAACTGCGTCAATATTTAGTGAAAGGGACGTTAAAAGTTTCTAAAAGGCAGAGTGTGCCGCAATTTGGAGCTCTGTGAATGAAATATTCAATCGATGGCAACTGACACATGATCCTATGAGGGCTCCGTCAAGGAAATTAGTGAAAAGGAACAATCTGTCTTCAGATCAGGCCAGTTCTGGTTGTTGAGAAAATTTAATTACTGTGTACTGCTTTAGGTCTCAGGTAATTTCGAGGTAACAACGAAGATGACCGAGAACAGTAAGGAGGTACAGCAACAAAAGAAAATGACTAGGTTCGAATATCCATAACCCCATATGTGTAAGGCAGCTGCGGTTGGATATTTGCCAAGTAATCTGGTGATCGACACACTACTGCAGTCGCCCGATGCCTCGTTTCTCGTGGTCGATGTGTGTTGGTCTCCATTATATCGAGCACTGCCATAATTTATACAGTTGCCACAGTTATAAAGCAGCTCTATAACGCTCATAAATTTGCAACATTATCTCTCACTTCCTACTGCGAATGAATGCCGTTAGTTCGAGCAGGGTCTTCTAATATTGTTGAAATCGCGATGGAATCTTCCTGTTTGCGATTTTTATTTTACACATATGTCAACTATGATCTCTCTTTCTTCCTTCCTGTGATAAACCTCTGTCTCTTATAACTGTGCTTTTTTTTCATCTACATCCATGCCCGCCGTTTTGTGCAGTTGAGGAAGGAGGCATTGATGTTGTGATTTTATTTCAAACACCTTAAAGATCTCTAAGCTTCCTCTTTTTATGTGCTTCATATGGTACACAAAAGTAAACGTTCAATGGTTGCTCCACAGATCCTTGCGAAGCTCACAGCCGGTGGGTAGCACGGACATAGAGGCAGGTCAGAGGCATTGTCGGTGCGAAAACAAGGTGATCGCAGCAAAGAGAGCTTTATTCTAATAGATTACAGATGTGTTGCTACGTCTAGAACATCCCCCAAAATTGACCATATTAGGTCGAAATTGTTGACAGGAACCAAAGCCGGAACTCCAGCTCTCCTCTGCAGATGACCATATCCTCCGCTGCTCATGATTCAGAAGTCGGCGGATTTTGCGGCCGTTCTTCAATTGCTTGGTTGGCTGAAATTTCCGGTTCCGTTTAAGGGCTTTCCACTATCTTTTCTAAAATGGAGATAAAGCCAATCCTAATTTCGTTAAAGCACGGTGTTGAGACAGTAACTGCTTTTGACAGGACGTTATAATTTCAATGCGCTCATTTCCTATCATATCATAATTCCACAACAGTGCACATGCAGCTAACTTCCATGAATTAAATATTGCATTAGCCGATAGGTAAATATTTCAATATTTCATCGATGACTTGCTTGGCACCGCCTGCCGCAGTGCCAAGCAAGTCATCGATTATGCATGTTGAATTAATACGGAATCTGCATGACTGAAGCAGTGTTTCGAAGATCAGTGTATTTGATTTTCTTAGTAAGCAAGGACCTGCTGTCTATCGAAGGCTGAGAATCATCTCAAAGTGAACTCACATGCAAAGGTTGTTGCTAGTATTGCACGTCGAGTTAGCGTATGTCGTGCAATCCGAATCCTTGCGGCAGCCATCTCCAAACTCGTAGATCGGCTTTTCGAAGTAATTACCTCTGTAATGGAATCTGATGCTGATATGCTTAAAGTGAACTGAATGCAACGATGTGCTTAAGAATCTCCCACTGTCATGGAGGCTTCTTCACTGTGAGAGTTATCCTGACGCTCAGTTTAGTGTTTGTATCATGAAGATATATCGCTCCATGTTCTTAGAAATTTTGCTTCCGAAATAGTGTTGGTTTATGTGAATGTATGGAGCCAAATCCCTTTAACTGGCTGATTGATCACCACTAAGTGTGCTTATTCTTTCATTTCAGACTCATATTCCTCAGTCATAACGATCAAAGGACATACAACTCACACTGCCGAATTGCTTAACCGTAGGTGATGATGCTTTAACATCTTTGCGTTTTGGTTACATGTCATCGCAACTCTCTGATTGCATGTGAAAGAAGTACGCGTGAGGATGATCGCTTCATGCGGAAGCGCTTTGATTTGTCAGTTTCCAAAGAACGAAAGGTAACTTTGAGAGTAAGGCTTTCGCGACGATGACATCTGTCTGGTTTACACTTACACATTCATGGTTATCAAAAAACCTTCCACAAGCTGAGTTGAAATGAAGAACGTAAATTACTCACGCAACGAAATAGTGGCATACAACGTAAGTCGAGTACCACGATCCCTCAGTGCAGTTGGCGATACCGCATCCGAGCTTCGTTGTGGCTCCCCATGCTTGCTGCAATTTCATTATGCCGTATGGAAACATCAGATAAAATACGAACCGAATGCTTGAAGCACAGCATCATATTATACTAACTGAAAGGAAAGGAATCACAAAGGGTGCTCTCACGGCCGGCAGGATGTGCGCATTTGAGAGCTTTACTCAACTGGTCCAACCGACAACCCGAACAGCGCCAATTAAGGCCTCCGTTGAATTGTTCTTCGATTTCTCATGCAAATATCACAAAGACGGTAGTTCGTGGCAGTCGCGATTTGCAGGTAAGGGAAAATTGGAGCAGGAGGAAAGAGGAGGTGCACTGTGGTTTCACAGATTTAACTGAAAAAGCAGTCATGAAATATCAAGATGAGCGTTAGAGAAGATAGTATAACACCTATTTTGCTCCGTCTGCCTTAGATCAAGTTCATGACATCCCACTGTAGACGATGGATTTTTTGTCCAGCGAAACTTCAGCATTCACAGCGTATCAGGGATCTGCGCAATTCAACTCCATCTGCCTGTGGTCCTCTATATCAAATTTGGAGAATCTCATATTTGTCTATTGGTGTGTAATTTAATGTAAGTGTTTCGCCGAAATCTGCTGGATGTTTCAGTTTCCTTCAAAGAATGCATTGTTCGCATTTCAGAACGTGGAATTCGTGGGAACTTACGTATGTGTTTATTCACTCGTTGTTCACAAATGCTTTTAATTTTCGCATCCAGAAGGAAGCTTGATCGGTGAATTGACGGGACTATTATCAAGTAGTTAAGGATCGTCGAAAGGTGCAGAAGGCAAGGCAAGAAAAAAAGGGAGCTTTGCAGTTGACGAGGTCCTGCGGACTCGCCCTTTCAAAACGAACGGTTTCGACAACATGAGAGACGATACGCGTCGAAGCTTTGCGCTCACTGTATGGTTGAATTAATTATTAAAATTATGCCATACCTGACTCCAATGACCAGCGACTCCAAGTATGTGATTTCCCATTATGTAGTCTTCAGTGGTGGTCATATTGATCAACTCGATTTCGTCCCACCATAGCTTAGTAGCTCGCAACATGTTGGTATCTCAAACGAAAAGATTATTTGTTTGCCTAGGTTCAACCGTATAGAATCTAGAACACCTCTACCGAGATGCGATTCACATCTCATTGAGTGTTGAGAGATCCTTCTTTGCTGTCGCTGCCATGTGAACTGAGGACGGCACAGAAAAACATGTGAAGGAGGTTGGGGTGGCCACATTCAGCACTCGCGATTTGGTTGGTTTTATGAGCGATGTTTGAATTTAGGGCTGGTTCGAAATCTGCTTGCTCGCTCTGCACTGAATTGAAGTCACCTAATTAGCAAGAAACCTTCACAGATGTTTACTATATAATCATCTCCTACCTTTGCGGACTCTCCCTTGAACGTTTATAGCATTTGTGATATTCTGAAATGCTCTTTGAAATGTTACCACAATTTTTGTGGATTCACACAACTGCTGGGCACTTCTCATGCGAAGAGGATCGATGAGAAGCTTTTCTTCTCACCAACTCATCCCTTGATTTCTGCTGTGTCAGCCGGATTTCACGTCTTCAGTTGTTTATAAGCATAACTAAAGCAATTATAACATGGAAGCCTGGAATGAAAAATGTAAAAAGATGGGAAATTAAAATATGGTCATTTAATGTAAATGCGTACGAACGCTATTTTCTCATTATCAGCAGCCTAATGTCGAATATGCTTCATGAGTTTTGCAGATGGCTAAGTAAGAAATGAAATCATCAGTAGAGAAATGTAGAATTCGAAGATGTGCTCGTTTTTGGTCCCTCTTCGGTCTTCCCTCGTAAGCAGGGCAGAGTTAGGATTCATTCGAAAAATGGAACGCATGACTTCGAAGGCTAGAGAAAGCTACTACAAATTCTTCGATTTTCAGCCCAACGTTCCTCTTGATTTCAAAACAATTTAGACACATTCGTAGACCCCAAATGGCAATTGAAGTTCTGATACGGTGAGGAAAGAATTTTAAAAAAACCACCTTACCAATAGAATCGTATGCGTCCGATTTGCTCCACATGTAGATATTCTCTCCCGCCTTGTTTCTGTATTCATAAGTTGAGTGTCCATATTTGCAAGTGTCAGCCCACTCCTGTGCTCGTTGTTCCAAGTCACAGTCCCACCTCTGGAAGCAACAGTATTAGCATTAAGCAATTTTGAGCCGTTTCACTGATCTTATTTATCAGCGCATAAGAGGGAGACCAGATAACCGCCGCATTTCGATGAAAACCCTTCGATTTGATCATTAAAATGCTGGCAAGGGGAGGGTGTAGCTTCCAGTATCAAACGGCTGCAAACAAAATTATTTTCTGCATACGTGCACCAAACTGAGGTACTCCACATCAACGAGCGTTTTTCCATGCACCCCATACATATATGCAGTTGATGCTATCAACAGATGTAGTGATGCTGTCGACTTACCAACTCATAAATGTTTTTACCGCTCTTTAGCGGTTCACCGCGCGCATCTTTCACAGCTCCTTTCGTGAGATTCGATCGTAGCTCGTTGTGTCTGTCCAGAACTACCTTGCGGTTTTTAGGGCTGAATTTCTGATTGTGAACTTTGTCACAGGAAAATGCTGTCGGAGTGCCTAAAAAAATTGTGATTTTGCAGTATGAAACAAACAACTCATTCAGAAGCGAGAATTGTTCTATGCGACGCTATGCATTGATGGGCAATCATATTGCAACAACATTCTGGGTGTGATCACTTCAGTAAAGTTACGTCGTCTCTGAAAAGGTAAATATATTCGATACGTCATCAGCCATAAATAAACTGCCTCCAGCAATATTCTGCTGGCGTCATCCATATCTGAAAAAGTGATCCGCGCGTTGCATTCGTTGAGGTATATCAGTCGGCAGCAGCTGAGGTCAGAATTTAGCTCCGAAGTTCCATGCACACTCCACCTATTCATAACATTTGTAATCAATAGTTCGGAACTACAGTCAACAGTATTGGAGTAACCTGCCATTACCTGAACCGGTATGAGCTGAATATCATCAAATTTTACTCTCAGTTTATTAGGTTGCTTGTAAAAAGGTAAAGTACCTACAGTGCTCGCTTCCAAATGTAGGCTGGCTTCGCAGAAGAGAGGAGGTTCAGTTCATGAACACCAAAAGAACCTACTTGGTCTCTTAGTACTCGACGGTTGCGTCGTTAACAGTTCTTGCCCGGCTTCGGTTGTTGATCTTTCTTGTTTTGATGTGCTTGTTGATTCTTCTTTTGGAGATCTGGTCGTTTGTCCTTCATATTCCGATTTGGTGGTTTGTCGTTCATATTCCGATTTGGTGGTTTGTTTTTCTGTTGGAGAGCTATTCGTTTTTGGGGTGGTTGTTGCTTCAGCCGATGGAAGAGTTGTGGGCCCGCAAAGTTCGCAGGTTTTTCTGCACATGGGCTCGAACTCTGGATATTGTTTGCAAACGTAGAAACTCCGTTCACAATAGGGATGAGTATCGTTGCAGGCTGCAATTTCTCACCTTTCAAGAACAAAGTCGACATCGCTATGTTGAATTTTGGCATAAAAGTAAAATCCCAGTTGCACCTCTTTGGGAAGAAATTTCTCCACACCTTTCAACTCGTCGCATGATCCTCACGAAACGAGAAATATGATTTACCTGCATTCGGCCACCATAGTATGACCATTTTCGAAGCGGTGAATGCGGAGACAAGTTTTATGGTTTTCGATACACTCAGCCGTACCCTTCTCCACGGTTTTCTCATAGTGTCTTGTTTCAATACGAATTATTGCATTTTCAGAATCCTTTAGTAAAATTTAACCCTTTTCGAGAGTTACTGATAGGCAGAGGGAGGAAATCTTGCAAAGAAAAGCTCACCTGAGGTCAAGTTACAGAATTTAAGTAATTGCAGAAGACTCTTAGATAAAAACTTCAACAGTTTCTCCGCTCTCTGCAACGCCTTTCAGGCATTACAATTGTAAGTGCAAGAACTTACATGGGTCATCCTTCGGCTTTTCTGGCATTGTCGCTGAAATAAAATAAATGTTATATTTTATCAAATTTTCCTCGTGCTCAATGTCGTTTTCAAATATCTTCATGATTAACACGTCGTAACGCTCAGTCTCGATGTCTTTCTGGACAACAATCCAGCGAGTCATTTACATAACATGAATAATCCGTAATTTGTTCCTATCAGCGGTCTTGTGAATTGTAGCTTCAATATTAATAAGCAATTCACAAGAGGTATACGTACTGTTGCATAGCTTGCACGATTTTCGACAATTCACTTGAGAGAGGTAGAGATAGCATGTGTTGAAGTATAAGATATTGTGGCAAAAATCCACCTTGTCGTAGCAATCTGCAATATCGTTCAATTACTCTATCAATATTTCTGAATTTTCAATGTTTCAATCAAATCTTCATTTATGATACAGAAGATCTCGATTTAGCTTATGGTTGTTCAGACTTCTTCAGAGCTATATAATTCTCTTCTTAGGAGATGTCGATCTCGCAGTTTTTGTTGAAGGGTGCGACAAGATTGTGAGGAAAAAACATATAGATTTATGTTCTCCACGTCGGGTTAGAGGATCATAATGAATGAACTATTTGTTGCAGCTTCTAGCTGAAGTGAGAGTTGTCCGAATGTGTGTAAGCAATACTTGTATCGTTACCAAAGAGAACTGCACCGCATTTTTGATTTATGCAGTCTTGACAGACTCACCATCACCGTTGACGACCCAGATGACGGCGCATAGAATGAAGCACAGGTAACGCATATTGGGTTATGAGTATTGCTCACCTGTAAAATCATCGACATGAAATTGACAAGAACGACAATAAACTTATATGCAATGCGTCCCGTGAACGATGACGAGCAAGCAATGCCCATTTGAAGTATGCAGTAGTAAAGCCGAAGAGTGTGGACGACGGAAGGATTGGAGGAAATGATGAGGGAGGGTTGAGATGTTAAGTGCTGAGGCCGTTTTCGTGATGCAGAGGTCGTGCCTCACTATTTCCCCTTCGCAATGCTCTGTTTTCCCTCCTTTTCCCCTATTCCTCGTTTCTTTTCGATGCCGCTCCTAATCTAACTGGATACAGGTAACCACTAGTGACTCCTAAGATGTCCTCTTGATAAGCCCGTATCGCTTAACTTTCGTCGTAGGAAGTGGAAGTCAAGCCGTCTTCCTACCTCCAAACGAGGCTTGGTGGCAGGGTTTCATCTTCGCTCGACCATTGTGGTCGCATGGAAGGGAAGGGAGGCTCCCCTACACAGCATCGATCAATTCCTCGCACTCGCTGCCGTTTATTTTCCCGAAGCGAATCATTTTTGAATACTGATAAAGACGAAGTCTTTTTTCATCAACAGTAGCCTTATGGTGAACCGTAACAGTACATAACGTTGTGTCATTTCCAGGGCACTGTTGATGAAGCCTCACAATTATAGGCGGATACGGAAACGAATTTTCGAACAATGTTCGAACAATCGCAAAACTCCATTAATGGAAGCTCGTGCCGATCTGATTCCACATCCTACCTGAACCCTTTTATACACATTCATGCGTTGTTTTCGGATCATAGCACAGCAGCTGGCCCAACTTTTGTTTTTTTCTCTATTCAGGAATATCAGCCGAACCACTCCATATCAACATAAACACACATTGTTAGGCCCACATCATGTATACAAGTAGAGAAGCACCTGCTCTCTTCAAGCATTAAAGCCATTCATTTGAGATTCAGCCATGTATTATGTTCAATCATATCAACTAATGGTATCTGGAACAATGCAGGAATATTTTGTCAGTGGTTTTTCAACAATCACGTGGACATTAAACAGCAAAGCTATGCTAATAGTTACTGTAAGCTCAGTCATGGGTTTTGTTTTTACGCCGTCAGACTTAACTTCGTCAGAATCCTGCTCGTTTGGTTAAGCTTTTGGGTCCTCCAAATTTTTTAGTGATACGTTTCACGAGCGACAGACTCGAACAGTTACTGGTTCGGCGCTCGCTGGTCTATTCTGGTATGAACTATGGCTGTGTATTGTTCATTTTTGTAATTGCGTTTAGACTATAGCATCATGGGGGATTTCTTAACTGCTCTCCATGGGAGTCATGATTATCCAAAACACAGGAAAGCTTAAACAGTGGGAGATTAGTTGCGCAGGTTGGCATTAACAACGGATGGAAGTTCTCGTAAAGTTTAAATATTTCCAGGAGATTAGAGTTAATGGCATTCGAAGGCGATCCCACGTCTTGTATTTCCACGACAAGTATCCATAAAAAACAGACAGGGAAATCTCGCAGGGGTCAATGAAGCAAAATGAACCTTCAAGTACCCGAAACGTTTAGGAACGCTGTGCCCAATTCGCACTACATTATTCAGATCTATTGCAGGCCATAATTCCTGTTACATTTCGTTGGCGAGCAGTTTTCCATGGGCTTTCTAGTTAGTTCCAAGCGGCTCCTCTGAGGTTGAGTCGGCTTGGGTCAGCTTTGCGATATCAAGACACTTTGCACGTAGATGCACGTCAGTATCGGCTCCAATGTTGTCAGGGAGAGTTGTTCAATTGACTCCACCTTCCTTTCATATTACTTTCTTATGTTTATATAATCCACTGTGCTGTCGCATGAGTCTGGCAGCATAGCTTAATCTTCATCGTCGTATGAACACAGTGACGATGGAGGTCGAAGTGTTCGATATGAAAGGATATGCGGTCGGCTATACGACAAGTCATTGAGCTTATGAAGTCGACAGGGTGGCTTTAACTCCAGTCAGCTGGAAGGAAGGAAAAGAGGAAGTGTTAGGATGTTGCAGAAGATTGCAGCTGCGGGTCACAATGCATGAGATATAATTCGAATCGTGCACGCCCATGAAAAAGCAACCCACGTATGTGTAGTCACGCAGTAGTGCAATCGTCGCAGAAGATAATGTTGAGGGTCAGGTACTGCTAAATGACATTTTTATGTCGTGAAAGGCCACAGAAGTATTCACGAATCAGCACCAACTTTGTGTCACTCGCTTATCATTCAGAGGTGGTCCTGCACGTCGATTTCAAAGTTCTGTTTCAATGGTGCCACATTCGGGAAGCCGCGACATGTGGTTTCCAATCAGTCGGCAACATTCCTCGAAGAATCTTCATTCAAGTGGTCGATGAAAGTAGTATATAGCGGAGAGAATTTTCGACTGCAAGTGACCAACCTGCATAGTCATTGCTGTGCAGGGGTCCTTGTTCAAGGAATATAGTGAAGGTGGGCATTTGGTGGAAGAGCAGAAGTTGGAACAACGAGGAGAATCCATGAAAGCACACTTTACAGCGAGATTTCAAGTGCGATTGTTTGCATATAATTGAGTGTTGCTTGATACCTCACAGCCGAAATTTGCGTAGCTTGTCAAATCAGAGGAAGCAGGAGAACTTTTAAATATTGTGATTTTTGTTGCTGAAATTGAGTAATATTTTACTATTTCAGCATATTTATGAAAAGTGCTGCTCTGCTGACGATTAATTCTGAATTGGAATTTGTGAGGGTGATTTTCCTGCACTACTTCATGTCTGGCAATTGCTGTATAAATCGAAAAATCTCCTCAACAGGGAGCGCATTTCTAGGTCAACGCACTTGAAGTGGTCCATTTGATTCTTTTTATCAAGCACAGCTTAACGCTGTCAGTGATTATGGATGCTTTTCTGCATAGTATGGCAGTAGGATGTTCCTTATTTAGTGATAATATCGTTCTTCAGCGATGTGCTCCCTTCATTAAAGACTGAAGAAGAATACCAAGATTTTGCTCACTAGCGTACGAAAAGATATCTATGAGCAAATGAGTTTAGCTGAATGTATAGAGATCAGACAGCATTCGTTAGAACACGTTCATTATTAGTCTCACTCAATTCAACGTCACCAGCGCCTTGAGAAGTAATTTGTGTGGATAGAACGGAATGGTGGTATAGTTCACACTTTGGGCTTGAGACTGCTCATTATCGCAGCAGCGAAATGAGAGTGAGCTCAGCGCTGGAATCGCTCTGATGATGCAACGTCAAACCGCCGTTATAGTGCGACCCATTTGCTAAAGCTCCCATATCCGTGCATACAAGAGCATTCCTTACAGGCATTTCCATAACATGTTATGACACTCACCCCTCTCAGTATATCACCATAAAGCAGTTGTTCCAACTCAGTGAATGTGTCTACTCTATATGCCTGTCATTTGGATAGTTTGTTCTATACAAGTACCGATAGTGCATTTAAAGTCAAGCAACTTGGTGAGATAATTTCTATCATTAATTAGGCTGCTATGATATTGTTCATATATTAATTCATCAGCTTCAATAGGAAACAAGGACATACGAGCACAATGAGACGAACAAAAATCATAAGCATTTCGCACAAGCCAGATTGCAAAATAGTAAATGCAAATAAATGCATGAAATCTTTAAGACAAATTGAATCAAGCGAGGGTTATACTGGCCAAAAATTATTTCTTGCCGAGGTGGGTATTTTGTTCCGTGGATGTCGGGAAAGGAAACGACTATTTCATGTTAACGTTCGCGGCTTCATTCCAAATGGGCGAAGCAACCTATTCACGCTCGCGATCTCTGCAATGTGATGTCACTAATTTGCAAATGCGAGAATATCCCTCCGTTCTTTTCATTAGCTTAGCGAAGGAAGTATTCGACCAACGTAGGGATATCATTCCAAGGAATTTATTATTCACAATTTGTTTTTTTAGCCTATCAAGTTTCTCCGGAATGAATATCGATCTCGTTCAGTAATTGTGTTAAAGCTGTTGTGGCATCAGATTATCGCTGGCAATCGCTCGAAATGTGTTGCTGTGACAATCCTCACCGTAATTTCTAAAAGATTAAGGATGCCGGAGAAACTTCCATGCATGAGCTCCTTGCCGATGGAGGTGGTAATTTGTTCATCCATGAGGTGTAGCAGAGTTATTTAAGGAAGCATGTGTGGAAAGGACTTTGCTGCAGTTAGCATAAAGATTTGTTTATTTGCATCGTAGTGTTCTTATTATGGGAACCAACGTATATCTCAAAAGCTAGCGTTTTCCGGTAATTACATCGACTCGTGGTGAAGTCCACAGTCGTTGTGGACGTAGGTCAGGAGCACTCTACGAAGTACCATTGCGCTAGTCGCCGAATTGAGAGAAGCCAAAGCTCGAACTCTGGTGCACTCTGTAAGCTTCGCTCCTGCGCAGAACTTCAATTCTTTGGCGGTCCATGAATCTGAAACCAGCGGATTTGCGCGAGTTCCTCATTTTCTTTGTTAATTGAAATGAGTAGTTTTTTTCTTTCGGGAGGGGGAGGGGTTATGTTCAGATGCGTTCTTCTGCTATTTCTTAACAAGGGATGAAGTCACTTGTGATTTCTTTCAAGCACGTCGTTGAGACTGATAATCTTATTTGATACATCCTTCTAATTTCAGTGCAGTTATCCCCGATGATCATTGCACAGTCTCTCAGCAGATGACTGCCATGTAGTATTTGTTCAGCTGCCACTGATACTATTACGGCAGCTTGTATGAGCTGTGCATAAAACACGTTTATGCTTAGCCTGGGTGTTTACACTCTTCACAGATGTCCGTTAAGCTCCCACATATTTAACTATTGGTGTTGTAATTCCCTTCTCCTGTCATGCTAGATATATCAGCTGTGTAGAGTGAACGTTTTAGTGGTGCAGCATCAAAGCGATATGATTCTGCAAAAGTTTCGCCTCATTTTCCGCAGCAGTACGTTTAATGTTCTCACATAAAAGGTTAGGCCGTTCGCGCTCTTCATCAGATAGCCATGGTTCAGCTGAAGACGGTTGCTGCTCCACCTCCACATATCAGGTAATGTTGGCTGTATGCTGAGCATGAGATTTATATTGACGCACATAATTTCCTTTATTCATTCATTTATTTATTCGTAAAGGATTTCTTCAGATAGTTCCACTATGGGCAGCTTTCAAGTGTTGTGTCACTTGCAGGTCAAATATTTCGCTGAATTGAACTAGCTATTGTTGAGAATGGAGCGGAAATCAGTTGGCGGAACGTCCACGAAATTTGTGAAACAGAAGCCTATTTCTCGTCGAAACTTTCGTGAACATATAGTGTGTACGGCAATTTCCTTCTATGACCATCAACTTAATTCAATTGTGGGTCTCATCATCATGACTCATGGTACTGCGAAGTTGGTCGCACAAATATTCCTTTGCTTCATCGACTATCGACGCCAACCGATGGAATTTAGGCAGGTGGAAAGTCAAAAGCGTTTGAAATCTGTATGAATACTATGGATTTTTGAGGGTAATCTGGCCCGAGTATGAGCTGATTTTCAAGAACCGAAGTCTTATAAGCAGACGAAGTGGCAGTGGTCAAAAATAGATCACTGCGCTCGATGAGTGCAAGAAGTTTCTGCTTAGTCGTTTCCGTAAATTCGCACGAAAGCGAGACCACAGCATGGTTGTGCTCCGCAGTTGGTATATTCTCCGAAGAGGCGATCATGTAAACCCTCTGTCATCATCGCTAAAAATGACCAAATCACCCAATATATATCCGGAAAAGGAAAGTGAGGCAAAAAAGCGGATGAAGTGAAAATGCTCAAGTGATCAGTGTTATTTCAAAATAAAGTTACGGAGAGGTTTGAGCGAAATAATGAACATTGCAATAGCTGCAGCATAGCAAAGAATATTAAAGGACGCTGAGAGAGAGTAATTCTGAACGTGTAAGTTTCTAAGTGCGCACGGGACATACGGGGTACGTATCTATGTAACGGACGTGATCCAGTGCAAAATTTTTTAAGTACCGCAATATATGAGAACCTGTACTTAAATTCAGTTTTCTGCTTAAAAGTGTGGTGCAGTGAACGCGCTTAGGTCATTTTATTTAACGTATAAACTCCACATGTCACTGCATTATTCCGAGGAAATGTGCGCATAGAATCGTTGCACATATCGGTAGCAACAACTTCAAGTTCGACCTGCAGTACCCGGACGAGGACAAAAAACTAGCATCCGAAATCTGAACCCGGACCGTCGCTCTTTTCCACGAGTTACTGCTCCATGATTTCGAATAATAACCACTCAAAGCAACGGCTGTCATGTAGTTATTACCATCACAAAACCGCCTTCGTCACTGATGAAGCGGCACTGATATTTCACAATCATATCGTTTGCATTGCGTTGATCTTACTATGATTCAGAAGCAATTACTTTATTATGGCGATACAAATCCACGACAAACATATTGCCCTTTGAAGGTTTATAGGGACATTTGGACTGCTGCCATCCAATTGTGCAAGACGCCAGAAGAAAAAATACAAGGGCCAGGGAACAAATAGGCAAACAAGGGAAAAGATGAGTTCGCATTCCTAAGTTGTTTAAGACGACAACCATAACAGTAAACATATCACAGAACAAAACACTCTATTAATGTATAAGCATGCGTTATATTCCTATACATATATATTTCATTCTTACATATTCGTTAGTGCTCATAAAATCTATATACCTTCCTGCCCATTATCCGTTCACTTCACTAAATACCTCATCGCGCCCGTCCAGTCTCCTTCTTTCCGATGAATGCGATCGCCAAAAGGCATCTGGACGATCGCTGACTTTTGACAAACCCACCGACAAAGATATGAATTAAGCCGATGCGTCGAAGACAAAGATACAGAGGGGCGCCACCATTGGGATGTGACGCCATTTCAGTCGTCCAACAGCAAAAATGTCGGAAAAACAAAATACGGTACGGCAAATGAAAGAGACCTGGAAGATGAAAACAAAATAAGTTTGAAAGAGCTGACCAATTGGTTGTTTAAGACAAGCAGAAGTGAACCACTTCTGTTAGTTAAAGTTCTTGAAACAACAGAATACCCTTAATCTACTACTACATTAAATTTATTATACCAGGGCAAAACAAATAGAAAATCAACAATATACTGTTAACGATTTCTCCTCTTGGGCTTCGAGTAACACACTACGGCCCATATGCAACTTAACTTTATCTGATAATCACACATAATAACAAACGGCTACAAATTTGATTTGGAGATTTTTGAACGTATAAGGCATTCTTGAGCAGTGCTGCATATTAGGCGACCATCGCGATCCCACAAATGCCCCTCAGTAAATGCACGTCCACTGGCTGAAAAGCAAACTTATTAGTAGAAATGAAGAGCCAATTACTGTCTAAATGAGTCACGCTCACATAAAGAACTTTTTCTAGCCCAATTTCCTCCAACAGCCTCAAATCTTTCAATTCAGATGGACTAGGCTATAAAAAACAATATGTCCCTGCATAAGAAGGTGATAGAAGAGAGCCAATTATGCTCATCATATTCCCAAACAAGCGTGAGCAAGATGATTATGGGAAACCAGTTCTGCGATTTATGCAATACGCAATGGCTTCAGTAACCCCGTTATAACAATGTGCTTCTCATTATTCTCACCAGCCTCTATCCAGCCAGGGTGACTGATATCATACCGACTTCAAAGTCGATTTAACAGAAACTGAATCCCCCTAAGAATCTGCTTCTTGCAAGGAAACAGGACGACGATATGAGATCACAGCTTCTCGAATTGGAGCAGCAGCAAAGGAAACAATGGCTCTACTCGATGAGGCTGAATACATCAAAGTCGCAAAATGCCGAGAATATATGTTATAACTTAAGGCGATATCGAGCAAAATTGATACCGCAACCGCCAATGAGGTTCAGGTCCGACAAAAAACATCAATGTAGAAAGAACCATCTCTCTGGAAGCAACGCCACCTTCATCTTCTAACATGTCGGAGCTTGACAGAAATTACATAAAATTTTCAAAGAAAGCTTTCAAAGCCTAGCTTATTTCACTAGGACTTTCCTGGAGAATGCAGAGGTTATAAGCAAGATATTATGTAGTGCAATATTAATTTTGAGCTCAAGAGCAAACGGTCTCTTGCATCTGTTGACGGCCATCACAAACGCCATCGTTCAACGCGAGGAAGCATCAAAAAGGAGGGATGAAAACGCATTTTTGAGACAACCATCACGAATTGCGTATGGCCTGAACGAAATGTCGACAGTTTTCACATGGAAACTTCTTCGCCAAAGAGAGTAGAGCGGTGAGCTGCATTCAGTGATGGGCAATATTGAAGGCTTTCGCATAACCGGTATAAAGAATTTCGCTTCCATTCCTCATAACTGAATCCGGACATCTTGTCCTCCAAAAAGGAAATAAGCTACGATAACGCTGATGGACTAAGGATAAAGACAAACGAAGCAATTCCAGAATGCAATCTCACGAGAAATCGTCCGTTAATGTATCTGCATCTTTGATGCTCATATACAAAATCTTAGAAAAGAAGAATGCGAAAGTTCGGCGTAACATGAGGTCAGGCTAATCAGGTGTTAGCAAAATCATACTATGCGGCACTGCGACTGCTTTTTCAAAATGTAATGAGATGACATCTGGTGTGATGGTAACCCCATTACTCGACTAATGAATCATTAAGAGAAGTCAGCTAGCGCGTTAGCACCAACAGAATCCACACATCTGTTTGTGTCTGTAGCAAAGGCCGCGGCACACAGTTCGATGAAAACACTCAAAAGAAACGATTCGTGAGCATTTTCTATTCATAAAAAGAGGGTCATAACGACTATCTTTTCTATGCGCGTACCATATAATGCACAATAAATTTATTGCCGATATATTCATCAAGTGCTTTAAGTACCACTCATGACTTCTAGCGAATTCTGCGGTGCTGGATTCGACATACTTAGAATGCTGACGAAATGAGCGCAAAATCAATCAGATTGTGGTTCTCCAAGCATAAAATGTTTTGCTTGGTTCGTTGTTGTTTTTCTGCAGTGAAGAAGAGAAATGTTATGAGGATAGCCGAATGTGAGGCATACACTGACTTCGTAATCTGTTGTAAACGGTTCTTTTTCGACACTAAACGACACGAGTACTTCGATATACCGTGTTGCGAAGAAGCGCACTGTGCGCACATCGCAAGAATTTAAAGTTCCTATGACACAGTTCCTGGTGTCGGCCAATGTTTTGAGAGTTGCTGACAGTAGGACCGAAGTCCACTTTAGCCTGGATCTGCATATAAACATCTCCGGCTGTACAGTGAGCCAGAGGGGAGAGGAATGACTATTGCGTGACGCCGTAGTTGTTACTCCACGCCCTCGTTTTACCCTACCCTAGTCGACTACTACTCGGCGACTTCGGTCTTGTCTCCGCCAAGCGGTCCTAATCGACTGTAAGCGATCCTAAGCGATTATTGTTCCCCAACACGACTATTACTGCAAGATATCGTCTCACTAGACTGGTGCGTCCTTGCAGTAACCATTTTCTCCTACATACAAAACTCAGGATCTAACATCCCATAGGTGCTTATTTTCGTTGAAAAAAAATTAAAGAAAGAATTCCAACCTGCGATAGCAGTGGAATTTTCATAGAGCATCCACTCGTCGGCACGAAAATCGTTGCGGTGCAACCACATACAGTGATCAAGAGATAATACTTGTGAAGGAACGAACCCATGACTGAAGTTGCAAAGTATACAATTTGTCTGTTACATGTTGCTAATCACGGCATGTGAAGAAAAATTTCTGCATCAAGATTAACGGAAAGGCGATATGTGCCTCTGCTTGCTAGAAAGCTTACGAGAAATTCGTGAGGAAGAAGGCCTATGATGCGACTTAGGCCCAATGACGCATTAGCAAAACTGAATTCCTTACCACAGACATGATTAGCATTTTGTTTGCTGCCCCATCATGAACGGTCCATATAAGTGAGCTACTTTATGAACCCTTTAATCAATTCAGGTCGCAAAATATCGTTTCTTCTTCTTTTGTGTTCAAAATAACCCCTAAAATAGACTCTCTTGTTGACTTATTAACAAGAAAACTCTCTAAGATATGAACGGCTGGGGATTCGGGAATCACCAAAACGACCATCCGCAAGTTCATTCGCTCGATGCGGTACTGAAATTTTACACATCCCGCACAAGCGGGATGTGTAAAATATCATGCAGACAGATGACATGAATGTCAGTATCAAAACAGGGTATTGAAGTGCTACAAATGCTCTCTCAGATAACTCGTTCGACAAGAAATCATTTCGCCACTCACCTGGAAGCTTATCGAAAATGTGCTATCGGAATGCATTAGGTGGAAAAGTAAAACTTGCCTCACTATACCTATGAGACAGCTTCCGAATGTCTCTTCTGTCACCTGCGGTCAGTCCACTGGCATATTACGTTCAACAATATTTGCGAATTCGTTGCACTATATTTGAAATTTTCCAAAGTCAGGCGCCTCTGGACTCCTACATAATGCTTCATGACGGGGGAGTGCTTTTCTATGAAGGCAAGAAAAAGGTAGTAAATTTTCGTTCATTTTCATCCCGCAAGGTGGATAAACACGGCACGACGAAGCCGGGAAAAATGACCGATTATATGACTGGCTTGAAGAAATAATAGAAAAACGCCTATGATATGATTGCACATCATAACGAAGACCATCTGAGAGGAATGTTTTTAGATAGGAAAGGCTCCGAAATAGGATGACAAAGTAACAAGGAAGAGTGAAGAAATCCATCTATACTACGGAATGAAACCAATATGAGCCAAACGCACCTTTGATGAGCTTTCAGTGCAACACCCGCTAATGTTGAATCAGTATTATAGACGGCCATCATGCGATGTATCCGAGGATCATCGGAGAGTTTCTGAGATGATCGTACCCAAACAAACGACTTCTTTGTAGATGGTTTTATCGCTAAAAATTCTTCTAAATTCGTCGGTCGCATCTGAAATTTATTGTGCGATAATATATGAAAATGCGACAAAACAATATAAGTAAGATATGTGGCAGCTCACACGAAACAACTACCGATTTGTGCAAAAACACTCAGTAGAACTGAGTGAGCAATAAGTATCAACATAACGAAAAAGGAAAATAACAATGAGGTTGCAGCATAAGACATCCTAACTTCCTAACCTATTTCGAGAAATCTGTAAAATTCGCGATCCCACCTATACTATACACTTTGGAATCTTCTCTTTCTAAACATATGGTGACTATCGTCCTTGTATGCATGTACACGAGACCTCGCACCTGCATAACAACGTCCGACAACTTCAATTCGAAGATCTAATCAGCTCTAAGGATAAGATACCATGGAAACACATTACGCTATATTATTTTCCCTGGTATAAGCTTTCGCTTCTCTTAATCAATTTTTTGATACATTAAAGGTGAATTTCTAGTGAAATTCCCAAATCAGTGCAATTTCTGTGGATATAACACCTAATATTTGATGGCTATTTTTTAAGATCTGATGGACCCACTAACTGCTTTGCAAGCGTTGCAACCAAACACTGCTGGTTTTTCTGTTCTCAAACATCATAGCATGAAGTTAATCTCCCCTTAGGGTCGTGAGGACGCCCTTACACTTTGGCCTATATCCGCATATGCTTAACATAGTCGCAGATGCTACCCACCAGTGAGAAGTCTATATTAAAGTAATATTTTGCCCTTTCTTAGACTAAAAGAGGTTTTCTTATTGCCCACAAATCCTTGATCCGTCCCTAAAGAGCTCAAGATACCACTGTCATCCTAAGACACCATGGCAATATCAGTCTTCCAATCTGTTCATGGAACTTATACAGCCAGAGTTAAACAGGAAAGGTGATATCAAAGCAATAAACCACACTACGCTTCGTTCCAATCAGATCAAACGACTTGAATAAATTAGAATCCACCCAATCGACTAATTCCTTTTTCTCTCTTTCTCCCTAACTCCCTCTCTGGACACCCCCCTCCCCTCCATGAAAAAATCTGCAGTGTGGCACTCGAACTATTTGAGCGGGCTTAGCATTACGCACAATGAGCGGTGAAAACGTTCCGAAAACTACATACTTCAAACAGTGGCTCTTCCATTTTATCTCGTTCAATCAGACGATCGTGTAGCCGTTCTCTGCGATAGCTGTCGATCACATACCGTCCCTCATCGGCGTCCTTAAGGATCCTTCTTGTACCTTCGAAAAGTTCTGGACATTCTTCAGGTCCAACTACAGAAGGCATTTCAATTTGATGCTCTACTGCTGCTTCTTCAGGCTGAAACGAAACTTATAATTTTACGTTCAGTGTTTAAACGTTTCACCTACTTTAAAGAACCCGAATACATAGAGAAAGAGGTGATGATAGAAGATCAAAATAGCCGTCTGAACATAACATTAGACAATTTTGAGTCTTACATCGATCCACGAAACATCCCAGGAAATTCTTCTGAGCGTCATATTTAATACTCTAGAGAGAACAAGATCGAACCAATAAAAGCGCTATTTTTATGACAGCAAGCAGTGACATTTCAACTATAGACGACTATGGAGCACGCTACCCATCACTTCGTAGCTGAAAATAAATGGATGCTTCCCATCGCACATATAAGCCACCTACGCAAACGCGGGGGTTAAGAACGAAGTATTCAGCCACCATCCTTAATAAAGACACAAGTCATGACCTCGAGGGAGGGAGGGGAGAGGGGGGAGGAAGCGTTAGTCAACAAAAGAGCCACATATCCGACTCATTCTGATGCTCGTCTACTTTCCTAGGATATGGTGAAACATCATCATATTAAAAATGTGACTTGATAAGGCGACTCCTCACAATTACTATGAAATGCCCGCAAAAATACTCATAGACGGAGCATTAAAAAAGCCAACTGAAACTAAAAAAAAGAAAAGAACTGCAACTTACCAAATGAAATGAAATTTGACAAGTAAAAACAGTGCCACCATTCTGTATAGCATCCACTGTTCGCGAGCAAAAACTTCGACCATCTCGAAGTGTTCTCACAACGTAATCGATCGGCTGTTTAATGGTAGCTGAATAAACCACCTATTTTGAAAGAATTTTCAACGACTTCTTCGAAAGATTATGGAAGCCATAGAGGAAATTCGGCTGATAGACCTCAGCAAATATATCGCTTTAATCAAATCAGAGGAATCTCCTACTGATAGTGGTTTCTCCGTTCAGTAGAATATTTTATGCTCTTTGCTATTCCCATAAAATCCGTGAGGATATCATTTCATCTCCAAGAAAAAGAAAATCCACTGATTGCTACACAATCAAAACTTTCATATGGTCGATGAAATTCCCAAATAATGCCTATCGTAGAAATGAAATTTCTTCGAAACGAAAGCGAGTGAATAAATCTAAAGACTCATCAGTAAGAAGATCACGAAAATGAGGATTGCCATTGCATCGCCAGTTAATTGCCGAAATGAAAGTAAACATGAGAGCATTAAATTATAAGCCCAATGAATTATGACCTCTACTTTTCACTAGTAGCAAACGATAGCATAATGCATACTTCGTCAAATACGTTGCGACTAGAAGTTTTCGTATATACCTCATGCAATGGCGACCACCCTTGCAAATCCTCACATCTAATCAGTGCAATATTGTATTTGAACAAGACAAACATACCGGCTACAATGAACATCGAATGCATCGCATGAACTCGCATTTGTGCCGGTACGGTCTCCTCGGCTGCCGCTAACGACTGTGCAAATAGAAGGCCACCGTAAACAACCGGAAATCGAGGTGAACCAGGTCGTAGATATGTAGACCTAAATAAGCAATACTTATAGAATCCCTCTGCTTGGCGCAATTTATCGGTTCTGTTAACTTCATTTTTAAAAGAGTAGGTTTCAGCAACATAGGTGGATGATACGGAGATCACCATAATATACTTATAAGCTGACAGTGATCCAGTGCTGAAATAAAGGTCGTTTTGTAAGTAGATATGCAATCACCTCCAATGTCGCACATACTTCTACCCGACAGCGACAGGTTGCCGCATAAGCACTTTTATCACGTTAACCACATGGCAGGAAAAACAGCAATCTTCGTCAAAGGTAATAACTTTCAACAGTCTATCCCACTTATGGAAATCAATAAAGATACGTTCAGTGCAGCTCAGAAGATTTCGATTTCTCAGTATATTTTGAAGATGAGAATAGCTGAAACTTTGTTCCTAATTCAATATTCGTTCGTTGAAAGTCGAACGAAATCTCAATTAATGTGAATATTTTGTTAAAGCCTACTTCAGCGTTACTGTAAAACTAACGGCAATTACTCATGAGATAAAATGCAATTTCGATAATAAAGGCAAGCACAGCTTATAAATATAGCCTTCCCATGAATGAGAGACTATTCGTTAGCACCTCGTAATGATGGAGGCTTCTCATGGTGAAAGACCTTAGCGTGATATTCGAAAACAATTACCCACCGGTAAATATTCTCATCGATTTTGTCCATTTGAAAAAATTTCTCCGCATCGATACGGATCTTCGATAGTCGTTTATCAGCCATACTGAACGCTCTCCTCGAGCCACTAAATAGGCTGATCGATTCTGAACGTCACAATAAACGCTTATAGATCGAACCGAAGTTAGCGTAGAGGTAACAATACTTAGGACGGATTGCACTTGTAACTTTCAGCATAGAAGGGAATCAGCAACGATTTCATTACGGCAAACATTCACTATGAAAGCAATTGAAACAATTAGAATCCCTCATGGAAATATGAAGCTATATATCATGTCAGAGGTCATGTTGATAGATGGTCTTGAGAAGCTCGATCATGCAAAACATACAAAGGGTGCAAATAATTCCGCCTAAACATCATCGTACATATTAATTTAAACATCGACAGAACGAGCTGGATAGTGAATATGCTTGACTAGGGTAACGAGTTCTGTGATGAAGATTGTACGATTATATGCCTCGGCAATTTCGTTTAGCAAAGTTGGAAATTTCTAAAATAGCAATAAAGGAGGAAAATTAATCGTCCCAATAAATATCTCAGTAGGAAATCAATGAGAAAATTTTATCAATCAATTAAACCTTCAAAGAATCGAAGAAATTTTTGCTATTTTCATCGATGAAACATAGAAATTTCTGCGGAAAACGCGTCCACTATAGTTTAGAGAATTTCTATCCTCGATAACGGCATGATCTCGACCTCTTTCCTCGACCATCGAATAAATTATATCCTCATAGGTGGTACACAACCTCCACCTCCCTCCCCTCCCCCCTCTCCCTCCTGGCTCGTCGAAAACTATCACCTCAATTATACAACTGCTTATAAAGGTTACTCATCAAGTGAAACGAAATACTACAAGGATGGGGACTGAAAGCAATAGTTATATGAAAAGCTGGGCCAATGCTTCCCTTCTACTGATCCATCTCCGCCCAATTCACCATTACTTTATACCGTTCATGCGATTCGTGCAAAATATGCTATATCTATTATTACTACTCGTATAGATATCGGGTAAACATCAATTTTGAACCTCTCGCTGAGTCAACACTACCTTAAGACCTTAAGATCTGAGTTCGAGGTTAGAGTTCCTATAGCTTCATCAAAATACCGGCAAAACGTGTCATCGTTGACGGCATAAGCGTTAAGCAAATCTTCATTCGCACAAACTATATAGGATCACGAAGATCTTATGATTTATAGGACTCGTCGCATATTAAAAGCTTAGAAAGTAGAACTAAAGTATGAATAATATTCTCCCCTCCCTCCTCCGAATTCATAACTTTCTCATTTTGCTTGCGGCAACGATGTATGTTAAGACAACAGATGCTATAAATAAAAGGTTTCCAAATAGTTTTCAATTGGAATAAAATATAAATGGAAATTTTAATTAATAAACCTTCTAATTTAGGAAAATTTCGTGGAAATTTTCTGAATCGAACATCGGCAGCAGCTATTGTAATATATCGATAGTCGACGAGGCGCAAGAGTCGTACGAGTGGCGTTAGTCGCATTCGTTAATATTTCATCGAAGCGAAACACTGCAGAAAGAAAGGAACAACGATAGAAGAAGAGAAAGTAGAAGACGCCTTCAAGTGATAAGATAACGACCTGACGTCAAACTAGAGTAATTTCGATGAGCGCCACATATCGATAGCAATAAAAGTCAAATCAAATCATTGAAAATGATATTAAAAATATAAAAAGCTTAGATATGACGACGCAATAAAACTTGTGTAATTTCCCATTCTATATTCCCGAGCAAATGGGAACACATCAATGGGAAATTTCGAATTCTCTTCAGACGTTCAATAGGCCCTTTTCTAAAAGCCGATACCCGCGTATAATAATACACTAAATAATGCATAAGCCGAGATAAATGAACTTAAATATAGAAGCCTCTTTTTTCACAGCTCAGCTGAAATCAGAGTCGAATTCGAACGCTGAACGCCGATCGACTGTGGCTACTGAAATTCGAGTTGTCGAATCGTTGGGTGTATACTTAGCCATACGTGCAGGCGTAAGCGAGACACCGAGAGAGAGCTGCTGTGTTATACATCGAATGACGAGCTGCTGGTCACTCGGCAAGGAAATCATCGCTATCAACGTGCGATGAGTTCACGCCTGGCGAGCCACCTGTACCAAACTACAAAAATCGTCGTCGCCTCGCGTTTTGCGACATTTATTGACTTCTTGCCATAGTCAAGTAATTCAGTATAAACGCAGGATAATCATGTGTGAGACAGCAGATTGTGCCCTTGAAGGGTTTTTTCGCGAAAAGTGGAGAAGAAGTCCGACTTCAAGGTTGTTTTCATCGTTTGCATGGCTGCTATGATCCCAAAGGATCGAGAGACCCGTCAGTGAGAGGACTAAAAGAGCCTTATAGATCGCACTGGGAACAGTATCACGGCTATATTCCACGTTTGTTGACAGTTTCTCGCACAAGCATCTATTGAGGTGGACAGCAAATTTTAACCTCGTTGATTTATAAAATTACTGAAGTAACCATTGAGGTGGTCATTTCACTGTATAGCCATATCCTTTCGGATCAAGTACATTAGAACATTCATTCTCGTGCACTATATGAAGGTGTTTTATGAGGTTTCTACCAAGGAATTTTCGCCACTAACTATTGAGATATGAATTCACTAGCACGTTTGCTTTAATGAGAGGATTCTCGATTCGAATGTTGTGATTCGATCGACAGCGCATTTGAGGATCGATGTTTTGCGGACGATTCGTTCACCACTGAACCGTCCTATCATTCAATTCGTGAATTCCTAAGCGTTTCACCGGTGAACTATGAGGCATTTTAGTTCTTTTCTGTTCTTAACGCATCTTTATCTGCTTAATATGTCGTTCATTTGGTTCTCTTGAATTATAACGCTTAATGCTTTATTTATTTTATATACTATAGAAAAATTATCCCCTTTAATATTTGTGCCTTTCAATTATCATTTCCAAAATTTGACCTAAATATCATATTACTACAAGAGATAAGTGTTTATAGGTTACAAGTAAAAATACTTTATAGTTGACCCATAATTAAGTTTAATATAGGATGGATTTTAGGATTGCATAATATATGTTAGAGACGGTTCCTTACCACCTCAGACACCTATAGGATAGTTTTTTGACTATCCCATAATTGTCTGGGAGTTATTTTTGGCCGCCCTAATATCCTATTTCAAGAATCTAAAATTGCCATTTGCAAAACCCACCAATGGTACTCGAACCGTCGTCATATGTCTTTTGGATACAATTGCGATCTCTCAGTAGCAAGAAACGTTTAATATGGTCAAAAGCTGATGAGCATCATATAGCCGTTACTTATTTCCATTACTCACATGAACTTATGGAACGTTTATTATCATTTATATGTTCATAATTAAGTTCCATTTAATTATATGAAATGATTTCATATATTATCATTTAAAAAAGTGCATTTCATTTGTATTTTTTGCATTTCAACGCTTTATAATGCTTAGAAATCTATCAGATCTATTATTTTGCCGGTAATAATTCCGCCCAATTCCGATAATATTATCGGAAATAGCGACTCAATTGATAATGTTTTTATTTTATTGCCGATTCAACTAAATAATTACTTAAGAGAACAAGAAAGTTTGAAGGAAATTTACGAACGATGAGATTTGTATATCGCTAAACAATTTTTCTATCTTATTGCTCATCTATTTTTCAAAAAAATTAATTCATCTGTTGGGGAGAATCATTTTAAAAACGTTTCATTTATGCATCAATACTTTGCCTTCAATGGGAAAATTACATCAAGATCAACATTAAGCAGTCAGCTTTGAATTTTCTTTCGTTCCGGCAGCACTTCTATAGTTGGAACTCATAGACCCGATGAATCCCCTTTTAGGTTTGATCTGAACTAAAAGTCTTCATGGCCATTCGTGTCTGAGTCTTATGATCATCATAATTCAGCAATTCATTCAGCTCGAAAGGTAATTATTGCTGTATAGATGCGAGAATGAAGCGTACAACGCGCAATAGAAGATGCATTTAATTTATGACGATTAATTCTTCGGAAATGAGAAGTTATCTCATCGGCGGTGTTGTTGATACGTTTCGACGGATGGAAATAATTGAGTTTGCGATGAATAATGAAGCTCACCAGCTAGAGTGACAGCTTTTTAGCAAGTTATATATTTCAGAAATTCAGATTTTACGATAGGATGTTGTTCAATTGATGCATTTTTCCTTCTCTTTTCGATATTTTGATGTCCTACACGTTAAATAGCATCAATGAAGTCGAACGATATCAGTGGAGAAAGAATTTCACTGAAAATGAACCCTGCCTTTTCGTAGAATGATCGAAACGATTTAGTGGAGGATAGGTAATCAGTAAGGAATCTTCCTGCCATTGACGAATAAGCCAATGTGAACGATATTAAAAAGAACCATAAATGAAATTCATCAGTATAATTGAAATTTTTCCGAGTTAATATATCTTAGTGACGTATCATCATATCATCTCAATAATATCCTTTTGCTATGAGAATGCTAAGTCGTAATTAAAGTGACAGTTATTCTACTAGGCGTTAACGTTGCATTTCGTTGTTTCAATTTTTCATTTCTTTCATTTTGAAGCTCTAATGAATGTTTCAATCTATTCATTCGTATTCGATGTATGTCGAGACGATGCTCTGCATTAATATACCTCATTTCCCGTCTAAAATACTACCTCCACTCTAGTTTATTTACTCACTTTAATCGATTATATGTATCCATTACGGTCAAATGTTTCCTCGGATCATTCTACGAGTTCCGTTCAGCTGAAGTTATAAGATGGCCTGAAGATGAGAGCTTAAGCTCGTCTCTCACCAATCCGATACTGAGGCGTCGATTCGTCGTTGTTGCGCTCAAGTTGATAGCCCCGACTTGCTATGAGCTGATTGATTCTTCTATGTCACTATCATCTGCATGCACGACATAATGAAACTTCAATCATTACGACTCTTATATTGTTGTCATGACATCATCGGTATATAAGTTACGGCAGAATGGAATAGAATAGAATAGTTCATTTCATCGAGAGATCATTGAACGCTAAATGCTAAGAATTTTTACACAGTGGGGAGAGCTTATCGTATAAGCATTAAATGATGCAAAGTAACAGTGTTCTACGTTACTAATAGAGCTACGATATAAGTGAGCATTGATAAACGATTTCTGCGCAGTATTTAGCAGCAAATGCAAATATACCCAGTGGTCATCTCGGTGCTGGACCGTTCAGGTGCTAAATGATTCTCAAGTTGAATCTTTTTTTTTCGAACGTCAGTCTCATTTCGCCTGATGAGTAGTATTTAAACTCTGGAGCGACCCCTCTTGACCTCCGTACTAGAGTACCTAGATACTCCATCGTCTCTTTCGCTCCATCACTGCGGCATTCCTCTGCAAATTCGATGTCTTCTGCATTTTGAAGCGGCATTTCCAGTATTAGTATAAAGTGTGTGTCATGATTTGCTCTAACGTCTGTAGGGCCTTTTTGCCGTATTCAAAGTTTCATTGAGACAACTTTTTTAACATAAATCCTTCGTGAAGTGCATAAATTGAAATATAAATGAGCTCCTTAAGTAACTAGAAGACTAATTCAACTAAAACTTCAGCTTAAGTTGTCGTCAATTATAGTGGGAAAATAAGTGAAGACCAGCAATTAAAATTATATACTTATTCATAATTAAAATAAATTATCTATAGGTGTCTAAAGTTAGGACGAAAAGAACCTACGCACAAAGAAGCATTACTCTTTCGTTGTAGTCGAAGTGGAACGATCGAATATTTCATTATTCGATGAAGAAATGGATACTTTATTTCCCATTAATATCACAGTCAGATTTTTTTGTTCATATGAGGTATCATTAATTTTTCGATTTATGACTTCTACAGTAGCCTGAAATGCTCGAATTGTAACTCGTATGATATTCAATTTTGTTCGAAATGAAAGTGAATTGTTAATGAGTGCTCTACTGATGTTGCCTTTTCGAGTATGCAGTTATATGAGCGTTTGTCTCAATGCAAGGTGTTTTCAATTGAAGAATGACTGGAATTAAGACAATGGTAAGTTCGATAAGAGTCTGATTTACCATAGATCCACTTCGCATTTGCTTTGATCAATCCACTGCCGAAAAAGGGATCAGTTCTTTTTTTAACCGAAAAGTCTTACTTAGAAATGCATATAATCATTCGCCGATAATCATTAGAATGATGTAAAAATTTAAGAAGATTTACACAAATGATCGATGGTATTTGAATATAGAGCGACGCATTTCATCAGTTGTTCTCAACTGCGAGGATAACACTTCAGCTGGTAAACGGATACGGAAAAGCTCATTTCACAATAACATGTTTTTGCTATATTCCTCCGTTATTAAGGATCTGAGCAGTTCGAGTGTAATCATCTATAATAGTAGTTCCTGGCATTTGAAGAATGTCCATAATTCTTCCACAAAAATCCATTTCTTATTCATTTTTAAGTGGACAGAGAAATAACTGTGGTCGCTAATTCTCTAGAAACTAAGAAGAACAAAAATTCTTCCTTGATCGAATAAATTTTCGAGTTGTCGAGAATGCATTGAATAGATTTTTCAATGGTATTTTAAAGTTTAGGTTCGATACTTTAGTCGAATGGCGTAAACAAATCACTCCATGATATGAGGTGAAACCGAACAACTTCCCTCATTGTGTATGAGTTTAAATTAGAGGAAGACAGCCGTCTATTTCAGTGTTTTTTTGCCTCTGCATTTATGGTTATTATAGTAATTAGTACCGAGCGTCCGAAGATCTAAGCGTTCGAAGATCTATTCTATAGTGAGCTCTGATTGACTACCAATGCTTTCAGAAGTATTGCGGAAATAAGGCTACTAGTTAATTGTCACTAAAATGAGTTTCTTCATTTTTTCTTCATCAGCAAAGTCCTGCGTTGGGGAAAAATAAATTATTGAGGTTGAACTGAGGACATAAAAAATGTTAAGATCGAATTTGTAATTAACGCCATGAAGAAAGAATTGATTGCCTTCTTAGGAGATTTGATAGACTACACGTGACATCCAGAGAACGCTAACGATAACTTTGTTTTAGCACAAAAGAGTGATGAAATCGACCTCATGATCCCTTCACTGGTCGATGCAATCAATTATATCAGACGGTTATTGACCAAAGATCATATAAGGTGACTTGAAAAAATTACATACGCCGTTTATCATCTTTTTCATTCTAACACACTGCTAGCAGACTGCTCCAAAATGTGAGAGCTCTTCGTGTATATGTCAAATGAACACGTCATGATAACGAAGACAGATGCTACCGAATATATTCATACCGTGTTTAGTGAACAAAAAAATTCCGTCAACTTCTATGACTTCCGTGTGGCAGATGTGAAGGTGGTGTGTCAAGCAGGCGACTTCTCAATCGTATAGAATGTATTTGGATAGAAATTTGAAATGGCAAGTAGTAATCAACCGGGTTACTGGCCGAACAACGCTGACTAACGTGAGATACTTCACCGCCGATACAACAGTTACGTTTTGTTTCGGACTGCTTCGAGATGTGCAGCCGGTAAACATAGGCAGTTAGCTACGTAGGCATAAAAAGGCAGGCGCGTATCGCTGAGAGTCGTCTGCACTATTTGAACACTGGATTGCTTACGGCTGAAGGTTCCTTCGAATCCAGATAGCACCGGAAACGAATCAGGAGGACTTCATTCCTTATAGTGACTCAGCTTACTCAAAAGCCAACAAAAAATGAGGTCGTGCGCGATTTCATGCTGAATTATGTTACGATCTTCAGAGAAGAATCGCCAGAGAATGCCTCTAAAAAATTTCTTTCGCCTCAGCGGCTGTTTCACGTTCATTTCATTACTAATACAATTATTTTAAGACGAAGAAAGTGTTCGTCATATGTAAGGTTAGTATGAACATTGCTGAGCAGCAAAGCTGTAATTCAATGAAAAACGTGTTTTTTGATTGCAACTTCATGAGTGCAACTGCACCTCAAGTTTTTAAGGTTTACATAAGAATCAAAGTTGGGACACAAAGGAAACAACACTAGATTGAACATCATCAATGGTCTTTATTCTAAATTGCTCACATCCGCTCGTTACAATTTTGAGCAGTACCCTTTTGATAGACGCTAGTGTCGCGCATGAGAACTCGATAGAGTTCGCATGAGATACTTAGTTTACATAGCTTGAGAACCCTAGGAAAAGTACATTGTAATGTCGTTGTACCTAAGTGCAACATTTCAAGGTCTAACATCGAAGAGGTTTGTCTAATCCACGAAGAAATAGGCATGCGAATATTCGCAAAGAAATGCCCGATACGTTGAGATCTATTAAACTCGGCGGCTAAATTGTTATTGCTTCTTCTTACCGTCATTGTTGCGTCGCATATTTCATCTTTCATTATTTTATGCATGAAGCGGGATGATCTTTTCATTTTGGATTAGTTAACATTTCGACTGTTAGAAATTAGGATTTTCTCATAATGAAGGAATGCCTAGTGATGACCTTTGGCCTATGCTTTCCTCTGAGCAGCAGCAAGTTTCCAAAAGTTCTCCGAAAGGGGTAATGCAGTATCACTTGATTTCATTTCTACTACTATATTTAATTTCTTACTCGTGCCTGCAATGAAGATATTTTCCTCGTTATTTTTGAGGTGGGACCTTCTTCGCCTTTTGCTGTTCTGCGCTTTTATAGTGAATTATGCTAAAGGCATTCAAATGGAATCGAATTTTGTTCATAACCAAGAAACTAAAACAAGTGAGCAAAGAATATCACTGGACAAATGCGTCGGTTTTCATTCGATTGAGAAACATAGCTGAAAGAATTTTTCTGTGGATATGGCGTAGAAACTTGTGTCCATACCAGTGTGGCCATATTTCCTAGAATTTTATTTCAGGAGCGATTTATATTCATATTTTATGAAATACGATTCTTTTATGATACTTAACGCAGTATGCGACCGAAATACATAGAATAATCACATAGAATCGTCTAGTGCATTAAAGATTTTTTTCGTTCTCCTGTGTGCGAGAAATTCCATAAGCGATCGCTCAATTGAGCAAACTTCGTTGTTACATGCGGAATTAGTGGAAACACAAGAATCTCGTAAAACATTACGATATTTCGTGCACATTTGTAGGCGTGCATGGGTATGTATCTGCATTCATCATACCTTGCATCTGTCTACTGTGTATGTGTACGTGACTTGTTCGCCTCTCCATCTGTGCATATGCTCGTATATCCATCTAAATACGGACATTTGAAAGAACTATGATGATGGAATCGCGCATTAATGATGTATACGATGAAGCAATATTTATGCTGGCATTTTGTTTCAATCAATCATTTTTGCATTATTACTTACTAATTTGTTAGTGTGATTTTTGTTTTTCTGCGTACTCTATTCATACTTAAATGCATTTGAAAACAGGTGCCTAAAGTCGCCTATGAAATATACCTTTATGCAATCGGGCAATCAGTTGCTGACATGTTAGACATTACGAGTTGTAATTCTACGGTTTTTTAATCTTGTGGAGAAATTTCTGGCTCCATAGAAATTTGAAAATTTAATTTCCAGAACCGTTTCGGGCACGGAACTCGAACTTTTGCGCAGTTTATTAATCGTTATCGCTGACTGCTGAAAGTTAGACCAATTCAGAAGGAAAAACTTCTTTTTCCACTCAACAACACCAAGTCCTTCTATTGAACTGATTATCAACTTATTTTTGCGCGAGGAGAGATTTTTGCAGTGAAATTTCTTATCTTCGATTATTTTGGTTTCGTTTCCACTGTCAAGAGATCATCTTGGAGTAGTTGGATAATAAAACTGTTACAAATGAATCGGACTAAACCCGTCGGACATCTCTGAGATGAAAAAAACTACATCGTTGGCGTAGCAGGTTTCTCATGCTACATGATGAGGAGGGGTCGGAGAAGCTGATCATGAGAAGGAGAAGCTGATCGGGAAGCCTGAAGAGGCTTTTTAGAGGTGCATCAGAAAGAACATCTAACAAGTCTAATACATCACCCCACATCAATCTCTTCATTCGATGACACTCCAACGATTCAAGAAGTACTTCTGGCACATCGTCACATCGATTATAGATATTCTCGTATGTTCCCAACAATTGTTGTGTCGCTCATAACGCATGGTGGTCATACTGCGGACAAAATTTCGTATTGGTATGCGAGTACACCACATACGACACAATACGGTGATGTTCAGTGCATCTGTGCTGAAAGTATGCAAAATAAAGTTGGCTATTCTTAGCCATTTGCGGTAATTTCAGGACAGTGTAAATTTGAGTGGAAATCCGAACGTACGTCTATTCCGAAAATGTGGATTCTTTCTTCCACGGACGGTTAATCTTTCTCATTCAACAATAAGAAAACGCTCCGGATGAACTTCCCCAAGAAACGCCTAGAACTATCCATTGAGAGCACATTGCGAAGTGTGAGATTTGATAGATGGATTAGCAAGATTATTTTTCAGCTTAATTTTTCAAGCGGAACATTTTCGAATCACCTACGAACAATTTGCGAGTATTTTTTGCTTACTTTTATACGTGTTCTTTATACATCATAAATAGCAAACAGAAACATAAACAGACACAAAGACACAGATCTTTAGTAAAAACTCGTAGATTCTCATGCGAATTGTCTTTCATAGCGCATAAATCTAAGCACTTTTTTAACTTCGTTAGTTATGGTGGCTTCGATGGTACCTACACTGGTACCTGCACTTTTTCATATCGGCGAAGTTTACAGCATTCAACATTCTCGGCAAAAATTATCTTACAACAAATATGTCATCGCTCGCCACCAAATTTCCGACTTTGGACGATTAAAGCCTAACAGTTCTAATCATTACTGCAATCACTTTAGCGAAATTTATTCATAGACCACATTTTTTATATTCACATTTCAACATGAAGTATTATTTATCATTTCTGTGTGTAGTTGTTTATAGTGTTCCAAACCGACAGCCCGCTTATTTTCCTTTGCTCATCGAAATTTGGTACTTTTCCCCTCATATTCTCGCAGCAGTCGTTATACTTATGAACATCATATGGTACACTCATCGATGCTGTGATCCCTCAGTCAACTGTAACGATGTTGCAATTTTCTTTTCCTTTGTTTTTTGATGCAATTAAGCTTTCTTTAAACTGAAATATATGCTTCATTTGATGAATTTCACCTCGAGTTTTTTGCTCTATACACTTTTCTTTCATGTCGCCAATATATCGTCACTCAAATGACACGCGTTCATTCGTCATAATTTTATAAGCGCATTTTAGGCCTTAAAAAGTGGATTCAGTTGTTTTTGATGGGGTTTTATTTGATACATTCGATGATGTGAAAAAATTCACTAAAGTGAAATAGTATATAAGTGATTTTTGAAGCATTTTTTTTTGAGACCCTTATGGAAAATGGAATTATTAGAGGTAAAGAAAATTATTTCGCTCGGAGCATTGCGAGAATTTCATTATCCTACGCGTTTGAACTTCTCAATGCTATGAAAATTGCGTTTTTTCCCCAGTTTTGTTGACCGGTTAGTGTATGTTCGGCGATCGGTCTGCCTACGACGTTAAGCTTTCAGAGCCGTGTAAGAAGTTAACGACGCATAAATGGATAAATTGTAAAAAAGAAATTCGCTTCGGCTTGATTTGCCGGCAGAACTGATTGAAGAGACTCAGAATGTTGAGCTTCAAACTTTATTAGTGTTCGTGACAACCGCGTGTACATTTCATGAGGCTATATCATAAACTTGAACATGAAGTTTTCAGGTGAAGCGTACGGAAAAAAAAACCTACCAAGCTTCGGCAATGAAGAAGCATCTTCAGTGACTTCTTTCTGAGCCTATTTCTTCAACCAAAAGCTTAAACGTTTATTGACTCTCATTTATGCATTGTTTTTGATGATGAGCAGCTTGCAAACATTCTCGATATATTATTGTCGTGATGCTCATTCCGTAATACAAAACAGTCAGTCTTATAGCAACCTGTATA
Source organism: Parascaris univalens (assembly GCA_037576465.1). Lineage (NCBI taxonomy): Eukaryota > Metazoa > Nematoda > Chromadorea > Rhabditida > Ascarididae > Parascaris > Parascaris univalens. Next base: position 226,179,112 of record CM075173.1, read on the forward strand.
TGGTCAGCATTACTCCGTTAATATAGTTCAATGCCAACGAATAAATGTAGAAAAGACATATGGAAACAGCTGCAGTAATCCATTTCACCTCTGAAACCTCTCCAACGCACGTAGTTTAAGTAAGATGATAGATAAGTGAGTTTTTCAAATGCACAGTTTCGGAGATCTGCCTGTCGATCCGTCTGTTAATGGTTGTCACTGCCGTCGATCAGAGTGTTTGTCCATGAAAACTGTTAGATAGCCTCGAAGGGAAGAAAATAGGCAATAAATGAATCAGGGAAGCAATGAACCGGGATATTGACTAACTTGGGCTCACTTTAAAAAATGCTTTTCACCTCACTAAAAAATTTCAACCGCTTTATCGATCTACAATAGTTGTTTCGCAGAAATTCTTCAACTCTCAAGCTGTTTCAGTCGACGATCCAAAAAAGTCAATTCACTGCAGCATTTATTCTCAGGGTTGCGTCTCAAGGTCTTAGGGTCTTCTGTTGTATTGAACGTGCCTCACTGAGGAATTATAGATACGCCACTACTAAAATGAAGCAAAGGATCTGTACACTTATAGCCTTCCCAGGAAGGGGCGACTGGAACCAGAGGTCATCCGGAAAGAAGAGGGGTGTTGGATTTCACTAATGCGGCCAGGCCGGATATAAATGCAAAACAGATTTCATTTTAGATCTTGCTGAGCATAATGGGGGGGGGGGGGGGGGAGGGGTGATAGGAAAATACTTCATCCAAAAATTGTTTCTTGCGTCCTACACATTTCGCTCTCACTTTTTTAAAAGTTTATATACAACACTAATTTGAATTTAATCTGAAGAGGACGCCGCTGTTGATGTATATGACATTTTTGCCGATATTAATGGCAGTGAATTCGTTATTCCATCTAGTGGAGCGTTTCATTAAATAGTCAGTCATCCGTATGTTATGCCAGTGGCGTTTATGGATATGCTCATTTTATAATTGTTTTTCCTTAGAGATCAACAAGAGGCGTATACGATAAGCTCTGTGTAAGGATTATGTTCGCTATCGAAAATCCTCTAATCTTACTTTCACATAATCTTACCAAAGTATCAGCATGTATCGCAAACGTCATTAACAGTCTCATTATCAATTCAATTGCTTAAATAATTCACTAGTGGAATAATTATTTGTTTTTCTCAACATCATAATTAATAAAATTGTTATGAATATGAGCATAACCAATCGCTTATATGCTCATATTCGCAACACTTCCAATAATAAGTTGACTTTCAGCTTTTGTTTGATAAAGTTGCCATTAGACTCCAATCCATTTACTCTTAAAACTGAATTGAGTTCGTATTAGGCAACCATTTCTTCAATTTTCACTTACTGCTGAGGTAAATGGGATCTAGTTTACTGATTAAACCGATTTTGCATCTCGTTGGCCATATAGGAGAATTAAATTCCTCAATTTTATAGTAAAATTCAGGCGCATTTTTTTAAAGAAGCACCGACACAATGCCAATGATAGGTGAGATGGTTAAATGAATATCGAATGTACCGCATAACATCTGTGGAATGCGTTCTCGACGAGTGTGCTAGTCCTTTGGCTAAACTTTTTCTTCATGGAACTTTCTCGTCTTTGATTTTCTGCTTTCTTTGAGAGAGAGAGAAGGAGAGAGAGAATTGCTGGCATAATTAAGGGGGACGAATGTTCACTTCAAGACTTAAGGAGATAATTTAACTGAAGGAATTTTCTGTAATAAATAAAACGTTTCGATTACGGGTCAAAGGGACCGTACTTCAAGAGGTCCCATCACCAAGAAACGGGGAATTTCTTTTCACAGTTATCGATTTGATATGTGGTCAGGAAATAAGTTAAAATTCACCGCCGTCTCTTTGTAATTAAGCAATGTGCTAATATTGTAGGAGGCTCGAGAACAGCTAGTTATATTGTTATATTGCTTAACATTACTGTTGAAAAGCTTCTCCTCGAAAGTTCACGGTTGAGCATCGTTGAAAAAAGGGAACTGTGACATTAATGCGACAAAAGGTATCATTCTCTTTTAAACTAAAGAATAGTGCAAACTAATGTGAAATAAATATTGTTCTTCGACGAAAATTCATATTAAAATAATCGAAGTGACATCTTGATCCCCATTTTTGTAGTAATTCGAAAAACGCTGTGGAAGGAAAAGCTTCTCAGAATTCTTGATGCAGAAGAGTTTCTTTGGATAGACTGTGCATTCGTCAGTGAATATCTCCTTTCAAAGGTCATATCTTTCTTAGTCTTCATCGAAATTCGCGTCAGTGGAGAGATGCTAATTGAGTGCTAATAGAAGCACTATACATTCCGTGAAATTTCTTTTCGATTTTTTGCACGTAGAGGATGTAAGTGGTTGGGCACCGAAGTTCGGAGAAAACGGAGTTCATTTCATTTACTACATATAAGATGATCTTAGTGCACCTCTTGTGCTATCTTTTCCTTTCGAAAGAGTAGTGATCGTGTCATGCTTGAGCGTGTGCGTGTGCGCGTGCGTGTTTACCTGTCCGTTTGTTGGGTGCTACAAACATTCCAAAGGAAACAAGAAGGAAACCAGCCGCGACGAATTTCAGCCTATGTGATCATATGATAACCATTCTGGATTCACTTTCGTAATATTCTCCCTTCCAATTTGGCTAAGTCATTTTGAGCTGAGAACAGCAAAATGCTAGGCGAAAATCCTCCTCAGGAGCAGTTGACTGCAGCTGGAAACGATATCCTGGCGCACTCTCAAATCTCCTCAGAAGCAAATAGTCATAGCGAACGTTTTAGAAGATAGGAACGTAAATAAAGAGATTAAGTGGAAGGTTATCCATACGAAGCGCTGAAAATATTAAATGCAGCTGGTGGATTTGCATATTCTCGTTGATAACCTTTAGACAAATATATAGAAAACTCTTTGAAAATGTTTTACAAACAACTTAAACAATTTTTCCGTTAATGTAATGTAGAAGAGATTTTTTTTAAAGTGAAAGTAAACAAGAAACTGAACAAATTTGACGAGCATTTGAACGATTCTGCTCCATCTTCAACAGAAGTTTCGTTCAGATCCTACGAAATGTTTCATCGCTGTTCAGTTGAGTTACTTGTATCGTTTAATTCTATATACCTCATTTAATCGCTGAGTGCCAAGCTGGTAATCGTTCTACGCTGACCCTGACATTCGAAGAATTTCCTACATAGGAAGGTTGTGCGAAGTGAAAATTGTTACCAGCGTCAATCGTACTTCGTTTTCCTCGATACTGCAATCGTTTAAAATAATTTTCCACAGAGTAAAGAGCATCAATCAATTCATCTAAAAAGATTATTTTCATTTTTCTTATCTCAAAGTTCATAGGGAACTTCTCCAATACTCGCTGGCGAAACTGCATTCATATTTTTTCAAAACTACAAAGAATAGGGTGCATTCTTAACGCAATACAGTTTTGATTTCCTTATCTGGAAAATACCATTACATTTCATGCATACTTTTCACGTGTTTCAATTACTAACTTGTTTATGATTGGTTTCTTAGAAGCACTTCAAACGATTAAATTAGCATTGTATTCTTATTTACCATCTTATTCGAATATTTTCAATTTGTAATATGAGCTTTCGCGCTCATCTCCTTCATATTAATTATTTCTTGAAGATTGTTTTTCATTATGTGTGCGTAACATCGTCGTGATGCGCTGTGTTCCTCTGTATTCGCTGTGCTGCTCTGTTTTTGCAGTAAAACACTCTACGCGTTTTCAGTTTCGACACTACACTGCCACGTAGAACCCCTCATCTGTTCAATTTTGTGTGGATATAATTCGTAATCAGATCAATTTCAGCATACATTATACTTTTACTGCAATCTATAGTTGCATGCGATTCTTCAGCTTTTTTTCGTGCAGTCTTAATTTCTCCTCCAATTCCTTGTATATTCGACATTTGCTTTTTGCTTTTCTTCAAAATTAAACTTTCATAGCTTTCTCTTCAATGACATTATATCCGTACCTTTAGAGATATCAACTCGTTTTGTAAACGAAATTTCTAATTCAGTATGTTATGAATGGGAAAATACTGCCATCGTTGCTCAGCAATCTCGAAGCAAGAGTTCGCAGAAGGAGGTCATCATGTCATGATCACCTTTATCCCACGTGTACTAATCTAAAAAAATATCAGTATAACTTATTCAATGAGTTTATTTTCTTATCATGATCTGAGAAGTTCTAGCAATGCACTTCTCGGTCAATTCAGCTACTGCATTTTATGTACAGGATGCTGCGCCGTACACATTAGCAGATCCCGTTTTTTTCAGAGGATCATCTAGTATCCAAACAAATTCTTCTATTTGCCAGTGCCGATTCGAGGTCCCTAACCGAATCCATTTTTTCTGTCATCTGAAACTGATTCGGTGAAGGATACTGAAAATTAGGCCCTCAGTAAAATATCATTACTGTCTATTGTGAAAAGTCTCCAGAAAGTTTTTTCTCCTGGTAGCAGAACGCCATGCGATATGCTGAATTAAATCGATTGTTTCGGAACACGCAAATTTGCTTCGATTTCTCCTGTGGTGGCGGCAACCACGCTTGGAGTGCTAAAATTTTTTCATTAATTGGTTATTTTATTCATCTTTTTGTTTATCTCATTTTGCCGTTCATCCTTGAACTTCGTTGAATGAATAGACGTATCGACCGACTTACGGAAAAATAAATGAGACAAATCAAAGGAACTCGGATGATTAAGTGAATAACTGTTTGAATAAATAAATAGGCAAATAAACAAAAAAAAAGATGAATATGCATATATATATATATATATATATATATATATATATATATATATATATATCCACATGTTGGAATTAATATACACGAATAAACAAATAGGGAAGTTGAAAAATGAATAGAAATCGCAAATGCGAGTTGAATGAATAAACGAATATTAATTCAGTAGAACTGAGAAGTAAATGAGAGAATTAAAAGTTCAGTTGATCAGGCGCCTGCTCGCAGTATGTGCTTCTTGCAATCATTATAATCACATCTATCAGATTCAAGTAAAATTTAAGCTGTTGAGGCAATTCTCACCTTATTCAAGTAGTATTTCATCTGTTCTGCACCTTCTCTGAAGCTCTTTACTGCAGCAATAGAAATGAACTCAATTTTGCATCTCTATCTGCTCTGCCGTCAATCTTCATAGCACCTAATGCTGTATCTATTTATTCCAGTAATTCTTTGTTTCCTGCTCAAGTTCTTTTCGTTGAGATTCCTTTTCTTTCCTTGAACCACGTCCACCTCATAGACTTCGTTGACAAGGTTGAAGTTTTTAGGTTGCTGGTCAGAATTGCTTCAACTCAAGCAACATCGTACTTCTGTGCGCTTTGCTATTTCTGACCTTAGACAGCTCGTTCACACAGGAAACGAAAATGTGAAGTTGCATTTCTGAGATCCAAAATAGCTTCCGCTGAGATCTCAGAAGGAGTAAGGGAAGCAAATAAAATGCTTGATAGCATAAAGCAGTTTTGAATAGATATTCGTAAAAAAATATCTCGCAAATATTGTTTGGACAAACAGCAACGTATGTTCTTTATCACCGACCAGCTGCTAACCACCGATCTTCTTCATTACTGCAAAAACTCTCCACATATATGGAATTATGTCAACAAGACTGTGTCATTTCCATCATTATATGCTTCTTGTGGACTAGGACATATTTCGTCCTCCTATCCGTGTCTAAGAGATGCTGCAAAATCAACATCCTCCTTCATTCGCAATATGATCACTGGACAGTCATTAACGTTTCTCATTGCATCATTCCTCGGTGATTCCTAGTTTCATATAGGATGATGAGAGATCCTGAAAAACACAGACAAGCGGCCATCATAATGTGTTTTGCTCAGCATAATTTTGTCGTGTTTCCTCCATATTCGAAAAAAAACAGTTCACATTTTAAGAACTGGCTTATATTCTCAGGAGCAATTTCATCCTAAGCAAACATCAAATGGAACCAGCGGCGAATGAACGACAAAAAAGCAGTAAAACATTAGAAATGCATTGAATGAGGAATTCGGGACAATAAACTGTAAAAACTGCATTCTGAGCTGCATTGTCGTGCCGGTAGATGCCGACATTGGTATTTCTCCAAGTTATTTCATAAGTTAACAACAGCACCACCAGTATGCACACGAATTCTAAAATCAGAATTCATAGTCAAATACTTTCTAGCAGTTTGAGCTCAAACTTAACGATACCTCGACGGAAGATTATCGACGCTATTTCACGCTTTCGGACTGCTTATATTTGTGAGGAATGCGTCAAAGCTTATTGAATACATTGCAATGCAATTAATCAAAAAAAATATCTTAGAAAACTAGAAGCAATTTCGCTCATCAAGAAAACAGCATCGCCGAAGCTGAACTCATTTTTAATCTTGTACGTCGTATAAGAAAGTATAGAATCCGCTTTTTTTGATTTATTCTCAGCAGAAAAGCATTTTATTCTAATATATAAAGTAATAACTATCGGCATCTGTCACGCTAAACGGTGTTATTATTAGCTGAATGACGTTCTCGCATGCTAACTAAACTCGAGAGAACGCTCCGATGATGTTCCCTCATTTACGTTGAAAAATGGCATTGAGACTTTTTCTTCAAAGAGATTCTTTAACCCGGAATGTTCGGGGATAAAAATATTGAAAACTGGTGGGCTGAAAGGGGAATGTTCAAGTTCCCAGTTCCCTTTCAGGAAGAGTCAAATTTTTAACGAAAAATTATCGAATATAATATGCATGCGCATTATACTAATGGGGAGTGCAACACGAAAGTAATAGATTTTGTCTACATCGTAAGCACTTCCCTAAGATATATGAGTCATACGGATATCCATCAACATGAGCTACTTCATAACATGCAAGAGTGGGCCACTTTCAGTGTTTCGCCGCATTCTTCGCATTAGTCGGTGGGGCTCCCCAGCCGATAGGTTTGCCATCTTTCAGCTTTCTTCGTTCGCAGAAAATTCTCACTGGTATATCTTATTAGGCTAGATCAAGGTAAGTCCGATTACATCTTATCTCGGTGATGTTAAGTGGATCTCACAACATTAGCTTCCTCTTAGCATGGGCACTGTCTAGGCTCGAAGGACTCCTCTGATCTTCTATCCGAGGGAAGGATAGAAAGCATACCGCTATAGTGAGCCTTCGACAGAAGCTACGACTTCGCGAACTACTTCACTCATCAACTACGACCAAGCTAACGGCTGTTTTTTGCCTAATGCTTTTCGTCCAGCTATGAACAGCACCTTCGCTTTCCTTCATTCATATCTCAAATTGTGAACTCCTACTGGAACGTTTATAATAACAGGAACTACTGTATAGCATCGTATAAGGATATTTACACACACAAGAAAATTCTCTCATGGAAGAGCACCTTATCGTTGACCGTTTGATCGATCTTATGAACAAAGCGGACGGCACAACTTATATTATCTCTGCATCATCATTCCCGTGATTCAGTGTGTATTTCACCCGTTCTACTTGATAGATCAACTGCGAATGCCTCATATAATGTGGCAAAGTTAATTCAGCGGAAGGAAATCTCTAGTTTACAAATGAAGCTAGCGGACATAATGGCAGGTACAAATGCGAATAACCGTATTCAAGTTCATATATGACTGAATTGTAGTGGTGTTTGAGAAAATATGCTCATTAGTGCCCTGAAAAGTGAAGCAGAATAGTATGTTTATATTCTTGTGCATGATTCACCGAGTGACAAACGCAGCCAAAAAATTATTCGTTAAATGAAGCGGTCGCCTCATAATTCCTGAAGATTCACGGTATAAGCAAATTGGGATAATTTTTTATCACGCGTTAAAGTAGAGCGGATATAGAGTAGCATTATTCAAGGACTTTAGCAATAATAATTCTTTGCGTTTTCAGCAAGGAATGTAGGATAGTGATAGAGAGGAATTCCAAGGGTGAATGAAAAAAGAAGGTGAAGGAAAACGAGTGTTAGAGGAACATATCTTTAATCACACATCACTCAAGCAGCATATGAAACAAGTCCGATTTAGTTGTTCCTTTGCGATTTGAATATTTTTACTTGTCATGTTTGTTTCTATTAGGTTTATATCGTAAAATCCATCAAAAATATCAGTGATTTTTTGAAGAAATCTGCAACGTATCGAGCAAAAATATATTTTCCTTGCAAATTTGAAGTAGTATGCGAAAAAGATGATAGCCTACAAACACTCTTCGAGATAGCTGAAACGTAGCGATGAGGATTATAAAACAACCGATAGGGGAGATGTTTTCATTATGTTTATGCATATGAAAGTGTCTGCATGTGTCTGTCCATGAATATGCGTGTATTATTTCGTTGTGCTCATACTCCAGCATATACCGATATTCGTAGTTGTCCATCTCGTAATTCTAATCTCGTAATTCCTGGCATTTATGACTAAATTTGCGCGCCTCTGCTATAAGAAGATGTACTCAAGTGCGCCTATGCATCTATGCCTAATTGCGTGTTTGCGTTTGCCCAGTATACATTTGAGTAGCTGTGTGTGTTTGTACCTCTGTGTCTACGTGTTTGTGTCCATGTAGACGTAACTTTGCGTGAGTGTATATTAGCTTGTCTCTTTCCGTGTCTTTGTGAGTCCACGTGTATAATTTAACGTTTTAAGTCTGCAAGTATCCCCAAGGTATATGCATGTGCACGCTCCAATGAGAGCAGTTACCTTCGTGAACTCGTCGGCATGATCTTATTATGCGCAGCTTTCATTATATCATCCCCTAACTGAAAATTCATTGTTTACGGATCAGTGTTTGCCTTCGGGAAAAATAAGTAGAATATTCTGTGAAGATGTGCACGCCATTTGATTAGGGGTGTCCATTCTAATCAGTTTGTTTGATTTCACCTCAAAACACATAAAAATAGGGGTGGTAGTTCTGAATGACGGTGAAGACCATAAAACCGATATGATGAACTAAACATTATCCTAACTGCCATTCTTCTTAACATAAACTAAATAATATCTTATAATATGTGAGCGGTACTTCATTAATGCCTCCATATAGTAACCTAAAACAAAGCAATAAACGTAATCATATTTCCATCATCTACTCGTTTCTACTATTTATCTTTGTGACGTATTGTTGAATGCCATATGCCTTTAATGCTTGTATCCTTATTTTATCCGCAACTGGATTCATTTAGAAGTGAATTTTTCAAGTTTTACTGTAATTTTCAGATGAGAACATTTAGAAAACTATGTTCGACTTCTTTATCAGCATTCACATCAAGAATACGGAGGAAGTTGCACTGCACTTGATCTGCATAGTTACCATCGTTTTCTTTCTGAATAATTCCTCAATTTGCACGTTGGTCGACCCGCATCGCATATTTCGTCAAGCTGTGAGAGTTATAAGAGAGAATGAAGTAAATATCCCAAAGATCAGGGAAATGTTTTCAAATCGGCACAAATTTTCGATTATAATATCGGCTGCCTTTAAATTGTATGATCATCTCAAGCATACAAAAAGATCTTAATGAACTATTACTGCATATCGAATGAAAACATATAAAAACGTTCGCTTTTCAAACGCACTGATCTGTAAATTAAACCATTCATATATAATGGGAGCATTTGCAAAAATTTCCAAAAACAAAAGCATTGTATTCTCTTTTCTTTCTCCAACGTTCCACTGATCATCTCGTCGTTTATTCATTGTTCCCTTCATAAGGTGAATGCAATGGGCGGTACGTTTCTTCTGCTTTATTATGATAACGGTCGTTAATTCGACATTCATATATCTCGTTATTAGTGAGCTAGGATCATTCGTGCCCCGAGCGGTTTAAATCTCACCAACAGTAGGTTTATTTAGGTGCAATGAAGCCTAAATCTTGTATATTAAAAGAGTTTCATGCAATTGTGCCACCTCTTCAATCAACGTTATCGTGAATGTGTTGTCTTCTCAGAACATCTTGGAAAATTGCTATTTTCACACTCCAACCATTCCTGTATTGATGCAACCGAGCATTATCGGCAGATTCTGCTTTTACATCAAAAGTATCCATTCCATATATATATATATATATATATATATATACTAATATGTCTCACGCCATGAGTGCATTGTAGAATACTTGAGGCATAGCAGTAAATGAATCATCTTCATTTCATTTCTCGCAGATAGCTCATGAATGTAGCGTGTTAACCAGATGTGGACAACACATCAAAAGCATCGTTTATCTCACAACGCTTTTTTTAAATGAAGGAAGCACGACCCATATCTAGTTCATGGAGGAGTATCATCTGAGATTTTGCTGAAGAATTGGCGCAAAGCGTTTCCGAGTGGGAAAAGAAAGCTTTTCGATTTTATAAAGGATTTTTCATGCTGACGCTACGTTTAACTACTACACTAGAAGCTAGGGAGGTTTGGTGCTCCATGCTGTTCAGTTAACATTCGTTCACAATGAACTCTTTATTGGCACAAAACAGAGGACATTATTTCGTGATCACTACATTCAAAATATTCATGATAGACGATGTAGCGATGTAAATGGATTTGCCCTTATTCATTAAGCTTCAACTCAATTGATTAAGCGTCATATACTTGAAACAATTCACCTCAATAAATAGAACGCCTACGAAATATCATTGAAAAATATCTACTGATTCGTCAGCTTAGTCGTTCCACCTCTTCAAATTTTCATCGAATCAATTGAGCTTTAAATTTGCAAATTGTTGAAAATGGATATCCGATTGCTAAACAATTCCATAAAGAATAATCCATAAAGATCGGAAAAATTATTAATGTAATAAGAGAAAAAAAATTGAATGCGCCTATTTGTTATGAAATTTCACTTACGAATGCAATTGTTTGTTTTTTTCATACTTATAGATTTTCCACTCAAACGCATTTGCAAAATGGCACTTAACTTAACTATCCAGAAATGATTGCCGAATGACGCTAATCGCATATATATAAAGGAAGGAAAATAGCAATATTTCGTTCTCCTATTAGCTGTCCATTTTGATACTCTGTTAGTATTTTTGCTCATCTATTTAATGGTTTTTTAAGTTTGATCCATTTTTCGTCACTATTATTTCCATGCTCGATTTATTTGTCAGCGTTGCTGTCTGATAGACTATAAACCTTGTCATCACTCTATGGCTTCATTTAAAACGTTGCCAAAAGATGGACACTTTTCAGAGTGGAAAACTTCCAAAATCTCATATTACTTTACGGAGGCATCTTTATTTTCAATTTTTTCTTCTTGAAAACGTTCGCTCGATAAACTTCCACAAATTCCTAGACTATGATGCGCAAGGGTCTTTCCCCACACTACTGCTAGGATTTTGTGGACTATTACGAAATAACATTCTCCTCCACGGTAGCGTTTTGATATTTCAAGAATATTAACCCGCTCTTGATCGGCGAATGTTCGTGAAGCATATGGTAAGCCAAGAAAACCTCATGTTTTTTTCATTTATCTGATTGCATTAGAGATGGCAACAACTTTCGCGTCGAAAAATACGTCGCCATCAATGTATAGGCTAATCCCTAGCGCTTAACAAATGCCCCGCCTGTGTCATGTCACATCACGGTTTTTCTCAACGAACGATGCATTCCAAAAACGACGCTTATGTGGGGATATGAAGAGAACCCAGGATGTAATCAAGGTCTCTTCGTTCCACTTCATGTTATCATTCGTTCCCTAACATCATCTTGCAATACCTCATCGAGTGTATGGTGTGCTAGTTGCTCGAGCGACTATGATGCACATCACCTAACCCCTTCGTTGCTTCCAACTTCATCATCTGCATTTCTTCCTCGTTTTGCTCTTCTTAGTTAGCGCTCTATTCTTTTATTCGTATCGTTCTAATTTTGATCAATTCGAATACATATCGGAACTAATTAACAAATTCCATTAATGCTTATCAGAAATAATCCACCCATAGCCTCATATGAGAGCTCATTATCGCTTATCCTAAAGAATTGAGTAGTTGAGCCTGAAAATCTCAATGAACATTTGCGATTCTATACGGCTATTAATAATTCAAGCTATGAGCACCGTAGAGAGATGTATTTCATTTATGCGCTCGGTTCACTTGATTAACGAGCTGCACTAACACAATGAGCTAAAAATAAAATATAACGAATAATATCATTTTTTGGTTCGGCTGGTCACCGAAATCCATGAAAGATTCATCATTGGATGATATTATCCGAGTTGAATTAATGCCTGCAAAATAAAAAAAGCAACTTTATTGTAACGCTTCTGTATCGCCGACAATTTTTTGTGATTAGTGGAGTATGATGAAATGTAAATTATGAAATAATATATGCACATTATGATCACAGAAATTGCAAATAAAGGTCTAATTCTATAGTCTCTAAGTAGGAATTTTATTGGGCACTGAAATGAATTCGCCCTAATGCACTTTCGTGGAATTGATTTCGCCATATTGCATAGAATTTTTCCTATTGCATTAAAATTCATTGCATTTCCTCGCATGTGTCATAGTTTCTTATTGTCTCCGCCGACGTATATTAACATTCATAAAATGTGGCGATATGAAATAGGAATGAAGTAACAACCAATTCGACATAGTTACGTAAATAGGCGGTTTCTATCATTTTAGTTTAGTGAACGCAGAATGTGAAGTCTTATGCAAGCTTCATAAATGAATCAAAAATGACTGTGAGAGAAAAAGTTAACATCAATTATAGAACCAGCTCTTGGTCGTCACTCTTGCGGCGGCTCATTTGCATAATTGCTCTACTGGAAGAGAGGAATTCTCGAATCAGGAGAGCTTTTCGGCAGTCTGCAGCAGATCTTATTTTCTCAATGAAACGAACGAATAATCAGCATATTTCTCAAATCTGCAGAACCCCTTACATAAAACTGTAGTAATCTTGCTGCCTATAAGGACGTTTCCGTTTGCATCGGGCTAACCAGTCCTGCCAACAAAAAGTTGCGTTCTGATCTTTCCCTTTTCATTATTCGACTGTGTTTAACTGATATTATCCAAAGCAATTATCTAAAAGACCACTAAAATACCTTTCAGTTCCCCAAGACATTTTGAATAAGTGGTGTGGTTTTGCTGTACAGAGCCATTTCTTTAGAGTTCTTTTTTGTCAGCATCAGTATAACACTTACTATCCGACAGTTGTCGGCAGACATCTTTTTTTTCATAACAACTCGTATGTTTTCACCATCAATCGGCGAGCATATTCTCACAAAGTTCTTCTACTTCCATCAGTTTCAGGAAACTTGGGCTACACATCTGACAGTCCATGGAATGTAAGATTTCGCTTACAAGCTAGAAACATTTAGTCAAGTGGCTCATGTCATTTAGCCTATTGTGTCAAATATGCTCATTAAACTATCATATAACGTCAACGAGCCACATGTGAAACCTCGCCTTCAAAATTATATATCGCAAATCAGTAATGAATATGTGTCGTAGTGAAGCAATTATTGCGAATACACGGAATGCTGAATAAAATCGCTTACCATAGCACTGCTCTTGCCTCCAGCAATTGGCCAGATATTAAAATTTTCTTTTTTTTGCAAAAGGTTGTCTGAGCCTCTGGGATGGGTCGCAGAGCGATCCTGTGAAAGTCTCAGACCAAAAACGGCACTTCTTCTGCATAAGGCGAGTCCAGTGAGGTCCTGCTCGCCATAACAGGTCGAGCAAGAAAGTATCAGTGATGTGAGATGTAATAAATGCATGTACAAAGGCATCAAGAGTTGCATTCATCGACGGGCGCATACAATAAATAAACTAGGATGCTGATTCGTTCACAAAGGGAAAGCTGGCCTGAAAATTTAGAAATATAAGTTGATTAGCACGTCTGTTTCACAGTGGTGAGAAAATACTCTCGACAAATCCACTAGCTCCTTTTCGATTTTCATTATTGGCATTAACATGAAGAAATATAAAAATCGCGTACGATGCTTAATCAACTACAAAAAGATAGGTTCAAGGAGGAGAAAAAACAAGCTGCAAAAACTACAGTGGCAAAGCGGAAAGTCAAAAATTTTCACAGTCTCAAACAATGACCGATAGAAGCTTGTGGGTCTCGAAGTGATCGAATATCACAATGAGCTTAATGAAGAATTCTATGTAGATAACAACAAAAAAAAACCCCCAATAATTAGGAGGAAAGGCTGGAAAAGAAATTGGAGATAATGCTTCCAACTGAGGTGTAATCGTTCGCTTTCCGGCCGTCCCATCGTTGCCCCTTATCCAGGACAATTGGGTAACAATCGAGAATACCTCATCGATAAGAATTCTGATGCCGAAATAGGAATTCTGATGCCAAAATATTTCGTAGAAAAATGCCGAAGATACACCAAAAATTTAGTGGTGTGATAATGTCGAGGTTATCAGCGATTAGGATAGGCTACATTTGCAAAGATATAAATAAAAGATGTGTAGAAGCGACATTTCTGCGCGCAGGAAAGCAACTTCCTATGGAAAAACTTCAGCTAAGGTGAAAGCATAGAATTTCGTACGGTTATGAAATTTCGTCAGCATGAGAAAATTTGTTCACCGAAGATTTACGCCAGCAAATTCCCTCAGTTTAGGAAATTTTTGTTCTCCTAAATGTGAGATAACATATCCTTTATTTGACAACATGAATAACCATTCTCTTGGCCACCGTCAGATCCGTTCGGTATTATGACAAAGGCGTAGCGTTTGCAATGACCGGAATATGACGGGAATTAAGTTGATCAAATGACCTTGCTTCAGGCTTGAAAACAATGGCTGCCTTCAAGATCACTGTTTTCTCATGTTTGATTACATTGATGCTCACTTTATATGCTGTGGAGAGCATCAACGCCGAACTGGATAACGGAGATATCAGAGTGGTATGATTTTTCGATTCTGCTTCTCATATTGCGCAAATTTACCGCTTTCATTCAAATTCCAATGAACGAGGTTGTTTTCCAAAAGTTTCCAAAAGCTTTTTCTCCCCAAAAGTTATGAAATAACGGGTTAGCGGGTTTACAAGAAGTAGTGCGGAACACAAAGTAAGCAAAACGCGATGTGAACCAGGTGGAGCTAGAGTGAAGAAAATATATTCACAACAAGCGCAATCTTAACCTCTGTCGAGTCAGCTACGACCTCATCCATACATCGCACTTTCTGGAGGCGTTAGACTTTTCCGCCGTCCGATTTAAATAAATAGCAGAGTATCGGAAAGGTCGGAAGGGCATTAGGTTTTCATTTCACTGAACTATGGCAGACATTCCACCTAGTATTCAAAAGTATTGATCACACATTTGACAGCGATAAGCAGAAGGAGATTAGAAAGTAACGGGGTTTATAAAGCATCTCGTCGATGCCTATCTCTTCATGCTAAATTATGCATCGTACCTCCCATGGCTGCATAATTAGACATGCCTGATAGTCACGAGGTTGATATGACATTTTCGGATTCTACTCTTGCAGCAGCAAATCATAGAAGCATAATTGCCTCTCAAGGTGGCACATTCAAGGTTGAGGTAGTTATCATTAGGTTGCTATCACACATCTCACCACTTCATTTTAGCCTCACAAATTGTGCTAATAATCGCTAAAGTATGCATATATTTTTCTGCGCCAGCTATTGAATACTTTTAGAGTTAATTGTTTCTTGAATTAAATGAAATGTTTCAGAGTCAATTAGGTAAATTAAATATCAATTTTATGTTTTATCACTTCGACAGATGGCTGCAAATAAAAACGCCTATTGTGGAAAAACAAAAGACTCATATTCCATATTCGTGATCACCGCATTAAAGCGCACAGTATGGAGTGAATTAATTGATGTTGATGAGGTGAAACCATTCAGGCGATCTTTCTTTAATCGTCATAACTGCCTCGCTCACATTTTAACACGGATGAAAGCACCACGGAGCCATTCTGTCTTTCATAGATTTCATAGATTAGATTTTTTCATAGCAGACTTATTGCAATCAACTCTTTAAACAACAACGAATTGGGCATTATGTAACCAAAACGATTTCATATAGAAAAATATCTTTAATTTAAGGAAATGGAAATAATGAATGTAACTGTATCAAATAACACTTTGGCGTAATGTAAGGCAAAACCGAATATTTCATGATTGCTTCTAGCAGACTACGCACATAGGCGAAACTGATGTATTACGTCTAGGCGAATAATCTTATCGCCGTGAATTTGCGAGCCAATTTGAGAGGATTTCACCAACGGTATATCACTGGTATGAAATTTTTATTGAAACACATCGAGCAATATCATTTTCCTCAAAAAGGAATTGTGCAGGTCGGAGTTGGCAACGTTTCTTTGAAGTCATAAAGTGAGATTCAACAAACCATAATTAGCTTCTATGCTATTTTAACGCTGAAGAAGTTATCAGTGAGAGGGATATTAATATCGAATCGAAATATTTCAGACAAAGGACGATATACTTCGGGCGCTCTACAATTACATGCTCTATGAGCCTAAAGGTTCACACGATTTTGATGGATTTGAACGTGCACAACGATCAGGCAAACCAACATTCATTCGTTTTGGCAAAAGGAGTGCAAATATTGTAACGAATCCAGAAAACATTTGAAGATGTTGTTTCAATAATTCAACAATGCAATTTTATGTGCCATGAAATAAGATCGACTGCATAAACTGTCGTTTTGTGAAACTCAACTTTTCTCTCTTTATGCTCTGCGCTATATTGGATGCATTGAATTGGTTACACTAGAGGGATTTTTATTGTAATTACAACAACAAATTACTTGTGCATTGGCCCAGTGCTAAAAGATTCTTTAATGGGTAATTTTGTGCAAACATTCAGTGAACTGGTAAATTCGTGTATTGAATTAATTTTGAATAAATCTCAAGAATAAGTTTCTTTTCATTACGCGACAATGACATAGTTTAAGTGTCATTGGAAGCTTTATCGAATTTTTATCGGATTATGCGCTCCGTCGATAGACTTTCCCCACACTACTTTGGACAATGAATCGAATATTTGTCCAAAGCGTCCATGCTAGTTTCGCGTTCACATCGATTTCGGAAAATTCATTGATAGGACGGCAAAGCAGCTTTCGATGACTGTGCGCTCACTCTATGATCTCATAAATCGAAAAAGCAGCAATGTCTCTCGGCCAAATCGTCACAACAACTCAGCCAGCAGTTCTCAATTTACCTAATTTATGTAGTTATCACTCGTAAATGGGCATACGTCTTCAATGCAACTTAAAAACCATAACAGGAAGTTGTTGTTTTTATCTATTTTTATCGAGTTATCTGATTTCGTTTCACACTATAAATGATCTTTTTAAAAACGTTGTGTTTCCACCTGAGATACCTGTATTCCTATATTGTCGGTGACACCTGAGGAATTTGACACTATTGATAACGTATTGTTGAACAAGAAACGTATCTTAGTTATTCATCGAAAGTCATAAGGAACAAAATTTGTCTTTTTCTTTTTGTTTTTGAAAGCTGACGTTTGCTTCTGAATTCTTTCACTCAGTACATCCAAATATGTAGATCATTAAGTGGCGGATTAGAATACTTCAGAAGTATCACCAAATCGCGATACTGTGCTCATACTGAAGAAATTCGGCTAACTTTTTGAAAGCTTAGATTTACTCCTAAGGAAAAATGAGCACTGAAAAAAATTGTGCAGTTAAATGCATTTAAAAAATTTGTTCGTCACTCACCGATTTCTAACAATTCGAGTAGATTGCATTCCTTGTGCTGCAAAACGAAGTACGGAATAACTAATGCTTAGCGAAACATGACGTAGGTTTTCCAACACTCACCATCATCTATGCTTTCATTTCCACTTATGTGGAGAGAAATATGAAAGTGGTGTAATCGACACGGACGTCTCTCTCGCTCTCTCTCAAAAAAAGGAATGAAAAAAATTGCATTCCAACTGAGTCAACGGGTTATTTCTCAAAATCATATATATGTGAAAGTTTCGAGCCCACTACACTGTGGAATTCTGGTTCTTCGGGGTCGTGATAACTCTGAATGAAGTTGGTTAATGAAAGGATTTTTGCGGGCTTGTTTTAAAAGAGGGCATTTGATAGCGCGTAGTTTTTAAGACATTCTCGCCAGCCTCAAGAAGGATTCGTGGTATGAAGCTTTTAAGCGCAAACAAAGGACAACTTCGCAGCTTCGAGGCAGTAAGCAATTTGTTGAAGGTGCCTATAAATATATGTTGAACTTTGGCGATCAGCTCTGGAAATGCGGAAGGGGCAGCAGTATGACACTCCACAGCCAGCTTCATGGGATATGGTGGCGGATAGCACTCTTCGATTCGTTATTATATGTCACTCATCTCACGAATGTGGCACTGTCTTCTCGCCGCCGACAGCTGTAAACTCTTAATTTTCCTTTGGCATGATGAATCGTCTCCTATTTGGACTTACCAAAAGTTCGTGAGGGAGGGTAAGTGACGGGTAAAATGAGATGGCCGTGGTGCCACTCAAGGGATTGCCAATGATAGTGGTGATAATAGTTCTGCTGATTAGACTGCCAACCTTGAAAGAGGAGGACTTTTGTCACAAACTTAATATGGAAACAAATTTTTATGCGCAGTACTAGGCATTTTGCTCCTTTGCGGTCAGCGCTTAGCAAGATGTTGTCATCCAATATAAAATATGTTGGAATTCGATCTTCACTCATGCGAGTGAGGCAAGGGGTGTGTAAATAAATTATCCTTCTTGAGACATCTTTTCCTGATTCCTCATCAAGAACGCAATGGATGTTTAAATTCATGTTGCCAAATAATAAATTCGAGTTCTTGCAATACACTATTAACCTTCCTTCTAAGAAATTTGGAGTGTTGCAGTTGCTCAAATCATTTATGCGCCAAAAAGATGAGAAATAGCTAGTTAATCAGTACACTATTTTTACAATGTTCAAGCACAATTTACGTGAAAGAGTACGTAGTAATTTGAAAAACTCAGTCGCTCTTTAGCACATTTAAGTCAAACATATTTCATTCACTTACTAAATATTCTTAGAAATGTTCTTAAAGAATTTGTTAGTTCTATGTTAACAAAGTGCATATACTTTTAAAGCAAAGGGAAATGTTGTTTACCTGGCGTAGGCAAGTACGACATCATCAGAATCTTTCATGAAAGATTGCTATTGCTTCAACTCGCAAAGATTAGCCACACTCAATTCTCATGCTCGTGCTATAGCTCAGGTGAAAGCGTCTTTGTTAATTAAACTTTAATAACGATTACCGCTATAAACCAGCATGTAATTATACGTATAGGAAAACGACTACTGGTGAGGATGTAATTACACCTTTAGGAAAAGCTATAAGTAGTATCATTATGGAATGAAACGCATGATTACTTCGGTTTACGAGTTTTTTTTTGAAAAGTGCCTGAGCAATTACTTCCAACCAAAAAGTCATAAGAAGTTGATTAATCAACAATGGCAACTCAAACACGACATGTTTGAGTTGCCACAGTTCTATGAAATCTGATGTTGTTTATTTCATCCATTTAGAATTCAATAAAATCACATATTTTAGCCGACTTGAAAGGTTAAAATGTAACAACAAAGGTTTGAAGTTAAACTTCAGAGACCATTTTTGGGTGGACAACTCTCCTCCTTGAACTGATTTTATGCCATTAGGCAAATTTTTAATGATCAACAGAATATTCGATAACATGATTCGTGGGTTAATTGTACATAACATTAATCGTTTACATCGTTGCGGAAAGAGTAATAGTGTTAATCATTGGTCACTCAAAGCGACATGTTAACAGTAATTTCTTTGTGCTGTGCTATTTGCACTAAGCAACGCGATAGCTGAATCTAATTATATGTTGAGCAAATGGGGGAAGTGTAATTGGCGTTAGCGGAAGTTAGTGCAAAATGATTTTGTGGTCACGCATTTTTCGAAACGTTCGTAGAAAAATGCGCATTATAATATTGACCTACTTACATGCTCATGCATTTACATAAGCATCTATGCTTGTCTGGCGGTATGTGACCCGTGTATTTGACAGCTGGTCGGAAATCTGCAGAATGGTGCTAACTCTATAACCCCTTCCGCTCCTCCACAAAAAATCAATCTGATGCTACTCCAACTGGAGTGAATACATACCGTAATCATTTTTCCAACGCAAGTAAATGCACTCTTTCATTAATAAGTAAATCGGTATTGTATGTGTTATTCAGTTGTTTAAAATACTGTCATCACGAAGTTGGCCAGATGCAACACGTTTATTGGACAACACGGGGCTTTAAATGGAAAAGCGGACGCATTCCGCCTCAAAGCCGAATCTTCTGAAGCACATTACAAGAGTGCAGTATTCAAGAAGGCTTTGAATATTCCAGCTAGGCATTTGCTCACAGCTCAATATACCAACTGATGAATCCTTCCCTAAGAATACGGGCACATCTTTATCTAATCCATTCCATATGTTTTTTTGAACAAAAACGGATACTTCGGCTACCTTACGCGTTTTTTTATTTCCACATAAAATTTTCAGCGCACTTTACCTCAGCTAACGTTTCACTCTTATCGCTGCCTTCAAAATGGTAACATTAAGCGATAAGTACCCTTTTTTTTGGAAACTTGTGCCAACAAACGTACAATGTTTGAGGACAGAACAACTAAGTCTAGTCCAAAATATCTCTCTACGTCGTTAACTCTAGCTGCAGTTGCGGAATTTGCAGTCATTCTGTGCACTGCAGAAAGGTGTAGCCAAAAACCGAGTCACTGAGTCAAAATTCAGCATTTTCAGCTCTCATAAGCCTATTACTTCCAAGCGGCAAGTCTTTGTAGTCAAAACTTTCACGACGAAGGAAGTTCATGATGTTGTGCCAATCCTTTTGGTTCATCTGAACGCCTGATGAGGCAGATTTCCACCTCTTTTCTTTTTTATCCACCTTAAGCGTGAAAAGGTCACTTGAAGGATCCCTTGCTTACTAATAGAACTTCTTGCCTAGCGTCGCTCTGCTTAAGCTAACCTGGGAGTTGAAATGTTGCATACATGCAAAAATGTTTGCACGCTAATGCATTTGTTCGTTAAGATCACAGATACGCCTGTGTTAGAAGCAAATAGTCGTGCAAGTAGCAAGCGAATAAGAGGGAAAATGCAAAAAAATATGTATTAAAAGCATATAAAAAGGTATGTAAAAACATAACCTGGATCTGAAGCACATGTGAAAGGAACTATGGGCACTGATGCATCTCCATCATTGCTATGATAAAATCACAATCGCCATGATGCTGACAGCATTCAGAAAGAAACAGTAACATTCGCTTACTGAATGCTATTATTCATTTCATGCAGCGAGATTCAGATTCCAATAACGGAAAGATAATCTACACTGCACTCGATTACATCAAACTGGATTCATTGATGGGACATGAAATGACGGAGCATTTGATTTTCACATAGCATCTCATCTTTCACTTTGCAATATGGATTGTTATCTCCCACATTTTGTTTCCGATTTTATTTACTCTCTCAGCTAGCAATATGATATGATGGATTAGTGTTGATGCGTTGACCTGAGTACATCTGACGTTCCGAGCAATGAACTTGGAAATACGCCGCAAAGGCACTTATATGCAACAACATATGATCATATGAGTTCACTTAGTGCGTACTCGTCCAAATTTCTTTCTGATAACAGCGTATTCCAGATTAAATTTTGTTTCCACATATTTCCCATAATTTGAATGAATACGCCAATTTCTGAGCGTGGATAAGAAGGTCAGGTAAGTATGATTCCGGCGCGGCGGTCAGAAATACGGGTGTTGGAAGAACCTATGTTGTAGTTTGCGAGGATGTCGTATAGTCAGCGCGTATCGGTGCTGTTGATGAAGTCGGACGTTAACAACATGCTTATGCAGTCAATTGTTTTCGCAAATGTGTATTGCTGATCAGCTGCCGAAAATTTTCGCAACGAATCTAATTCTTACGCAATCCAATTTGCTAGTATTTGGTCGAAAGCGAATCACAGGTGGCATCTGACGTGGGCGCCGTATTTTAACAATCGCTGTGATTATTCATTAAGGCAGTTGTTGTGAGATTGTTCGGTTGTACGGAAGAAGCTGTACTAGTTATGCTCAAGCTTGAGGGTTTTCTTGTTTTCACTTCAAGTTGAGGTGTCCATTATGTTTCGTGTTCGTACGTCGTGTTTGTTTATAGCAGTTTATTGTTTCTTTCGATATAGCCTCTATTTCGATACGTTTCGCTATCTGAAGACTTGAAAAATCCGATAAAAACTTAGAGGTTACGTGGAACAGAACAGCGATTGCCTAAAATTATTCATCTCGCATTCAGTTATTATCCATAAATTAACGCCGCTCAGTGCCACTCTCCTTTTGATCACTTTGAAAAGTCAATTTTTTAAAGCACTTTTCATTTTGCGTTCAAAAGTGCAATGAAAAAGATTTGCATATAGTGGAGCCTATCAGTGAGTTAATAAGATTATTTTTGTTGTCGCTAATGAGAAGACTAGGCTTCTCATTAACGACGACAACGACGTTTTCCAGTGAGAGCTCGATGGAGGGTATGCAGCACTGAAACGAGTGCTATAGCAAAATATTCGTGATTTAACCACCAGAAATACTTTGCAACTTCTAGCTTGCTAGATCAAGAGTAGTAACAAAAGCACCTAATTTAATCATTAATCATCGAAGACCAAATTAAATTCTGCAACCTTCGTGCTCTTATGCGTTTCGAGCGTTACTTTACAGCTTTCAGGTCATAATAAGCATCCTCAATAAGACTGAATTGCTCACTTTATGCGGAAATTTTTAATGTTTGATCTTTGTCGAAAATGTCGGAGCCATGGAGTCGTGACGCTATGAACAAAATAAAGCAATGTCGCTTAACACAAATACATCCATCATGTGGATTCATAAAGAAAGTTTGAAGGTCTAAAGAGTGACTTTACCACCTCTAAAGAAGTAGTCTATAACACCTACATACGCCTACGATTTCCGGAAGTCTTGAAAACCGAGACTTAAAATAATGACTTTGTTCTCTGAGTTCTGTCAAAGTTCTGTTCAAGTTAACTCACGGAGGCGTTTACAACCATGCTAATGTAATAAAAAGGCATTCTGCACTTTCGGTTTGTGCTACTGAAAAGGAACGACTGCCTAATTGCATTGTGGAAAGTCTTACCGAATTATATCGCTACGTTTATCGCAAAAAATTTTTCAGCCAATAACAAATGCCTCTTTTCAAAACAATTTCTATAACGCACGCAATACCTTTCATTCATCAAATCAATGACCATATTTTCTCCTCATAAAGGATTAGGCACAAATGAACGTGTAAACATGACTCAACAATGGCTCACTTAGAGAAACACCTTTCTTTCAGCTTAATGGAAAACAAACATTTTGAGCTCACTGATTTCCTACTATTCCACTTAAATTTCTACGAGATGATCACACATGTTACACTGATCCCTTCGAACGTATGTATCTATATGGGTTTGCAAGAATTAAAAGTTTTACACAAGTGCAAGGAAATAGGCAAATTATGAATTCCGAGTCATACTTCGACAGTACTTCATTTGCTATCACCGATGTAGTTATAATGGAGCAGATGTCAACGTTAACGCAATCTACACTGCGCACAATGGAAAAGCGCTAACATAGTGATGGATAAGTGCCGTGCTGTTCATGTTCAAACATTGAAATGAGAGAACAAGTTCGTCGGTATAAATTGTTTTGATTTTTTTCTGAATGACGCATTCGTTTTCAGGTGACTTCCTCTTTAATAATGTCTGAAGAAGAGGAGCAAATGTGAGTTTATTCATTGATTTTAGCTCCATTAAAATTTGAGTGTAATGCTTTTCATAAAATCCTTCACAATTGACGATTAGCGGTTTGCATTTTGTTGAAGAAAGAAACTCGGACGGTATCCAGGGTTTCACACGTGACCTTCAGAACAGGATAGTGAAGTGAGGAATGATCATTAACGTGTTGTGGGCAGAATAGCATTCATGATCGCTTTCATTTAACATGCAAAGATTGTGGTGATATTCTGCGACAGCTTCGAGAAACAGAAATTCTTTCGATAATGGAAGGAAATAGGTGAGAGACAACAAAAATGAATGCTTAGCACCTTCACACTATCCGCGCTCTTCTTTGCTCACAACTGTTTACGATAAAATAGCCACTCACAAGCGTTCTGCTATGACTATCCAAGACATAGTTGTAGTGACACATGTTTACGTTCCCCAAACACATCGGCGCATTTAATCTTTGTAACAGCGGGAAGTAGAACAGCATTAAAACCAAAATAAATACTTCAAAGAAACTCACTAATCTGTACCCTCATTGTTCTTTCGCCGGTTCAATGTGAATTATAGAAGAAGAAAAAAGTTTCGGAAAAAAATTACTTCATACTCTCGTTTTTTCTTTTTCACTGGATACATAGTGTTTCCAGTTGTCCAGCATATGCCATTAGCCAATATGCAGGTCCGAAGAGGAGGAGGAGGAAGAGGAAGGGGACCAGCAGCTCGAACAAGAGATGCCGGCAAAGGAAGCTGGTGGTGAGGGAGATGCACCAACAGACGATTCGGCCAAGTTAGATTCGGACACCTTCTTACGAATTTTTCACCTTGTCCGCCAAAAAATGCATTTATCCGATTATGCAAGCTCATGTAATCATCAAATTAAAAGAAAGTTTTTTTGAAAGATTTATTCTGTTGCGGCATTTCTAGTGACTCCGTTTATCTATGAAGGTTTTGTTGCAAATGTTTAAAAAGACAAGAAGTTTGGGTTGATATTTTCATACTGAAATATAGTACCACATGAAGCATTCAGGAAGACTCTTCTAGTCGATCATCGACACATCAAAATCGCCACTAACGAATCGAAGCCAAAAGTAAATCACTTTTTTGGCAAAACTATTTCAGATAACTGAAACTTTCTAAGACTATCTTTCGAGGTTAGGTATTTTAATTCGCATCTTCCCAATTTTCATTTTCAGTATGGGAGAAGAAACAGGAGAAGAAAACGAAGAGCAACATCTACGAGCAGAAGACAGAAAGTACCGATTTTATTTTTTTCTGCCTATGTGATTTCCGTGAAGTAGACAGCGTTTTCTTCACTCGTGAATGTACAAAATCAAATTATGTGAAGTAATTCTGTTCAAAGATTTTGTGCAATCAAAGCTTTTTGTTCGACAGCAAATGTTGCAGTAGTGCACCTATTAGCAATAATAAAGAAACCTCATTTCTTGAGAATGTGCTTAACAGAATAGATCACTTTAAACCTATTCCACTCAATAACGTTCAGTTTCCATCGTAACGCATAGACGTCTAAGTAAAATGAGTAACTGTTGCATGAAGTAACCTTCTAACTCTCGCAACGAAATAGTATGTTGAGTTAGGCAATTGTGGCGATGAGTTTCTCAAAATTTGGCCAAAAAAATTGTGGTGACCATTAGAATATGCTGCTGCATTCGCTCCGAGGCGCATTCCATAGGCATTTGATTGTTGGGAATATATTAGTATTCGTATAATGGATTATTTAAGTTGTGAAATTGTCTTTAAAACTAATTAGCAACGAAATTCCTCTTCATCCTTCCTTTTTTCAGGAGCAAACGATCGGCGAAAGAGGAAAAAGATCCTGAGAAAATGACCGAGGCGGAGAAAGCGATGCTGGTAGTATTCAAAATATATATTATTTTTGTTTTGCTACGGCGATATTTGGTTGATTTGAGTGCAGTTTTGCATTATCAAGTTATGGCTATCATGTTAAAATATAGCAAAATGCGAGAGAATAAATGTGCAAACTTCTCTTTACGGTGGGAAATATTTCAAATCCATCACTTGTTGGATCGTTCTTAAAGTCTCTTTGAACCTGAACCTTCATAACATCGAATAGCATACAATTCTAATTATTTTCGTATTCTTATATTTATATATATTTTTGATAGTATATTCGCATATTCATTGTAATACAATATAGAGAAATTTTCATTTTCTGTATTTATGCCAACTGCCACCTTTTATTGCTATGAATTGTAAAAGATAATAACAGCAAACAGATGGCAGTAATTTCCGATTTGATCTTGGAAAATACTAATCACTTTTTGATGGGATTATTCGATGTGGCAGAAAATACAGAAAAATGTGGATTTCCGGAACAAAATTCACTATCCTCTACTTTAATAGTAGGGAGGTGGTATCATATGAATAAGTCAGTCTTTTTGGCATTGTTCTTATGCAAATGAACTCATCTTACGAGTAATGTTGAGAAATTTTGCAGTGATTAAGGGAATTTTTCAACTTGGGATGAACGAGAAATGATGTTTGAGTAGAGTAGTAATCGGCTCTAGTGCTATTTAAATACAGTTATTTTGCAATGTCCTTTTTTTTGCAAATGCAAAATCTGCAATGTCCTTATTTGTAACGAATCATATGAAAAGGCAATAACGTCCTGATTTTTTGGACCACTTCGTAAACAGTTGGAGCGTTTGGCTAGGCAGGTATTTCTCTTGCAGAGAGTAATTTTAAGTTAATGAAACGTGTGCTTTAGGCAGCAAAGAAGCGTCACGAAGAGGAAGAGGCAGCAAAAATGCATGATTACGAAGAGAGGAGAAGGAATGAAAGAGAGAAAGTGGATGAGGAATTAAGACTTCTGAAGGAGAAACAGCAACGACGAAGACAGGAGCGCGAAGCTGAGGAACGAGAATTTGCTGAGCGTCGCCGCCAAGACGAGGAAAAGCGGCGCCAGGAGGAGGTTTTTCTTGCGATGAAGCTGCCATTGCATCTTACCCCTGCCATCTGTAGACCTCACTTTGAAGGCGTTGACCTTCTTCTGCTCATGTAACATGGTGCACCTACAGGTGCACAACGTAAACGTCAATGACAAATTCATGACCGTCATTACAGCCAACAAAACAATTTATTCGTGGCATATCTGTTATCACAAAAAGTCTTCGGATGAAACGAAAAATTTTTTACTCGCCAAAGTATGCGCAGTAGCTACCTAACACTCAGTTCTGGCAAACTGTGCAGCTTTTTCATTGCCCTAATACTTCTCAAAATTCCGCTACGCTTGATGCATCAGTGGTAGATGAAATAAAATGAACCGGCTGATCCCTAATACATATGACACGTGCCAATATCGTAGGAGAAGGGGATTTTGGAATGGAAGCTTTACACTACTTCATTAAAAATTTATCATAGTCCGAAAAAATTCAAGTAACTCAGTGGTGCTTTGATTTATCTAATTCGCTTTCTCATGGGAATGAGTGCGATTCTACTTGAATTTATTAATATAATTCCGATCGACACCTCATTGTTAGACTCACTTTAGAACTGGAGTAAAAAAACATGTGGAAGAATGTTTTCCCTGTGAGGTAGAGTGGTTGAATCGAAATACAGGCCAAAGGGGCCAAAAATTCTCGACAATCAGGTTGATTCGAACAGGAGTTTCTGTAATTTCCATATAGGGTTAGTTCAATTGTCAGCTTTCATTATGCATAAGGAACCAAATTTTTATTTGCCCAAAGTGTGTGCATTTTCTTCTCGCACCTTTTATTCGCTTTATTTTACTGAGCAGTACACGTATACACGCAGATTAAGCTATGACAACGCGGTCTTTGTGTGTTGCATATTTGCCGCAGTTTGTATCTTCATATTAGCTCTAACATGACGACGAAATGATGTTTCAGTGACGAAGTTGGGCAGATGTAATGTGCATCATGTACGCATCTTTGAATCACAGCCGGCCCGGCACTTCATACCTCTTTATGTACTTAATATTGGTTTCACCCCGGTGGATTGTTCTATGAACAACAAATTTCTTGCTAAAAGTTTTCGTTTTGAGAGCTATTGGATCGCTTCGACTATGAAAGGATATTTCATATTTTGTTCAAAAAAGGTACGAGTGATCGGTTAGGTAAGGGCGACGCAAAGTGCATTTCACGTCGATTTGTGTTATTGGTTTCTCCACCACCGTGGAAATAACCTTCGTCGGATTTCTAATGCGGTCCGAGATATTGCAGACGAGGAAACCAATGGTTCAGAGTGCGAGAGATTTTGCTGTGGTCAAAAGAGGTGTATTACAGGAAGAGCGTAAAGCACGTGTTGAAGCTGAAAAGCGTAAGAAGGAAGAAGAGAGATCGAAACGACAACAGATGATGGCCGGTTCATTTGTGGTCGTATCTGCTTCAGCACCAGCCAAGAACTATACTATTTCAAAACATGAGCAAGCAGAAAAATTTGGCAATCTGACGGGAGCGGTAAATTCCTAATTATCTGAAAGTTTTCAGCCTAAGTTGTGTTTACACTTATTAGTGCGGAGGATTCTACGTTCTCCATCGTCGACGTTTGATGTACCAGTTTTAGGGTCGAAGAGATGAAAGAAGATGTTATGAGGTTCACGTTTTAGTTGAAAGATTGGACCGGAACTGAGGATCTGGTAAATATGAGATCGCAACAGCAACATATCTTCCCATGGAGCGGGGCATTGCATATGATATTTCCAGATTCTGGATGGGCGCCGTTTTCGGAAAAATTTCATTTGTCCACTGCTTTATTGCACTGTTATAAAATTGCCAGTTAGAATGTTAGTCATATATTATGTTCTCTACTTTGATGTTTCAGCAAAAGGTATCGGAGGTCGACGTCGCATCAAAGGAGGAGGCAAAGAAGACCTATTTAGCATCTGTTTCGCGACCAGTAGATGCAGCCAATCTTCTGCCAAATGACCTCAAAGAACAAATCAAGAGACTGTACAAGCGTATTTGTAAGCTTGAGGCAGACAAATACGACCTCGAGAAACGTCATGAGCGCCAAGAATATGATGTACGTGGTCTTGGTATGAACAGTACTGATCACGGCAAACCTTTCAAGGCTGTTTTTACAAACATTGCGCAATAATGGAATGGCGAGACCACAGGTGGCGCAGACTACGAAACTTAAACTTGAGAAGGGTTATGCTATCGGAATGCTACTTCCAGTTCACCGCTCAAATGCATTCACACATTAAATTGAGACCATTGATCATCCACGACATAGATCCAGAAGGTAAATCGGGGTCAGCCAGTGGCCATTTTATGCCTCCATCGATGTGCTAGTTCGCATGCTGTAGGAAGTGAATAACGGAACACGTCAATATTGACTGAATACACAGATAGGTTTTTTTGCAAAATACGCCATGAGACATGAAGCTTAATTTCTTGGAATGCTTCGTTCGATTATGCTCTCAACCACTCTTTTATGACCAGCAAGCCGTTTCACGATTAGGGTAATTTTCCGAAGGCCCCTCCAGAGCTCACAAATATGGTATTTCTCCTTTGGCAGAAAAGGTGTTATCTAGCTATCAAAAGAAACATACAATCCACAGGAGTGAACTTGAACTAAGGAAGAAGGGAGTTTGAGGGAAAATTCTACCATTAACTGGTCACTGAACAGTGTCAAGTATGGATTTTCAGTTGAAAGAACTTCATGAGCGTGAGAGACAAGCCGCACGCCACAAGGCGTTGAAGAAAGGGCTGGATCCTGAAGAAGCCGCTGCATCCCCTCATCCGGTAAAATACTTTTTTCATCCCTCAACCTCTTGAATTTTTGAGACAAGATGAAATTATGAGAACATTTGAAGGATATCAAAATTCTGCCCAGTTTTTATTTCGTTTTTAATGAAGACTGCAACGTACATAGCAAAACGGCATTACGTTCCAAGCCAAAACACGTCACGGTTTAATAGCTATCAGGTGAGAAGCGACAGAGGGCCCGTGATGAAGCAGTTCACTTCTAATTATTGCCTTTAGTCTTTCCAGTGGCCGTCGTCACGAAGTCATTCACAGAAATCGAACGAATAAGATGTCACGATGACAGACATTTTCAGTTAAACGAATTAAATCGGTCTCCTGATCGCAAATTTTAAATTTTCAAATTTGTTGGCAAAAATGTGGATTGATTGCAAAAATGCAGTTTATCATTGATAATCAGTCGGTTGTCTTCGATTTTCAATCACTATATCAAATCAAAAGCATAACGATATTTTTATGAAGAAAATGATAATCAAGGTCACGCTGTAATTATTCTAGCCGAAGATCAACGTCCTGTCCAAATTCGATCGGCAAATTGATCGAAGGTCCTATTCTGATCGCAGGGACCTCTACGAGAAGGTATTATTCTACTATCCATGTCAGCGTGCTCATCAAATGCCGTTAAGTGAAACATTTCGTACATAGAGCGGTTTTCGAACATGCACTGAAGAGATTTCTTTTTAAAGATTTCTGTCAATGCGGGCAACCTTTTTGTAACAGCTACGAGTCGGAATAAAGCTGAGGAAGTGGCTGACTGAGTGAGTCTTTGTGCGTTTTCACTAATCACAACCGTTCTTTCATATTCAGATCAAACAACTAAAGTTTATGAGTTTCGCGACTTCTGTTTCAGTTTAAAAGAATCTACTGAGCAACCTAATTACCCGAATGATTACATTAATAATTCCTTAAAAGGTTTCCTCAATAGAATGCACAGATAGCGAAAGCTGCATGTTTATAGAGATTCAAAAAAAGAAAGAATTATCTCAATCAGAAACGATGAGTGAGAGGGAACTCCCACTGTCCGATGATTTTATTTGTTAGTATAAGGTGGAGAAATGTCGAATATTACAATATCGCCCAATGAACGTAGCAGACGAATGCTTAGCTGTAACTTTTTAATTGCAGCCAGTAATCCAGAAACCACCAAAGATAGCACACGGTACTGCTCGGCCACCACCCGAATGGGGTCGCCGCGAAAACGAAGAGCTAGAAACTTTACGTAAGAATCTCGAACCACCAAAATATGTTGAGCAGAACAAAGTCGAGGGAGCAAAACCACCAGTGGAACCGAAGCCTCTTGTAATTCCAAATGTGGATGACGTAGAGGAAGATGAGCCACCACAACCGACACCTCCACCTATGGAAGAGCCTACTGTGGAAGAAACAAAGGTGCTTTGCTCTCTCATACCTTTGTGGCTTTCAGTGGTAGGACTTAACAAAGGTGGTTTTTGGATGGAAAAATCAGATTTCCTAACAGTTTTTCCTTTGCGGAGTGTTTAAGTTTGGGAATCCAGTCGCATCAACTGGTTACCTTTTCTTCACTCTGCAGAAGGTACTTTCATTTCTGAAGCACCGAATATAAGTTCACGGCTACTTTGATATTTTCAGTTATACGATATTTCCTTCTGGCATATTCCGATTCTGCTTATCTATATGTCTAATGCTAATATTCACTTTCTTCTTTGATTCTGCACTTTCTCATCCTTTCACAACTCTTCGTTGGGATCTTTAGCGAAAAAAGTGCTGTATGTCTGTTTATTTCAGGCGGAAGAGAAGCCAGCCGTTCCGCCGAAGGTTCCTGCGAAAGGGATTAAAGCTAAATGAATACCGCAATCTAATCACCGCTTTTATGTAGTCTCTTTTTGTGTTTTAAGTCTTCACAATTTCGACGGATATGATTTCATCTTCAAAAAGAGATATTTTCGATAAGCAGTGTAGTAAACATACTTATATTGTCCTCCAAGCATATAGCGTTGACAGTTCTAGCGGCATTCAAAGCGTGATAAATATCGACTGAATTTCTTGGCGATTGCAATCCGCGAATGGCTGGAGCAGCTTCCAGTTATAAAAGTTAGTGTCACCGTTAGGGTGTTTTTCCAGAATAAAGATCTATTTTATCCATAAGATATTGATAGCATTATTTGTTCGTTCCACACAAGAAACGATATAACTGTGCCATTGTGTCGATAAAGTTCTTTGAAAAATATCAATTATTCGAATGCCATTTCTAATAAACGAATTCTGTTCCACCTGTCTATCGATGCTCAACTCACGTTGAAGTTAGCCAAGGAATACATCAACAAATCACATATTTTCTTTTCCGATATGAGAAACGACTCCATGTAGCTGTGAAATGCATTACAATGATATTCATTTGCTAGGAAGAACCAGCACAACTTTTTGCTTAGTGCGAGTTAGTTTTTTAGAGGACTTCGAAGAAACGCCTTGGCTTCGTACTACCGAAACATTCCGATCAGTGGTCTCATCGGAACGGAGGAGGTGGAGCAAGTTGCGTTAAGCAACCACGAATCCACTCGTCAACATATGATGGGCAGGCGACAGCCTAAGCCTAAGCCTTCAAGCTATCTCACAACTTCAGCTAAACGAAAATGATAGTGATGTGAAGAGACATTTATTTGTAATGAATGCTTTGGCGATTCTAGTAAATCAAGTAAATCACTCGTAAGGCGCAATATTTTCTTTGGAATGAAATATTGCATTAAGTTAAGAATATTCCTAATTCCTTTTACATATTGCAGAATGCAACTTTCATTTTTAAAACGGGAACTTTTATGTGATGTTCTCATTCTTCCTAACAGAAATTATAGGTAAGAAATATGACGCAACTTCCATTACTCGTAAATTTGTCATGGCTACAAGAGACTATTTATTTGCTGTTACTTTCTTAGCATTTCATTCATAATTCCATCAAGACACAAAACAGTGGCTAAAACTGAATTTTTTCAGCTCACTGCAAAATCCAAAATTTTGCTATTTCGTAATTTTTGCAGTGCAATCATGACTGGCCACTTTATGAGTTGCTGGCAACATGTTCGACCTCTAAAAGTTGAAAAATGCAAATTTGAATGGACATCACATAGCTGTTGAGCTAAAAAGACAACAAAGCGTTTTTTGTGAACTAAATGCACATATTCCTTCTTTCCAACAATTGTTCCATTGCCTCACTTTATTTTTCTCATATTTTAGTAGCAGAATTGCTTTCAATCAAAGCTATCATCCAATGAACGATTTCACTATGTGATCACCAGTTCCAAATTATCAAAGAGGCATTCTTTAAAACGCAAATTGTGCAAGTTCAGTCTTCAACTATGATGAGAAAAATCTAACAAAAGTTATTGAAAGCAACTGTGAACTTAAGGATTCATGTACGTGATTCTGCCATAAAGCTAAAACCATTTAGTCCTTTCACGTCACATGTTGCTGACGATTCATTTGAAGTGAAATTCACAGTTAATTTCGAGACGACGTTCATTGCTATAACGCCATTCCCTCGATGAGTTAGCGGTCGAGCTTTTCATTAAAATTACTCCTGCTTTATGAATTTTCCGGCGTCATCAGGTGGAGAAATAATCCATTCAGAAAAAACAGTACTTACACGTTTAGGATCTTACTGAACTGTGGAAGATAGATATTGAAAAAAGGAACATCTTCGTTTAATTAAAAAGTAGCAGTAGCTTATTTCGAAGTAAGCTGAAATGTTTCATAATATATTTTTATAAGTTTTTTTGTCACAAAAAACAAGAATCATTACTTCATTTACACGTCAATACTTAGTAGCTCGGTAACAGCCATACTACAGCATTTTAAAGAGGGTGAAGTGAATCCCATCTTTTACCATTTCCTCGGCTTACACCGCTTAGATGGGGCTGTCATGGCTAGTTCACGCATCTGTCAGGTGTTTTGATAAAAGAATGCCATCGACGGTTTACATCTTATTCGGCATCAGCGCGGTGAAATCTCCTGACTGAAAGACGGTGCTCTACGCGGATGGCATTCTTCGTACTTTTTATGTTATGCCACGAACTCTGAAATGCTTCAACATAAAAGTGGCAAAAAATCTGCATTGTTGAACTGTTGAATTTTGCCGAGGAAACTTTCCTACCTATATCACCTAATTGGTTTCCATTTCGCAACAGTCGACCTCACAATGAACAAAACATTGGAAGGAGATTTTTAGCAGAGACCAAATCCGCGAGAAGGTGATTACAGTGTAGCCAACTTTAATTGTATTGATTCGTAGAAGTGCTTCACGTGATCAACACGTTAGCAAAAGCGCGTTTCTTGCCACCCTTTAGGTGCGTTCTTTCGATCACTGTTTTTTCCTCAGAGCTCTAAACGTTCGATCAAATTTTTTGATGAATTCGTCACGTTTAGTGCGGAAAACTTACACATACAATATTATCAATCAATAGTAGTTGCTAAGAAAATAGTCGATAACAAACCACCACTGACGAGAATCCAACCGCAGAAACATTCGCTCTTAGAAATTTTCAAATGATGGTTGATGATAGGAATTCATAAACATCTACATTGCCGCGAATTCCGTTAAAGAAATGAAATCCCCAGATGAAGAATTGTATCGGACAGGTTTAGAAAACTCACACATTTCTATTTGTCCCTATTGTCGATCTATCCGACCTATCCCCCAGGGGAAGGTTCACTGTACGCAAAATAAACGAGTATGGAATAAAAACTGACTCAATTTCAACCGTGTGTACTTCCTCAGATTCCTGAAACACTCAAAGGTGGGTAGTGTATCCATCGAGCATCATAACTCCAGCTCGAACATCTTTTAGGAGGAAGATTTTTAATTCATTTCAATTGCTTTGAATGACACTGCACATGGTAGTAATTAAACATTGCAAAATATCGCCAATGGCTGGCAGTTGAGATTGTTTGCCAGTACCAATGAGTATCGGAGTGTGGGAGAGCCGGCGTAAAATAGTATTTTGGGCAGCAGTCGAGCAGTTGCTCTTCAAGAAGAGAACGTAGATTACAACGTGCTCAATCAGCTCCCATTCTTTGGCATTAAGTGATGGCTCAAAGTTTGTGGCACCTTCATTCAGCATGTCCAGAATTGACGTCAAACACCGGTAGAAGCGAACAATTTCTCTCTCTATCGATTGAAAAAAATGAAAGGTTTAAGGGTTGCTATATTCAAGAATCGTTCTAGTTCATTTCATACTTAAGTGAATGCGAGAAGCCTTGAAACATGCTTGACAGGTGGTGCAAAACAGACTGTTTTCAATGATAGTTTAAAATTTCGTCGACGACTTCTGAAACAACTTTCCGATTCTTTTTATGATAGAATAGAGTTGAAAACTTAGAAGACTGTTGACTGCATGGATCTCCTGGAGAGATGTTTCTTTACGACCATGAATAGGTGATAACGATGAGCACATAGAGAATAATGAAGTGAATTGAAGATATTTTTGTGCTGAATATTGGTAAACTTTATGGTTGCATTTGGCAAAGTAATAAACACAGCGAACGTCCAAATGTGGGTAAATAAATAGCAGATAAAAATATGAATTGGCCACTTTTTGGTCATCTGTGAAGCTTTGGCCATGTTTATTCTACAAAAAGTCCGCAGCCAGATGTTGAGTCCTTCATACGGCGACAAATAGGCAAGCCAGCTGTTGACTTCTTGATGCGCCAACAGTCATGCAACGTAGACAAGCGTACAAAACAGCTGTTATGAACCAATAAGGCATCGAAATATACAGGAAGAGATAGATGGGTGAAATAGATGGGACACGTCTTTATAATGGGACTTATCACTAAGGCGCCTGTCGTATCCGTACAATCGTACAAACACTTAAAACGTTTCTGCCATATCACATTGTTCACCCTCTTCACTGAGAACAGTGCTAGAATATAGCAATATGGGAATCTTATGAAAGAATGGAGGTGATATTAGGCTTTTGTGATTCATCCTCATTCAACCAATTAGCGCAAAACAAAAAATCCTTCAATCGTGCAAAATTGCTCTATGAAAGCTCGTTATATTAGCAGCATATATGTGTATGAATGAGTATGTGTATGTGATCGTCTTCTCTGTGGCCCGTTTCTTCGTGGGAACCATTTAAGCTGCTAGACAAAAAAGCAACTGCGGCTATCAGATATTGCACTTGATGTTTCTCGTTAAGCAGTCGTTCGCCGCTTCCAGATGAATTTCAAAAACCGATTAAAGAATTTAACGAAAACAAAGAAAAATAAATCTTATGGAAGCTTGAAGTAAATGGGGAGGTAAATAAAGCATGAAGATAGTATTTCATGCCAGTCCTTATGTGATTAAATACCGGTATTTCAACGGTAATATGCAACTTCTCATCAAATATCACTTTATGTGAATGGAAAATATGATTGGAACTTTATTTTCAACACAGATTTCAACGCACAATACTTACGTTAGAAAATATTCGACGTGTGATTTTCGACGCTGATTTCAGTGCATGCAGTTGTATCCAGTGAACACATGAAGCGCGAGTTTATTCGAAATGATCACATCTAGGAACATAGTACTCTATACACGCGATACTGCCAACCGCCGCCTATAAATTACCGTAGACCCGTTTGAATTTTTTCTTTGAAATGAATATTTTCTTGATGAAATTTAGGCTCGAAAATCTTGTTTCTTTCACTCATTATTTTGCCGTCGACTTTTTGCTGGTCAAGACAACCAGGCAGATGTGGGAAAATCGCTGCTCGTATATGGCAAGATGCAGCTGCTATAAGCTACCGATCAATCCAGAATCAAAAGCTTCGAAACGAGCCAAAATTTGGCGATCCTTGTCGTACTATATTATCTTGTGAAGTTTACTTGAATATTGTGGCCTTACGTCACTCTCGACTCCAGAAAACTTACGTATTGGAAGCTGGTTGTCATTGTGGTCGTCCAAATTAAAATATAGGCAAGCAATGTGAAGGCAACCTTTGTGAATTCAGAAGAAACTTGTTGCGCGTATAATTCCTCATCGAGGCAATCCAGCACCAATTTTGTTAGCCCCCATTGCTCAAGCATCATTTGTAAAGAGTTTGCGAGACTGCGTGCGAATGCATTGCGATTTATTAAAAGTTTGATTTCCATCTGATAACAGCTAGCTGGGTGAGCGTTTTCTTCGCGCGCCATCATCATCATAATCATCGTCATCGTAGTCGTCATCTTCCCGCTCGCGCATTTCCGAATTTCTTTATATTTTCACAAGATCGCCTTCGTTTTTATATTGTTATTCATAAACTGGGAAGGTAAGTTGAAAAACTTTTCTGACTATGGTTGAGTTAGTCAGGAGCACTTTAATATGGCATACCCAATATTTGTGGCAATGAGCTGTTCGCCGTTCTTTCAAAATTATGTTGGAAGTTATATATTTGTAGGAGATTTTTTCATTGCACTATCATATGTTGTGTTCAAGTTTGCGCCTTCTGCAGTTACAATAAAAACTTCTGACGACTGAATCGTTCGTAATATATTGCGCCCAGTAGAGAAATAGAACACTTTCATCCGAATAATAATGGGAACATTTTCATTGTTAAAGTTCGGCAATATCAGTAGTTTTGCTGCAAAATTTGATTATTTCAAGATTGCACGCGTTTGACAGATGGTGGTCGAAGGAAGTGTATGCATCAGCTGGTTTTCAGTATGGCAGGAAATGTTATGCACTGCATGTGGTTTACTCAAATTTACGTGTAGCAGTCGAGCTGTTCAAAGAATCCATTAAATGATCCGTGACAAGGTGTTCGCGCTCAACGAGATCGCGTTTCTTCGGCAAAAAAAACACTGCCATCGCTTATTGCAGGGACCATATACTTACCGCATACCTCGTTTCACACGTAAAAGCAAAACATTTGGTGTTCCTTTCTCAAATTATTTCATACACTTCCTTTCATGCTGTATAAGTATAGGACTCTGTGCTACATTTTCAGTTTCCTTCGTCCATTGAATTCTTCAGAAAAACGACAATATACATAGTTATGTTTATTCCAATATTGTATCGTGATAGATCAGACACACCTACAACTCTACTTAAGTGCAATTAAATTTCGAATTATATCACACCTATCATTCTGTGGCAGTTGTTCCAGCAAGTAGTGTTTGCTTTAGACTCATTTCTTCGGTTCAAATCGAGTTTCGCTTTTTTTTTTTGAAGGGATTTTGCAACGCATCCGCACGAACTCACTCAGAGAGTTAGACAGAT
The DNA here is from genome assembly GCA_037576465.1 of Parascaris univalens. NCBI lineage: Eukaryota > Metazoa > Nematoda > Chromadorea > Rhabditida > Ascarididae > Parascaris > Parascaris univalens. Next base: position 226,216,859 of record CM075173.1, read on the forward strand.
GGTCAGCTCAGAAAGGCACGAGAGGAAATAAAACCTAAGCACGGAGCGTTTGCCCAGACAATGCAAAAAACACCTTTCGAGGGCTCTCCGTCTAGGCAACATAACGAGGTATCCTCACAGTGCAATACACCTATACAACGCCTCAGGAGGCTTCGAAAAATGCTTAAAAGACTCGACTCTCATTACAAATGCATTCACTTTCACCTCGAAGCGACCAAGTGCTGTTGCGAATTTGAACCTTCGAGTAGTCGAGGTTATTAATTCATGTTGGATTTTTTTTTTCGTATTTTTTGGGCAATGAGGTGATCCAAGTATATCTACAACGTTTATCGCTTCCGAAAAGACCTTTTAGCAAGGAGGCGATAATAGCTCTTACTCACTCTCACCTATCTAACACCTCCGTGTGAATCATAACGCAAAAAAATTCTTTCAAATAAAAGTAATTCACCTCAATGGCGTGAACAATGTTTGAAGTGAGTTCTTGATGGCAACCGCTATTATTACGTAAGCGATTTTGTTCCATTCCTTAATTCTTTTGTGAAAATAAAACACCTCTTGGTGATACGTCGTTCGCACTTGAATATCTCACCGATGGATTTATGAAATAGATTTGATGTTCGTAGAAGTCAGTCATGGATCATTCACGACAATAAATTGTGGATATAAACGAGAAATTATGATTGATGGTTTTCATTTAGCGGAAAGAAAATCATTTAAATGATATCGGTGCAAGATTATCTCACCAATATGTCAGTAAGAACTTTTTTTTTTAAATCGTTTCCTCTCGATTTCTCTCTCAGTAGAAATCAGTCGTCCGCAATATTTTATGCCACCTCTAAATTCTTCTATCATACTTTTAGGGAAGTTGTAGAGCATTTATTATAACATTCAGATATTAGTGACCTCTAATTTTACACTATTCTTCACCCTATTTATTTGGACACTTCTACCGATTCGTCTGGAAATTTCCTCGTAAGAATGGAGTCGCAGTTGAAGATCAATTTTCTCAAACAATTTCTCCTACGCATTACGAAAATTTAGCAGTGTGTTCTCTTGTTATCCATAAGTTCTACATGGCCGGTGTTTCTCACAGTGATAATTTTCAAATGTACATGAATTCTGAATAATGGCTACTTCTTCCTTGTTGGAGTCATCGTTTGGCGTTCTGAAGACCGGGACTTATTTAGAGTTTGGCCATTCAAACTTTTTCCACCGCCGTATCTGCCATCATCGATTCATTCGTCTGGCGTATGACACGTAAATCATACCACGCAAGTTATGTAAGTGGATAGTATACAACTAGGTCTGAATTTGAGCAGCAATTCATCGCCAATAACGAGGCAATCAGACCGTTCACTTTGATTGAATTTTATGGAATAATGTTTAATGCTGTTTTGTTGCAGTTTCTCTGTGAGTACGTCAACCATGTCAGACGAGGAAGATCAAGTGTAGGCATTTCAACCTTAAGTATTTTTTGCGGTATTATGTTCACTTATTTTCCGTTTCGCTTTACTTTCAACCAGGATTCTATTTTATCTGAAATTAGGTCACAGTGATTGAAAACATATTGTAGCGTTGACAGAAAGAAAACTTCCATGAGGTCTTACTCACGCTTGAGCGACTCCAAGTGGTCACTGATCACAGCCAAAGCAATTCCTGACCGAATTACATAGGTGCCTTAACGAGGATGTTAGTGTGACTCCGCTTTCGAGCCAGCAGAGGCAGGAAAGAATAGAGACCAATACTGCAAAGTGATCATATGCATCCGTTGAACAGCTTATATGAGCATGAAGGAGTTGTTGAATGGCATAGTCTTTAGGAATGAAAATATTTCTGAGAAGCCGTGTGTTTCGGTCGGATAATTCATCCACAAGTACCATTGAAATGAACGGCCTACGTGTCCCAACCAACTTTCAACTTCACTTATCGACGATTTTAATGACCGATAGTGCAGAAGGATTTTATCTATCGTTCTTCCTCATCATTCAAGATATTTTCACTCATCATTTTTCAGCGCAGACGAGGCTGAAGAGGAGATAGAAGAGGATGAAGAAGAGGAAGGTGAAGAAGAAGAAGCGCATGAGGAGGAACATCAGTAAGTTTCACTCATATGCAAAACGGATGTCATCAGGACGATATCACTCATCTACTCCGAAATGCCTGATATTCTATCATAATAAGGATGTTTTCCACTCTTCTGGAAACCTTGTAAAACAGACAGTGAACGTCAGCATCAACCATCTCCTCAGTATTGCCGCACCTTTGGTTCTTGTATACTAGGATTGAATATTGCATCAATAGGTTCTCAAGATATATTGGGGAGGTTGAGCTTTATATACCCACCGAAACTTGTATGAACTCTTCTTTCCAGATGAAGACATCTTGTGGTTTCGGTTTTCCACCGAAGCACCATGGTATGTATAGCAAATCTTACTCCAATAATGATATCGCAGCAGATTAACCAAGCATGAGATTTTTATGCATTTAATTAACTTCTGCCCAATTATTTTCGGGTGTTGATTTCGCACTATCATTTCCTGCATCGATCGACAAACTCTTAAATGAGACTCGATTCCACGATCAGAAATACAATCTGTGAGAAGGGAAGATAACATTGATTAAAAGCTCTCTGAAAACTGCCTAATCTGATTTTTCCAATCTACCTTAAATTTTGCGGTACTATACGGCTAGTAACGTATCACGTTTTTTATTTGAAACTCTAAAATAAAAACATGCTAACGCGAGTATTTAAGCTGTATTGAGAAGTGGCATTGAAGTGACGCTGCTCTCTGCTGTCCCACTCCTCTTCACCTCGAATCATGAGCAAAGATCAGGTAAGAAGAATTTTGTACTTTTTTGGCGATCAGACCCATATAGATCAGGGCCAGTTATCAGCGTTTATTGAAGAAGAAGATTTTTCAGAACCGCTCAACCAGAACCTGAAGCCGATGAGCACCATGAGGAATCCAGGTAAGCTCCCATATCTTTATGATGTGTTTCCTAATTGAGTCAGAATCAGTCCCGAATTCTTAATAAGGAAATAAGGGAAATATTGCAATGCATTTGATAACTAGCACTGACAACCTCCAGAGTTCGTATTTGGTTGAAATGACCACGAAAAGAGTTGTTTCGTCGTTTACCGACTAAACAGCTCACCTGAGGTTATTCTCATATGTTGACTGGATACCTACAAAGCTGAATGTTCCTCTTGTTCACAAATCAATAGTTACTAGAAATGGAAAAAAGGTGAATACTATGTCAGAGGACCTCATTGCTGTCACTCTGTTAACGCATTAGCGCCCGTCTATCAGTAAGAACGCAGTAAAGTTCCAAAAGATTACAAAAGCCTTGTATTGAATATAATCATTGTAAATTACCAGTATCAAATAAAAGTTGGCCACAACATGGATCAATGGCAGGAAACTCCATGCATCGGATGAAATATAATCAGGAGCTATAGGAGAAGTGTTTGTGAGAATTAAGAAACCTTAGCGAAGTAACCTTTACACCCTATTGTGAATCACTTCCAGTGGAACCGAGATATTTCCTGAAGAGGCTGAAACATCGTGTTGCAAATCTTAACAGTCTGAACCACAGCTCCGTTGCGCTTCTTAGAAAGTCACAGGAGAACGACGTCTTGGCACCGAATAATGTCATGTGCATGCGGAGTCACTGTATCATTTGTACTGCTAAGTTTTCACTGAGGCCGAAAGATTGTTGAATCCGTAGGCGCCGCTTTGTAGCTTATGTTGCGAAAACGATACAGTCGAGTCCGAGTGGATATTCTTTGAAAATGGGTAAATAACCAGGCAATTTTTTTTACATGTCCTGCAACTTCGCTCGATTTTAGGTGGGAAAAAATTTTGCGAGGTCGACAATGAACCGTGCCAAGAACATGACCTCAGAGCTATTTTCCGTACACATGAACTGGTGCACATAGAAAGAAATCAGATCACATGTATGCTGCATCTCCACCGAAGCCTAGCTTTAACCGGTCGCTAAACCGTACCGTTGATGTGTTTATGGTGGTTAGGAAGAAAAACGAAATCCAATCTGTGGTCATCTAACGCATCGTCGAGTGTTTCTAGGCTTCCAGGTACCTCTGCCCATGCTGATTCCATGCGATCCTAGCTCACCAAAGAAAGCCTTCTCGAATGATGGAATAGAGTGTGTCACTCTTTCGATTTGATGATGCCCTGGAAAAAACTTTACCATTTTAGCATCCAGTGAACCTGAATACCTATGCTCCTCAGACAGCTACTTTATGGCATCCTGAAAAAGGGATAAAATGAATTACTGCAGCCTACATCGTATAAATAAATTTTCGCATACCAATGAAAGCTTTGCTCTATAAATACAGCTGATGCATAGAGTGATTAGCATCACATGATTCAGTCTACAGCAAATAATCTGATGGTTTGCACAAATGCCCTGAAGAGCCAACAGGAAGCCATTTATAGCTGACGCCTAGAGCAAGTAACGTCTTAACGAGTGAAACAATTCATTTAGTTAAAGAAGTCTTCCAATTTTACTCGGGCATCCCCCTTTTGAGACGCAATTAGAGCGCTTGCAGTGTTGCGCCATCCCCTCATTTATGGAAGATGCCTGGAGGGAGATGAAGTGAGTGCAGCAGGATGGAGCCATCTTTTCTTGATGGCAGTCGTTACTTGTGACAAGTTAAGTGAAGGTAGCAAGGCAAGATTGGCAAAACATCGCACCATTAAAGCATGTAGCATTACTGCAAATAGACTCAACTATCAGAATCTTCATAGGTAATCGATCTATACCCTCAAATTGCATTGCGAATGATGCGGTGACCATTTATGGCGCTAGTCGCAACTTTTTTTTTGCGTATTTGCACTTCTGATGATCGCAGTCAGTTGGAATCTATATTAAGCTTGGACGAAATGCTGATTTCGAAACACCGCTGCTGTGGTGAGCATTCGATAGACATTGAACAGCAACAGATATCGGGTAATGGTTCTGAGAGTTACCTGCAACATTCTCAACTATTCGATGAATAATATATGACCATTTTTTTCCAATTCAGTTGATAGCAGTTATCAGGCAACCTCATAAGTTGAAGTGTACATAAGAATAAGTTATTAAACCTGGAATTCCTAAGTAGAAAACAAGAAAGGTTTTATGCAGAACTCGACGCCCACCGGCTGAGAAAGCTGAGGATGAGCCGAAGGAAATGAACGAAGCCGAAAAAGCGATGCTGGTCAGTCGAACTTGGTCAACTTTATCGCCGTCTTTCACAAAGCCGAAATCATACTTTCCTAGCTTCTTTTCCGCCTTTAACGCGCGATCGCCAAGGAGGCAATATAAAATCAATTCATTCATTCATTTAAATTCAACGCAATCTAAAAAAAAAACTCTTTCTCCATTCTTTTTGCATCAAACTCAAATCCACTGCAAATTTGCAATTTTGAAATTGCAAAAAAATCTTAGATATTTCTGAGAATTTATTTCAGTATTATATATGTGAGACAAGCGACTGACTGAACGCAGGATACGCTTAGAACATCAAAAACAATTGTGAAGACGATTGAAAACGACGCAGTAATTCGAACGTATTCGTCGAATTCACTGCCAAGTAATTTCTAATTAAAATTTTGGAGAAAGGAAAAATCAAACTCGTTTAAGAAACTTCGATGAGTTACATTCGAAGCATGCTCTCCTTCACTAGTTCTGAAGAACTCTTCAAGCCCTTTGGGTGTTGGAAAAAAGAAGCATAATATCTCGAAACATGTTGATCACATAAGTCTGCAAACCATTCAGAGTCCAGAATATTGCCGGCTATAACGCTTGAGAAACCATCAAATCGAAAAAACATCTCCCGGTGGCCATGTCGAAAACAATATGTTTTTCCAAGCGTAGCAAAATAAATGCTTTGACTCGACTTAGCCTGCAAACTGTAGGCAGCTAAAAAACGTCATGAAGAGGAAGAAGCTGCAAAAATGCAAGATTATGAAGAGCGACGTCGACAAGAACGGGAACAAGAAGAGGAGGAACTGAGGCAACTAAAAGAACGACAAGAACAGCGCAAGTTGCAACGCGAAGAAGAGGAACGAGAAATGGCTGAGAGACGACGACTCGACGAAGAGCGACGGCGAAGCGAAGAGGTGAGTAGGGCGAACAATTTTGGGCTAAAAATTTTTCGGTCATTTCATAATCAAACATTTTTGCGCAAAGCTTGCATTGTTCGCATCGAAAAAGTCGGCCAAGACATAAAAAGTTTTTTTTTCTTTTAGAAGTTGCCCATATGTTCTCCATTTATCATTGTCATATGCATCATAAAGGCGACGTCACTACGTGAGTGGATTCAATGATACGGTGACCTCATGTGTTCCCTTCCCAGTTCATTTAACTTCATCTAGCCACAATTCCCCCTATAAACGAGTTCTAGCGATCTCGATCTGCCGAAGATTTGCCTATTTTCAACAAAACCGTTTTTTTCCGCTTTTGACCTGCTCGTTTGAAGAAAAGCGAATCTGCTGCGAAAAGATTTGCATTAGCCGCGGAATTAGTTAAGTCATCACTATATTCCTGGATATTTTTCTTCACTAGGCGAGTGGATGCAAAAACACTTTTCTTATCATTGTTATGCGGCATATTTGTGTTCGTTCTGGATTCATGGAGCAAATATCCACAGGACTCACGAAATAGAGATAAATAGTTCGTTTTTAAAGTGCCCTATCTCATGAAATCCTCATTACTTTGGCAAAATGAAAAAGCCGCAATGGAGCTACATTTAGCAGCTTATTTAAGGAGGAGCGGAAGAAACGACTTGAAAACGAAAAGCGGAGACGAGAGGCTGAAAGATTGAAAAGGCAACAAATGATGGCCGGCTCATTTGCGGGTGCAGCATCCGGTCAATCTGGACGTAATTTTGTCATCAGCAAGAGCGATAAAAGCAAATTGGCGAACCTTGCTGGAGTAAGATTTAATTGCGCAAAAAATAGTATTCATTTTTCTTTCTCGCGCCACTAGTTGTTCTCCTAAGTAGCTGATAAGTACTTCCACTAAATGCCGTCATAATGAATAACTGCGATGTTCAGAAACGGTGGATATGTCACTCATACTTTTCTATCCAAAATTCTATCGAAACCTTATAGTGCTTCCAGGCTATTTTCTGTGTGAATTTAGTAGTTAATAAAAAATAGATGGAGACAACTCGAGCCACATAATTCAACAACGGAATTAGGAATTCAAATCTGAGAAATTAGAGGCGAAATAAGAAAGAAGTTAGTTTCTCCAACAAGGTTTTTGACTGAACGAATAGGTTTCACTTGTGGCCAACTTTATAGCTACTCTAGGTAACCGTGTTATAATTATAGGTTAACGCCAAATCTGACATGCATAAAGAGCAAAAAGAAGAGGCACGACGGAACTTCATTGCTGCAATTAGCAGGATGCCTGATATTTCTGAACTACTTGTCAACGATTTGAAGCAGAGAATAGTCCAGTTGCATCAACGTATTTGCAAACTTGAAGCCGATAAGTACGACTTGGAAAAGCGTCATGAACGTCAGGAGTATGATGTGAGTTTTTTGCTTTCGAGGAGTAAGCCCAATAACGATTTTCAGTGGTCCTTATTTAAACTGGTACAGGGAACAGCACTTTCCCCACCTCAGAGGCACGAAATAGGAATTAAATAATGCAGAGGGGGAGGGGAAGGAACGTTTGATTTTGTTTTCTGAACATGGTGCTACAACCACGTCTACCGCCTATCAAAGTCAAATGAACTCCAAGGTGATTGTAGATGATGATGTTGCTGTTACCGTGCGTTGACGTGAAATGGAAATGTTGATTTGGGAAGGAAATAAGTAGTAGCTACAGTAACAGCGACATCTGAAGTAAATTACGAAGAACATCTGAGGCCAATGATAACAACATTACCATTTTGAAACTTTCTCGTTTCTGCGCATCTCACTTAGAGCATTCCATATGGTGTCCCACCTCTCCTCTATTATCAGCGTTCTTTCACATATCTTTGTTGAATCTACCACGTAATGCCTCGTGGCAACGCTGGCTGAACCTTAGGTGATGGCGCACTCGTGCTACTTTCCATCTGTCATTGAAATGAAAGCTTTCTGATGTAGGCAGTGCTGCCCGCAATAACACTGACAACGTGCGAACACCGAAGAAAATCTGCAGTGCATTTCACCTCAAGTCTTCAGAACCATTGGCACAAGATATAGGTCGCACGTTTGTGTTTCGCGAGAGAACTACGTTGAGTACTTCATGCTGCAGTCACTCCTCAAGCAGACGAACGTGAAACTCATATAAAGCCTTTAGCCCCTGCTCATTCATGCAAAAGGCAATTTGTCCTCGCGTATCCTACAGGAGCAGTACATAACGATAATTCGCCCGTATACATAACAGAACAAATCTGCTAGGTTTAGAGATTTAACGAAGAAATGTGCATATGCTAGGAAGTTAACTAACATAAACGGTGAATGATTAAAGTCCGCTAAATTGATTCGGATATTTGTTGACGGCTTCTCCGAGCCTGCTGATGTAATCTCTTGGACGTCAAGTAGATCCCGAAGTGTGCGTGATTACAGTGTATGATGACGACTCTATAAACCTTTTGTTCTTATAGGATTGTTTGACATTTTAAGCGGAAATCTCTATGCTTGTTGGAAGCACGAAGTTCATATCACTTTGCGTCATTGAGGATGTCTCGGCAAAAAAACGCACCTACAGAAATAACTGTGAGGGGTATCGTATTCAGCATAAAGGCGGCATAGGGAAAATCCTTCTAAAGACAAATCAGCATTAAGCGTGGCACTTTAGTGGTTCTAATTTAATCAGATATGGTTCCTCGTTCGTTGACTATTTTCCCCTATACGGTGAAAAACTTACATCAAATAAACTTTTGTAACTGCAAAAAAATATACCGCTGCTGATACACCATATCGTAAGGCAAATGACGATGTCGAATGCTTACGATCTTAAATATTTCAAATATCACGCGTAAATGGTTTGTTGGAAAGAAGCGCAACTAGATGAAACGGATTTTTTCATGGGTCCCGGAAGGGATGGTAAAGATCTTACTTCATATGGTTCACAATGAATGCTCATGAAATCGAAGCAAAGGAGAATCGTGGTTGCGCTCAAGAAAGAGCTCGAGGAATACAACAGTTCAGACGACCAAAACTTCACAGATAACTCCAAAGCGGGCTTCAGCTGTGTGCAGCAGCAGTCAAAGCGTACAGCATCGCAGGCAAACGGGAAATACAGCAGTTCACCATCGCCTTTTAGGTTATGAAGATTCTAAAAGCGGCTGTTTAATTAGACGTCTTCGCACGTTTATTTATGAGACTTGTCTTTTGTGCTATCACAGATGACTATGTTGTGTGCATTCATATATGCTGGTTCTTGCGGTTTTTTTCATGGGAGTGTCTAATCGCAACACCTCTCTCGGGGTGGCTGCAGTCAAAACAGTCTCGCTCTGTTTTCGATTCATCGAAAAAATTCCTCCTCTTTCAGCCCTATTTCGTTTAATTCCGAACCTGCGTTATTGTGGGAATGACGATTAATCGCCCAGATCATTATACGCAGTACGAGAGGCTGTCACACATTCTTCGTCTATGATCACGGCAGTTCCTTAATGACCAAACACTATTAGTAAATGACCACTGACTTCCAGGTTTCAGCAACGTTTTCAAAAGTAAACTGTTCACTAAGGAAAGCGACTAGTCGTCTTCGAGCTAATAATGAATAAGCGCAACTAACCTGAATCATGTTTCAGTTAAAAGAATTACATGAACGACAACTGCAAGTGGCTCGTAACAAGGCACTGAAGAAAGGCCTCGATCCAAACGAAGCGGTCTCTTCATTACATCCAGTTCGTTATTCTTATTCTTGATTTGATGGTTTCGATGCTGCTTTGCTATAACATTACTGTTAGGCATTCCTGTGCACTGATCATCAGTGGCCTGGGCCTGAGGAAACTTCAGCTTTCGTGCAATCCTTTTAAATTTTCCTAAAATCTTATATGTCGGTAAATGGTTAAAATTATCAGGTTTAAAATTACATCCACTTGGTGCGACGAGGATGAATGTCGCTTATAGGTTTCAAGTTTCCGCGATGTGCAAGTAACAGACGATGACTCCAATGCGCTTTATTGATTGTGCATAAATGGTTCCACGCACAGAAATATCTTCTTTTTTCGTTGATGCATGAATTCATCAGCTTTTTGGTACCCAGCAGTCCCAGTAATATTTGAGGGGAACTGAACCTTAAGCTATAAAAAGTCCACCCATCCCACCAGGCTCTTTGGAAATCTTGGATGCAGACTTTATGACGTCGAAGTTCCCTTGAGGAGCTGAAAGATTGGCGGTTGCTGAAGATGCCGCAAAGCATATGCCATCTTCGTTATCTGACTCATTTAGTTTTTTTCGTTTTTCAGCCAAAAGTCAATGTAGCGTCGAAATTTGATCGCCAAACTGATCGACGTTCATATTCCGATCGCCGCAATCTTTACGAACATGTGAGGATTTACTAGCAACTTCCGTTCCATGTGGCTTCCATATGGCTACAAGCGGCTTGGAAATAAACTTGAAAAATTATGCTAAGTAACTAACTTATTGAGCAACACTTCTACCTATGGGATATTCCATCCCTTCAAAAAAACCATCCATTTCAAAGAAAACGTTTCAAATGTCGACAATGCTTGGTTCATGATCATGGTAATTTTATTTACGAGAATAATGCCCTTGTGCTTGTTTTCTCGGTTGATGACTTGTTTTCCATTCTCGGATTATATGACAACTGCATGAAAATCCTCAGTCCTCGGTATTTATCCATTCTTCGGTAGCTTGCATAAGCAACGTCTGACTGGATTAGTGCAGAAGACTGATCTCATTTCTTTGGAGATTATCCGCGATGAGGAATTTCATAATGCTAAAACATCTTTTTTTGCTCCATCGAGCACTCAAAAAATCCTCACAAAGTACGATGTACTGAGCGCAGAAGTCGTTCAAACGATTCTGTGGTCGTCATACTACCCGAAAATACCTTCTCGAAATCCTCGTTTCAATCTCGCCACTGTACCGATAGTATAGATGAACTGTTTTAAGGGCAGTTGTGATTTTTGCTCACGTGATGTTGAGTGGAGGAAATGGCACTCATCCTATTTTGTTTGCAGCCTGTCGTCAAGAAGCCGCCAAAAATAGCTCATGGCACAGCCCGTCCACCACCTGAATGGGGTCGGCGTGACAACGAAGAACTGGAACAACTCCGTAAAAATCGCGGACCGGTCAAGTATACTGAACTAGTGAAAGCAGAAGGTGATGCAGCTCGACCGCCTGTTCAACCAATTCCACTTTCTATTCCCGATCCAGACGAAGTGGAGGATGAACCACCCGCCCCAGCTCCAGACGAAGTAAAGGATGAACCACCCGCCCCAGCTCCAGCTGCTGCACCTGTATGTATTTCTTAGTTTCTTCATCCTCGAATATACCAAAAGGCAATAAAAAAATTCTCAGCCGCCGTCCAACTTCACAGCTGTTACTCTTCATGTGGAATTTTATGTGCTACTTCAAAAATAACCTCGACCGTTTCTTCAAAGAAATCAAAGAAAAATTCCAATGTTCTGCGCGTAGTTATCACAAACTGTTTCAACAGTCAGTGTTTACGTATACTTGTAGTAAATTTTTTGATATTCTATATTATCTAATGATAATTAGTGCAGGTAGCACGACGTATCAAGCAAGTAATTTTGGACCTTGATGCCTTACACTATGTAGGTATATTCATTGGATTAAATCTTTACTACCTAAAACAGAACATTTCTCTCGATCGCAAAAGCTGCTAAAAGAATGTCCGTATAATATAATGTAATGCGATTTATCCAACCCATAAATGTCATTGAAAATATTTTCTTGGAGGATTTGATTTCACCATTCAGCGGTATCTCACTTCTGCTTCTCTTCTAAGCTTCATATAACTCAAATTTCACTAATTCGAATGGTGCAGTTAAATGTGCAAAATGGTGTTTAGGATTTGTAAATGTGGCCGTAAAATTTCCTCTAAGCAAGGAGGCGTTAATAATTTTTGTTACGTTTCACCGCAGTAACTCAAAATGAATTGCAAGCAATTTTCAGGTCGAAGCTGAAGATGGAAATTAGTCGTCCACCGAATAAATGCAGTCAATGTGAAGAACCCGTCTAAATAATTCGTGTAGAAAAGAAAATAAATTTTTTTTGCAGTGTTCATACTTCATAATAGTCACAAGCTCATCAGTTCGTCATTCATACTACTGATGGCAATTAAGCTCTCTATTGGGAGCTGCTACGAGCCAAGAAAATAGATATCTCGAGAACCCTCTAAATTTATATTGAATTTCTAAGCAATTCCACGTGCTTTTTTCTAATTTCATTTTCACAGAAGGAATTCTGATAACATCATGCAGCAACAAGAATTCCTCCTCATTTTTACTTTATCTGCTCAGGGAACTATAGCGCTATTTAGCGTGGCATTTTCTCTGTTGCAAATTCAACAAATTTTCTGCTAAACTATATGAGGTAATCCAACTGATTTTTTGAAGTTCCAGTAGCAAATAACTGTCGTCTTGAGTATTACCAAATCGATATTTTACAATGTGGAGATAGCGAAAATATATGACCATCGGCTACTTTAGTTTATGTTCATTGGAAACTTTGGGTTTTCATTCTACGCTTTGCCTTTTCTTAATGACAGTCTATGTTCTCAATTATAAACACTAGTGCATCTTTTGATATCTTACGATTTATTAACGCTTCAACGATAAGAGTTTAATAAATGAAACCCGATGGTGGAGTGTGGTTAAATTATATCATAATATATTATTTTCTAATCTGGCAATAAACATACTAAACGTTGCTGAGTTTCAAGTAGTCAAATACCAACAATTAGCGTACAGAGTTTTGCCCTTAGATTTTGCTTGAACGTAGTAACGATATGATTCACTATGGATCGATTAACTATTCATTTCCAACATCTCAAATGCTCAATCTTGAATTTCTTTTCCTCGAGAACGCAACATATGCCTACGACATACGTAAGGCGAAAATCCAGTCCAACAGCAGGTGCCTTCTTCGCACTGTGTAATGCACTTTTTGTGAATGGCCGTCACACTGTGGTCGATGGAGCTTTGAGTCCACCGAACATTTGCCTCGATCTTTCTAATGGCTAGTGAACATTGCTAATCTGCACAAAATATTGTAGTTGAAAACATTCATAACCAGAAAATGTTAGTAAAATTGCCATTTACTGGAATACTAATAACACTCAGTTTCTACACTTGGCTGTCCGTATGATAGGGCATGTCCTCTATTCTTATATAATTCTGAGGATTCTCTAAGGCAATTTTTTCGTCAAAGAGTAGCGGAATTTCATAAAAGATTAACAACTTCCTTTAAGGTATAGGTACAAATACCGATGCTGCAGATGAGAAGATTGATGAAAATTTAAAAAGTCATGAAAATCTCTCCGATGTCTTGCAGACAAACGTTTCCGAGGAGGTTCATCTCCGAAAAACTTTCAATGAATCTCAACGTTTATTCGGTTTTCGATAGGCATTAACGCGAAATTGCACACTCAAATTTCGGCAATAAAAAACACTGTTCCCTCTATGATGAATGAGCAACGGTTCCGTAGCGTATTTTGAAAACCCACGATGATGGTTTGAGCGTTTGAAATGTGATACTTTATGATGGCCAGCTGCAACTGCAAGCCTGTCATAAATGCCAGCGAATCAGTTTTTGTTTACAAGAATCGACCAGTGCTATATTATTCTTGAAGGCAATGCCAATAAACATTTAGTTATATATATATGTATATATATATATATATATACGCATATATATATAATTAAATATTAAATATGATTATTATTATTATTATAATATATATATATGTATATACATTATATATATATATATATATACACATTATATATATATAGAAAATATCATTATTCACGAATAGTACCGATCGCGTCCCCAATGTCGCTGATTTTTTTGTCATCTTCATTCGTGCAGTTAGACGTTGAGTCTCATATCTTGTTGATAAAAGCACTGAAAGCGTTAGAACTTATAAACTGCCATCAGAAAGGCAAATGATGTTGCATTTTTTTGAAAACTGTTTGTCTCATAGATTTGAAAAGTGATAGAAGTCGGAAGGCCGTTTAAATTTCACCGCAGGAATTCACCACCAGAACAGAGATTTCGAGTTCATCGAAAACCAGTTTAAACGACGAACAAGTCATCAGTTTCCGAGTCGAAGTTTCCCGAATGACTTATAGACGCATTTAAAAGCAGCGGTTATGTATGCGGTTATCAGCTCGTTACAGAGGTTTTTTTTTTCATAGAGAGACGTGCTGCGGCTCATGAAAAAGGCATCACTGGTCATCATAAATCCGAATCCTAGTGATATGTGCTGCCAAATAGTTTAGTAGAATTGATGGAATTGAATAGTTCTGGCTATACTTCGATGAGGAACGACGTTGTTGAAAATTTCTTCCGTCGGACATTTAATTTACTCGTCGCTTATATTTCAATTCTATTTACAAGGCGTACAGTTTTAGGTGGTGATCGAATGGAACTGAAATCGATTGGCTTTTCGTGACAATAATATTCTTAATGCAGCGATTTTCTCGAGTTCTAGAAAATTGCGTAGGTACAGCTTGCACTCAGTGATCAATAACAAAGCAAAGGAATGTGTGGAAAATATTAGAGTGTAAAGCTGAAAATAACGCTGATGCATCAAATAAAGAACAACCAAAATATTTTTCCGTTTGAAGCATTCAGCCTCTATGTTGAAAAATCTTCATAGCGAATCAATGTTGCCCGCTTCTACTATAAAAAATAAATCGTTTCTAAGGTTTAGATTAAAAACTACTGCTACGAACCATGTTAAAATGCTAAGAGGTATAGAATAAAGGAATGGATGTTATGTTGGCAGAGCTCAAAAATCCACGTTAATAAATTGCCAAGGACGTAAAATACGCCACCTCAGTAACTTCACTGGATCTATGCGCAAAGTATTAACGCAAAATGTTGGAATGAGAAAATTCCTATGATTTAAATTGCTACACAAAAGCAAGTATGATGAAGCCGGTTGGAAATATACGCTCCGGAATATGAAAGAAAAAAAACGGAAAATAGGTTCTCACCATCGCGATATTTCAGCTCACGTCATTATTTGAATGCCCAAGAATTCTTCGTGAATGCGTGATGGCATGAAATCACTGAACAAACGCAGGTATTAATAACAAGCATTGCAGTGTTTCGCCGCCGCATGTCATGGAATAGGAAGTCCGCCTTACTCTTGATTTGATCGAAATGATCGAAACGGGTGCGGAGATAAATATGGGCATCGAGGTGGAAGAAATTCGCAAAAAAAATTTTTAATGCATATTTGGAATCCTTTCTTGAAGATTTTTGTAGGTTGACAGATGTAAAAAACAACTGTTGGGGTTCTATAGTTGTTTTCGCGAATGTGTGCAAATGAGTGGTTAAACATATGAAATGTAAAGGCCCTCTCATATCCAATTGTTTAGGAATCTTTTCAAATTTCTGGAATCATTTCTTATAAAGCACAACTCAAACGGCCAGATTAATCGAAAAATTTAAATTGTTGGGTGAATTAGAAAGAAATATGTAGGAAGGTGAGAAGAAGGCGAGGGTGAACTGATGCAGTAAAATCCGGAAATGACGTTCATAGGTCGGTCTATCGCTGGTCGAATTTTTTCCTTAATCGTCGTCTCACGATATATGAACGTATGAAGAACGATAAGACAGATAGCCATAATGACTATACAAATGCATTCCACATTGTTTATTCATCTCAAGCCATCGGTTTTTCGAACTTTGTTTTGCAATCGAACTTCTGACACACAGAACAGGAGGTGCAAATTCAAAATGAAGAAAATACTGAGAATAACATTTTATCGAGAACTTCTGCTTTCGTTCACTCTATTTGAAACCATTCTTATACAAATGACATCGAGGGGCTATGTTCTTTAAAAGATTTGTTGCTTATTGACAGGTTGAATAAACAAATCCATTTTTACACATATTGATTCAATTATCTCAAAATGCATTTCAAAAATATAAAGAGGACTGCTCATTTCGATATAAAAGAGAGCTTGACGGTACGCATGAGCCCGGGGATAAAATAAAAATAAACGGCTTGCCGTAAATCACCGTAAGAGAAATAACGTGAGAAAAATAAAAATGCGCATCAAAGTATCAGTGATGTTAAATGAGCGCGATAACAATGAAGGCTGACAGACTACGGGCGCAAAATAGAAATTCTCTTTAATGATTAATGTAATGTAATCAATTGAATGCTCTTCCAAAAAATGAATGTGCTGTATGAAGCAGAAGTTAAAGTCGTCATTTATTGTTAATTTTGCAATCTGTATATAATTCCCGATTATGTTGAGATTGTCTTTCACGAGAACAGAACTGTTTTTGAAAGCTGCATGAATTCGTGAGGCATTTCAGATGAATTGAATATGCTCCTTGTGAATTGAACGGGACTAAGAAGAGAGATTCTGTGACACTCATTTAGTCTCGCTTTATGGCCTATCGCATACTAATTCATCGCCACAGAGCAATGAAGCTCAGGGGAGAACAAGAACAGGGTTAAGACACCTACGTACGGAAATCAAAAGCAGTGAGTTGTGTGGTGTTATAACAAACAAAATAAATGCGACGTTTGAAACGAAATATGAAAAGATATTTGATCGATGAGTGCAGGTCTGGTTTTACCGGCTGAGTCTCCATACATTTTGTTTCAGCGCTATTGAGCGTATACCTTAAATGCTTTGATAGAAGAGTTTCTGGCTAACATATGGAAATATGAGCGCAAGTAATGAAGAAAAAACGAAGCAATACGTTCATCTACTCAAAAATTTTAGTTTCTCTATAAAATTATACAACTAAGGTAGAGACATAATGAAAGCAGGCCATTGGTCAGCATGTCGTAGAATACATCTATTTTTATTCCGTTTGAACGCCTACCATCATGTGGAGGATTTGATTTCACCATTCAACGATATTTCACTTCTGCTCCTCTTCTAAGCTTCATATAACTCAAATTCCACTGATTCGAATGGTGCAGTTAAATGTGCAAAGTGCTGTTTAAGATTTGTAAATGTGAACGTAAAATTTCTTCTAAAAGGATGCATTAATTACTTTTTTTACGTTTCACCGCAAGGATTTCACTGTACAAGCAATACGCCACTTTTTTTATTCAAAGCTACTTCTGCAAATATTAGCGGTAGATGAATGCCGCATACTATTTGCTAAAGCTGTAAAGTGCAGCTGAGGTTGAGGCGTCTTGCGCGCAATGCACAATCGCTTGCCGTAAGGGCAAAACTAGCGCGAGTAGCAAGCGAAAGGGGGGCGTTCTCTAAGAAACAAAGCCCGCCTGCTTGGCCTATAAAATATGCTCACACCACAACTTCAACCCCGTTGTTAACCGCTGCTATACTTCCATTGTCCGTTCCAGCATTCTCTCCACCTCTCTTTGCCCAACCATTCCATTTATCCGTTCTTTGCACCTGCATCCATCAATTCAGGCACTTCCGCATATTCAAATGTTGGAGCAATGCGACAGTTCTGCGCGACTACATCATTCCATGGAAATAGTATCCACTCCGGTGCTACTGTTTCTTAAAGTTTTACAGAAATATTTACGGTTGAGCGATTTTCCTTGCCTTACGCTTCTAAGCAATTAAAGCGAAATGTGAGTCAGTCGTCGACCACCGTAAACTACGGACAAACAACCAACAGATACTGTTAAATTAGCTGCAGTCTCAGCTGTGATCAACACAGTGATTAAGGTTGTTGTGGTACCAACAGCCTCTTCGCATAGAGGAGTAGAGAGAGAGAGAGTGAGGGCGACGATGCAGAGTCCGCAGTCTTGGAAAATGTCGCTGAGGAGTGGTTGAATTAGAAGGTTGTTCTTTAAGTTGACAAAATATTGGCAATACATAATTTTATGATGGATATCAGCGATGAAAGAAGAGATCGCTTAAAAAGCACGCAGTGAATTTTTATTTATTGCAGATGGTGGACGCCATTCAGAGCGCTGTCATCTTGTTTCAAGTACCATAAAATAACTGTCAAGTACTCAGCAATGAATCTTTTAACCCTCATTTATGTCTTCCCAGACTGCCTCGATTTACGTATCCTATTCTCGCTATAGTCGTTTACTATATGCAAATATCATCGTCCACTATCGTCAATGCGTTATGTATTGCATCCAGATGAGCAGTTGCCTTACCATCATTCAGTAACTTCTATGGGACAATTTCGTCTCAACTGATTTGTTCAGCCAATTTGTCTAAGAGTTTTTGCAAAACGCTGGAGTTATTCTGCTTTAAATATGCAAAATTCTCTCTGACGTTGCCACATTTTTTACTATGCATCTCAAATATCCCAATCGTTGCTCAATTGAGTAATCACATGACTATATTTGAAACTGTAGTTGACTAAATAATTGCATATTTCACGCCTTTTACCGACGTCGAAGCGTTTCTTTATGTCTAGCATAATCTCATCTGCTTGAATACGTGGATCGTTCCGTTCGCACTGGCTATAGCATGAAATAAGCTGAACTGAAGATGAAGCTAAACTTGTGGCAAGTGCGCTAATTCCAACTTAAATCAAATTTATTTTGAATAATTTAGTGTCACCTTATCAGAATTATTTCTTATTTTGTCTTCGTTTTCGAAGTAAAAGAAAGTTGAACGTATAGGAAATGAAATTTTTATGGTGCTAAAATATAATAATCTCTTTTTTATGCATATATAAAAGCAATGAATGAAATGCACATACGAATCAACGACGATGGCAGAAGATGGCAAAATCGCTTCGAAGAGCGAGGACCAATATTCCTACATTAGCGCTAAGAAGCCGATATGCAATGCTCATGCCACGACTTTAATTCAAAAGATCAGCTGGATCTGATACTTTCGCAGTTTCATAGCTACCTTCATTGTGAACTTTAAGGAAAGCTGCGCACCTACCTAACTGCATCTTTTCGGATATTGTTTAGCGCTGGTCAGTAGACGATTTCGTTATCGGTAAGCTAGTTTATTCAAATCTTCCCGAGCTTCTGTTCAAATCATTCAGTGCATCCGCACTTAGCCTTAAATCACTGTTGATTATGGGAGGGTTATCTTGGAAATATCTGCTCTTGTAATAATTATGTTGTCGCGTTTAGAAGTTTTGTTGTCATAAACTCTAACATGGATAGCAGAAAGGTGAGGAACTTTTCTAGTTTAAACTTGACGCTTGAACACACGGGAGAAAGCGTATAGAGCAAAATCGTCATAGACGATTCCTTTGGCGCTGTTCGTTTATTACGGGAAAGGTCTAAGAATCTTTGATAACTATTGGTTAAAGTTCCTCATCGCGCTGAGTGTGCTGTGTAAAGAAAAGACTTTTGCAACAGAAAGTCTCAAATTTTTATACGATGTTGAAGCAATTTGTGCTCCACGAAAACTCGTATCGAAATCGCGTAAGAGAGCCCACACGACGTCGAGACTTAGACTCAAAGGTCACCTGATCCCAAGTCGTTGGAGTGATGGCCAAAAATTTCCAACGAAGAAATTTTTGCTGTAATTCATTGTTAACTTTTCAAGAGCGAACCATAGGAACGACTTCCTCCCCCACTAAAATTTTCCTGCAGAATCTATCTTGAAACCACTTTAAAACATTAACCGCCTGGAACGTCTGTGACTATTGTTCGCCTCCATCGAATTTTTTCCTACAGAGAATTTTCGCACACCCAAACACTCTGCTCATAAAGCTGCTATCTATGTGTTAAGCGGAACGGAGAGGCAAATACGATCCGCGGGATCGGAAACACTATGTGAGGGTGTTCTGAGAACACTATATTACAAAGACAGGAAAACGTAGTAATATTGTAATATTGCGGTAAATATAGCCTCTAAATTTGCCGCTATAGCTTTCGTGATTTCTAAGTGCTAACTGTCAATCAAATAAGCAGAAATGAACATATTTTGCATATATATGTGGGCGTGATGGTCCATAATGCTTTTTATAACTGCTGATTTGAAAAAAAAGCAAAACAAAATGAGCCGTGGATTAGGCCAGTGCCGAATTAGCCAGCAATCGTAGTTGTGCAAAAGGAGCTAAATGTGTGGAAGATAACGTGGGTAATTTTAAACGTTGATTCGCTGCGCTCATGAATGTGTACTGAACGTACTCGCGTAAATGAGTGTGATTACAATATATTTAGCTTTTAACCGTTGCGTCGCCGATCCCACAACGTGCTCGATCTTCCAAGGAGGTCCATGAACGACTTGCAGATTCATGAAAATCGAAATGTGTACTGCATCCGTTGTAAGTGGTATAATGTGGCAATTTTGTGGCAGCGATGCGTGTCACATCATCGGCACACTGTCGCAGCTCCATATGCTCATCTATAATACCAAGCGTGCAAACTGTTTCAACGTTTTCCATAACCAAGGACTTTAAGAACCAAGGGAAATCTTGCGATGTGGTTTACTGACTGGTAACTCATGGAACTGCACCTCTGCGTTGCGGCAGAGAAACATGGAGACATTTATCGACAAACCATGGACTTCTTCTGAATATGCTATTTGTGTGGTATCCATATATTATCCGGGAGTTTTTTGCTCGACAAATCTAAGCGCTCATTTTGAGACGAAGTTGACATTAATGATGTTTCTTTTTCAGCGACCTGATTGAAACTTCTCGTTACCACAGTAATGGCCGAAGAAGAGGAAGAGATGTAAGTTATTCAAATTTCCGTGCAAATTTCACTGTTACATTTTGAGAATTAAAGGCATTTTCAAGAATCCACAGTTTGGCGTATATCAGCTAATCGTGACAAGAGATCAGAAGTTCCCCTCAATTTGATGTAAAAGCAATGATATGATGAGCACAGGATGTGAAGCACGACTTTTACGACCCCGTGCACCTAATCTTGGTTATTGATGTACGTTCAGATTCGTTTCAATTCCATGTGTGTTCATCAGTTTAGCTCTGAAAGCTATGCACATTGCTGCGTCGAATGGCGAAAACAAAATGTTGCAGCGCAACGGTCCTAATTCCTTGTAATGGAATGGTTTTCGTGTTGCGAATCATAGGCTTCATTTCCACCTATAGTATTTTCCGAGAATTTCTAATGCGTTTCGGAACAATTAGCTAGAACCTTAAGTGTAGTATGACATCTGTTGCTAGGCACTTTGAAGGTACAACCTGTGGCATTTCAACAAAACTCTTATGCCTATCAAAGGGTCCATGCGCGATTTTTAGATGAAAACTCTCAGAAATTTTTAGATCTGCAAGAAATTCTATTAACTCCATTGAGAACGAATAATAAGATTACATTTGTTTATCCCAGCATTTATGAAAAATAATGTTAGAAGTAAACTTAACATAAAAATCAGTCCACCTTGGTTCTCATTAAAAGGAAAAATGAGCCAAGATATTTTCATATTCACGTCATTATGTTCATTGAATACGGCATCTAAAACACTTTCAAATACTATATATTTTTCATTGCTACTCCCTCGGAGATCTCTCCAAGCTTTATTGCTGTTAGACGGTTTCCACGCAGTGGTTCTCTTAACAAGAGTAAATGAGCGATTCGCAAGAACCTACAAACTTACGCTTCGATTTTAGTTGCGAAAAATTAAAATTGCTGCTTTGCGCTTAATAGCCCCACAGAAATCGCTGATTCAATAGAATTTGTTCCGCTCACCGCAGATCTTTTGCAGTTATCGAATAAATTTATGACAGCCAAGTTATGAAACTATGAAGTTATTCTAACCAATTCCATGCGATTTCTAAATAATAAAGTTGGATTTTTAACCAGACTGTTTTCAGTTCTGAGGGAGAGGAGGAGGAAGAAGACGAAGAAAGCGCAACCGAAGAGAATGTACCAGAAGCGCCTGCAGATGAAGAGCCACCAGCTGCAGCTGAAGAAGAAGAAAAGTGTGGATTTTGAAACTTTGTTTATGATCGAAAGTGATCAAGAATATAGCGTTTATACAACTCTCCTTCCACGTTCTCCCTTAGTTACGTTTCCTTTTCGTAAGACCGATTCAATATTAAGCCATTCTTCGAAAGTGGTCTTGATGACGCTGAACCGTATTATAACGAAAGAACTGCTATTGTTCCCTCTAATTTTGCGATTTTTGAAAAGAGAATTCGCCGGTGAAATAAGAGTTCCGTCTTATGCATTGGAAAGAAGCCGCAGTTAAGGTTTGCCCTATCTTTTGTTTAGCAATCTATAATACCTCTTTATTTTCGACTATCTTAGCTAATTTCATCCTCCTTAAATATAGATGATGCATCATAAAATGTGCTTTTTGTTTTAGAGAGATTGAGCCCTATGAAGAAGAAGAATACAAGTGAGTTCGTAGAGGTTTTAATGAAAATATTTCGCACTAACAATAATAAAATTTGTTTCAGCACCAATAGAAGCAAAGGACTTTTTTCCTTCGATTCAGCAGCATGCACTTCATAATTTTCCTGCACGAACAATTCCTCTTCCTTTCATGCACCTTATCTTCTACGTGTAACAATCTGGTGGTGTGCCGAGTTTCTATAACTTCACAGTTACTTTTCAACAAATCCTACTCTTCGTTTCCTTTTTCAAAACAGATCGAATTTCCATTCTAACTGTTTACTGTTTACCGTTTCGAATTTCCATTTCCACCTAATGGCACTCAGATATTCTCTCATGTTAATCGATTCCTGTTTTTGAGTATCTAACGAGAAATTTTCAGGCCTCGCCGACCTCCACAAGAAAAGGAGGAAAAGGCACCTGAAGTACAAACAGAGGCTGAAAAAGCTATGCTGGTTAGCTTCTTTTCCACCTTCTTCTGGACGTAGTTGTTGTTTCCTCGAAATGTCTAGCAAATAGGCTATGAAATCTTTTAGAGTATTGTTCTCAAGAAGCGAACAACTTCGCAATGTTGCACTAAACAAGCCTAATTCCTGTTTATTCATTGAGCGATGGATATTACGCCTCCATAACTTCTCTTACTTCTTTCTCGCGATAATCAATCAAACAACGACATATGTCTACAGCAAACGTGACTACTGTTCACCAGTGCGTTCAAAAGCCGAGAGGAAAACCAGCTGATGAAAATAAAAAAGCTATCGTAGAAATCTGGGAGATACGGTATTCGAGCGGCGGACTATAGTTCATGTGAACACATCACAGAATCGTAAGGGAAGGAAGGGGAAAGAAGGAAAGACCAGGAAATAACCATCCTTGCTGAGCAGCCAAGAAATGGACGTTTTTCATACAAACTCTGAGCTTGTGGACACCATCTTTTCGTAATATTCATGCTGTTCTGGAGGAGCCAAAGATACACTCGCTTTAAATTTCCTAGCTTTTGAGAAATGACCACCATTACAATCAATTTTTCAAACTCTCTCAGGATCATGCCGTCGTACTGCATTCGAAAATTTTCATGATGCCAGCTGGTATGCAAATGTGCATCTCCAAATTATTCAGTTGTTATCGTGATCAACACTACTAGGATGTTTCGCTCATTGCAATTGCGTGATGAGAATCGTTTCACTGAGGAAGTGAGCACATGCATCGTGTAATCCCTTTTTTAGGCAGCCAAGAAACGCCATGAAGAAGAGGAAGCAGCAAAGATGCAGGACTACGAAGAGAGACGTCGAGCAGAAAGGGAGCAAATTGATGAGGAATTACGAGCGCTGAAAGAAAAACAAGAGCAACGAAGACAACAACGAGCCGAAGAGGAACGAGAATTCGCTGAAAGACGACGCCAAGAGGAGGAACGCAGGCGACAAGAGGAGGCTAGTGCATCACTTGTCTCCTACAACAATGTTTTTTGTCGTGGAGTAGCGGCGGGCTTCCATCACGAAATGGTACTAATGTCCTTGGTGGCGCGCTCACGAATGTGAAGTTCAGTGAAGAGACGGTACAGGAATAAAACAATCCACGGTTTCCGGATTTCATGAACTTTGTCGATGCGGCGATTTCTGTACTACTAGACTATACTACACTCCTCAACACTTAGCCAGTTTGAAGTGTGGATTTTTGCACCAAAATTTTCAGCAACAGATATAGTATGGAACAAATTCATTTTGAGCTGAAGGAACTTTGTGTCTTATAGCACAGTGGAAAGGAAATCAGGCCAGGCATTAAAGTACACTTCAGTGACGCACTTCAGCTGTATTTTAAATATGTTTAAGGCTCAGCGATAGCCACTTGGGATGCCGTTCAACCACACAGTTTTCACTGATAGGAAATGCAGACAACACTGATCGGAACACAACTTTTAATTTTCAGGAAGTCGCTAAGTGAACATCGAGAAAAGTTATGTGACTTAGTTATATGAGCGCGTCGTATAAAAAAGTTCACTTGCAGCGCTTTCTAGATGAGTCATACTTAAAGCATATACAGCGCTCTATGGGTGACACTGTGGAATTAAAAAACTGGATTTGGCAAGGTGATATAAGGTGATAGTCGAGCAGAAGTTATTGCTGCACTGAAAGACGCATATATTTGATAAAAACCTTGATCATTCATCTGTTAAGGAACAGTATATCCTGAATCTTTTATGTTAACGGATCAGTTATATGCGAAAAACCCAAAAATTGATTGTATTGCTAGGTGAAGCAATAAATGAAAAGAAAGGCAATCACAGGCATCGGTTTAAGTTCACCAGGAAGGATTTGACACTCGATATTTTCTGCCGTGAATGCTTCATTTCAACCGGCTGATCACTGAACTGTTTTCCTTAAGGAGGAGAGCAAAGCTCGTATCGAAGCGGAAAAGCGACGAAGAGAAGAGGAAAGAAAGAAGCGACAAGAAATGATGGCTGGTTCATTCGCTGCTGCATCCGCTGCTGCAGCCGGTGGACGTAATTTCACTGTGACGAAACGAGAAAGGATCGAGAACTTTGGATCTCTTGGTGTGAGTAGGGTTACTCCTAAAATAAAATTATATGCCACTCACCCGGTTGGGTCGATATTCTGCTTTAGTAAGAGCTTATTCTCAATTAAAAGGAAGAGCAGCGAAATAAATAACTGAGCAACAGCGCTACTTTAGTTTTCCAGCGCCAGTGGAAATCCTTCAAATAGCACTCCATTTGGACGATGTTCCGCTATATATGTGTATATATATATTTATATATATTTATGTATACACCAATTCATAAACGTATGCAGATTTGCCGTCGAACTCTTAGATAAGATAATCTAGGCTCACAATGACACACGAGCGATAACGATGATGTACTTACTCACTGCTTAGAGATCCGTTTCAAAAAGAGCATAAAGAAGTTGGTGGGAGAAAATGCTTTCTTTAGTCAACACCCAGCAGCGCTTAACTTTGTCGCTTGTGAGCTATATGATTTCAAAGGGATTGCCAGTCACATGATCAAACATTCGGTAGTAAGTCCATGTCAAATGTTGGGTAGTTGGCCCATCTATGTCATGCAAATAATGCATTGATTTGTTATGGAATTCAGACATCAAAAACCTCCTGATCAACTAAAAATATAGGGGCGAATGCTCCTGCCGCATTACCGCCAAAAATACTGTTTAGATCAGATATGAAAACTGTATCACTCCGCTGTGAAAGGAGACGTCCCAGCTGTGTGCAAGAACTTGTTCTATATCAGTCTTCTGCGACATTGTGGTTGTTCTTGTGTCGTAAATATTCCAAAGCATAACCAATGTTTAGGCTAAGCAGGAAGCATCAAAGGAGGAGAAGGAGGAAGCAAAGAAGGCATTCATTGCCGCAATTAGTCGACGTGCTGTGGATCCTGCCGATATCCTCGAAAACGACCTCAGAGAGAAAATCAAACAACTACATGCGCGTATTTGCAAGCTCGAAGCTGAGAAGTACGATCTTGAGAAGCGACATGAACGCCAGGAGTACGATGTAAATTTCAGCAACTGTTGACTTCCTCTCTCTCGGAAAGAACCTCATGTTTTACGTTCATTTTCAACTGACCTCCAGTCAAAAAGGATGTATTTGATCTAAACAGTTATAACTGCCTCTTCATTATAATTTCTCTGTCACGAAGGTCGAGTGAAAAGAAAAATAGCATTATCTAGCTATTCTTGAGAATCTGAAGGAATCTATTCATACCACTGACGGATCTCATATATTCACCTAAGCATAACAAATTGTTGTGGGACAAGAAATTCACAAATTGATTAGTACAAATATATAAATGTTTATTTCCGATAATACGTCCACTCTCAAAAACTTTGAGAAATTGCACGTATACACATATAATTGTTTCTATTTATATTTCTGTTTATGCCAATATTTCCATTCATACTTACCTAACTGATACAGAAATTGTTTTAAACTATACATTAGAAAAATTTCACAAGGAAACTGGCTTTTCTTCAGGAAAGTGTGTTGCATTCTTACAAATTTTTCTCCTAAAATGTACCATGTCTCCATTTGTTGCCTCATAGACCTAAAAAAGCTCTCAGAGGTGATGCTTAGAGAAAGCTTACGAAATAAAATCTCATAGCTTCGAGACCGACCAAGATGAAAGAACCTGATTGAAGAACTCTTCTCCATACTCTCGAAATTGCAGCTGAAAGAATTGCATGAGCGGGAGCGTCAGGTTGCTCGTAATAAAGCCGTACAGAAAGGTCTCGATCCCGAAGAGGCAGCAGCTTCCGTTCATCCTGTTAGTAACCGCTCTTGTTGTTGCTCGAATAAACGTTGGGTTGTCTATGAAGACAATACGACGTGCTTAGTGCAAAAAAGGCTTGTTGTTCCATAAAAAGCAACTCTGAATGTTGATCACAAATATTTTAATGGATGCATCCTAGCAGGTGCATAGCTAGAGCAGAAGTCAGTTCATGTGGGAATGAGCAAAACTTTTCTCCTTAAAATCCTCCTTCTCAGGTATGACGACAAGAATAAATTAGCAACCTAAGGGCGACCAAGAAGCCAAGAAATTTAACAGGTATGACTGATGTTTGTGATTGCATCAGCCGTATTGTAATATTTGCAATGTTTGTTCACTTGAATCCACGAGCACAGAATTTCGCATCGTCAAAGAATCACATTCATCGGAACAGCGAAATAGTGAGAAGGGGCTCATGGACGACAAAATAGGACACATACTCGTTGAAATATGTCATGTCCAAGGGATTCTTTTGACCAATGAGTTCGGTATCAGTAGCTTCTTTTTGAGATGATATCGTTGCTCCTATTCGTTCCCGTTCGTTAATCTATACTTTTTAGAAATATCAGATGAGCTTGATTACTTTGTTGGAAAATGAAATTTCAGCCAAAGGTGAATGTCGCGTCGAAATTCGACCGACAGATCGACAGGAGATCATATAGCGATCGGCGTGACTTGTACGAAAAGGTAGGGCCAGCTTTCATATAGCCATAAACGCATTATTAAAAAAACCCATTTATCGTATTATTATCAAACTGTCACTTATGCGATTGAATTTACAACTCATGGAAATGTATTCCTGACACTTCGACTGCCCTAGCTGAAACGATCTGTGAAACTAGTCTCGTGATTTACTGATGGCGATGTGCACGGTAGACGAGTCTAATGTATGAGAGTAGCCGAAGGAAGTCAAAGCCAGAAGGCGGCCATGGTAACTTAACTAATCGGCCGTAGAGTCATCTGAATCAACCAAGCTATAATTCAGCTGAGGGCTCACTCTTCGCTGCAGTGTTAAAGGTATCATAGGTATCAAAGGCGAAATCATTTCTTAGTTCGCATCATAATTTGCTGCACGGTTAAACTCCACAACTTTAGAAGGGAAGTTGATTCCTAAAATATAAACTAAATATTTTGACTGCATTACGCGTTATACTTGCATTCTATTTACTCAAGTTATCACATTCGAAATCGAAACAGGAATGAGATGTTCGTTCTCCTCGGTGTCGTCAACCAGATATGGTGGCATCAGAACGCTTTATCGTTATCAATACAAAAACGATTGAAAAGGTGACTGCAGACTCACGTAGACGTTCTTGGAGTGGCAATAACGTCTGCCTGGAGAAAAAAGTGCCAGTGGGCGCATTTAATGAATAACCCTTCAGACATTCGAAACGTCCATGTGGTTCTGATCGCTGAACGTAAAATCAGCAAAGCATGTGGAATGTAGGTGTGACAGAATGCCGCAAAAGCAAAAAAACAATGATCTGTTTACTGATTTCATACGTCATTTGCTACGTCCGCATGACCTAAAGCTTATTTTTATTGGACAGTATATGGAAAGATGCTTTAAAAATATATGTAACTGAACTTATAACGAGTTGCATTGCGCTTTAAACGAAGGCAAATGGGGATGCATCCACTGGATCATTGTCGTAGAATAATAAAAGGTAAACGTTTCGGCAGAGACCCTGAAATGTCCAAGTTTTTTCCTGAAGATACCCCATATTCGCAGAAGCCACCTTTTGCTGCAGGGATTTCTTTCAAAATGATACACCTTAAGGACCGCTCAATCTTTTGTCATCCAACGTTAATTATCTCAATTTTCAGCCCGTTATCAAGAAGCCACCGAAGATTGCCCATGGAACAGCACGACCACCACCGGAATGGGGCCGTCGTGAAAACGAGGAATTAGAGCAGTTGCGTAAGAATTTGGAGCCACCTAAGTATGTCGAGCAGCAGAAAGCTGAAGGTGACCTCGCAAAGCCACCTGTCCAACCTATACCACTCGTTGTGCCGAACGTGGATGATGTTGAAGAAGATGAAGCACCGCCACCAAAACCAGTAGAGGAAGCACCACCAGTAAGTATTTCGCCTTCTTCTAGTCAAGCGATGCTGATTTAGTGACAATCGGTTCCAAAAAACTATAAATCACAGATATCGGAATTTCTGTATTATCTGGAGGCTATCGAACTATGCATTATGGCAGGCGAATTGCGGTTACCCTGATCTTTAGCAGGAAAGCCATTATCACTTAGCTCGAAAGACAGCAGCAAACAACTTCACTGTGAGGTGCTGACAAGTCGGTACTCGGAAACCCGGCAAAGGCGACTTGTGCTTTCTTCTCTATCTAAACTATCTTTAAGGTTTGAAAAAGCGTATCCCATGCGATTTTGTAAGGCACTGCCGTAGTGTGCAACGGTCCTCGATTCCATGAAACAATTTAGCTCTGATAACAGATTTATCCAAAACTTAGACTGGTACCAAAAATGATCGCTTATTTCAAATAATTTCAAACACTTACTCAACAAGAACAAAATTCACACCATTCACTTTATGAGATACAAGACTCCGGATTCCTCCTACCCATGCTTGTGGGGGAGGACAAGATTCGAAGAACGGCTTAAACAAATTGTACCAAAGCAAGTGAGAGGATCATATAGTTCATGTGGAGGGTAGAAAACATTCATGGATCCCTTCATATGCCGCAGGAAAATAAAAAAGTTCCATCGAAAGCAAGAGCAAATTTTTCCTTGAAGTTATGAGAACTATAGATTTTAGTAGTGCTTTTCAGTGCCTGATTTCACGACGTTGTGATTATAGTTGAAGTAGGTGATTGAATGGCAACAATAGTCATGATAAAAAGACCACAGTGAAGTGAACTCGTATGTAATGATTATATTTGGGTTTGGTCGGGATATTTTTTGTCTAACGAAAAGGCTTGCGATTAAAATATTTATCCTCAGAGGTGGCTTATATCCAGTACGAGGATTCCAGTCTTAATTATGTTAGGCAGTGCGTTCCGGCCAAATAAATACGCTTATCTTTGAAAGAAATACAAGAGGTTTGACTTGATCTGCCTTTTATAAGGCAGTCAACCTTCAAAAAGAAGACATCTTATTTATTGCAGGAAGAGGAGGAGGCGCCGCCAGAACCGCAGAAGGAGCCCGTCAAACCAAGTCCGGCAGCTCCAGCAAAACCTGCACCAAAAGTAGCCGCAGGTCGGAAATGAATGTGCTGGAACCTCTTCACCTTGTTCTTCATAATAACTGATAATATTTCTGACTGTAGTATGGTGAAGTTATTAATTAGAATCATCATGTATAACTGCGTTTACCACCGTTATTGAATAAAACTGATTTAAAAAAAACGACTAGCGAAATACTATGATCATATGTATCTCGATCTTTCGCTATCACTTCATGGCAATGCATTTTATGATTATATGCGGAATAGGCATATGATCAGTGCCAACCACGTGGCTACGTTAGCACTGTGGACAACATTATGCATGCTCAGTTCTTCTTTTTCGCTGGGCATCGGTTAGGAAACAGAAGTAGCGGCCGCATGTTAACTTCTTCGACGACCTGACAGTGTTCTGATAGTAACATCAACTTGTCTGTAGTGCCGAACTCAATGGTTCAGACAATGATACAGTTGTTGCTCTAGTCTGCAGTGTGAAGATGCTGCTTCGCCGCATTCAGCACCGAAACGTTTATTTCTCCCGCCTGATCGCACTGACAAGAACTCGGAGACAAATTTATTGCGGTGAACCCGTTGACGGTTTCAGTAATCTTGCGATTTAACCAAAGTTCGATTCTAAAAATGAAAGTTTTCTTGAGATTCGATCTTGAATATCCACGTTGAATTATAGAAACATGGTGACAAATGGATACGTTGACTACGGTACTAGAGTAGACGATAGGTGGTACTGCCCTTAAACGCACTGGTACAAACTTCTCAACATAACAAGGTTTTAGGTTTAATGAATTTGAATATCAACAGTTAACTTGTTACAGACCTATCGTGAAGGAGATAACGCTTTAATCTGAATGGATATCTATTTCATCGAGTCCTTGTGAAGCAATATGACACCAATACGTTATCTTAGCGCTTTGCGTGATGTCATAGCTGTCATAAGACTCGATTTTGAAACAGGGAGAAATCAAGCATGCTTCATAGGCCAAATAAGAAAATTAGCTCTTTTGTTGATGTTCAAAGTTAACTGACGGACATGAACGATGACATGGCAGGAAAAACAGCGCTATAAAAGCAAAACGATCGATGCTACGGTAGAAGTCACAAGTAGATATCTTGGGTTGGGTCTTCAAGACCACACCCAGCAGTAAGAATATAAATGGAACAAATTTATTATCGAAGACTTCATGTATATGGTATGCGCGCCGCAAAGGAATGCCTCATCTTTTTAAATACGTCTGCTTGAAAAGTCCTAAACTTCTATTTGGTACGGTTATTTTATCCGCAAGTCACCGCATTCGAAAATACTGATATGCATAAACGATCTTTTCGAAGTTATACTTTGGGCTCGCGTTATTGTTAGATGAGAGTAGCTTACACTCGCTTGATGGTCGATAGCTGGTCTGTGATGATACGAAATCCCTGGTTCTTTTGATTTCTTATCGTCGGCGTGTAAGAATTCAAATCCCACCGTCGAAATGTTCTGGGCTTTATAGTGGAAAAACTTCTGCCCTATCGTAGAAAGTGTCCGTGCGATGTCATCGTTCATGTCTGCGCCGTTTTATTGACAGCCATGTGTGCTTTTGATCTGCCTAAAGCCTTTGTGAGGAGGCCATCAGCCCATCAGGTGAGTCTTCTGCATGGACAACCCTCCTACCTCTAACTGTCTTCGAATCCCTCATATTCCGCAACTTGCATTTTAGGAGCTGTGGTGCTCTTTACATCAGGCGGTCGCGGAGGATAATTTGAACCACTTCGACGTCACCGCACTGCAGTCAGAAAAATATGACCGGTGCCTTTCTACCTATTCTTATCAGTCTTTCCTTAGCTTTTAAACTCAGCTTTATGGTGATTTACCGATGTAATTCAATGGATATATCATTCTTTAGGCATCGCTTCAGTTGCTATTATTGAAATTTTAGTGAAATGATTGTGCAGCTGTTCTAGTCATATCTTAAAGAGACTCCCATCATAGCCTCATACACCCGTCTTTCGACTATATACTTACTGGGAACTTACGGAGTAGAGTATTTCAGAATTGTCCACATGTAATGAAATTTCCAGTATCTGGAACTGCGAACATAGAGACCGTGTTTTCGTCGCTTTGCACGTGAAATAATTCGGCTATCACAATTACAAAGCAAATATGAGTCGTAATCTCTAGAAACTTTAAGTTTGACAGCGGATTTACGTCAGTTTTGCAATGAGGTTAAGCAAATGGACAGTGAAAACAGTCATTCGTCGTTAAATTTGCAAAGTTATGCAAATTCTTTACTTTATCACATTCATCCGATGTCACCGTTGATTTACTCGACGCCAAAATCACCTCAAATTTTTTCACTACTGGTTGAGAGGACTACCTTCATTCAGTTCTTCCTGAGTAGCAACAAGAGGTCATTGAAAAATTTTCGGTAGAACTACGTATATTTTACTGCATATATTACGAAACTAACATAACCAAATATATTTGATCTGCAGATGAATTCGCTAGTTAGTTGAGTGACATTGATTTCAGAGATACTCCGAAGTGATGGGAATTCAGTAACTTTATCAAAAAGCATCTCTATCTTTGCTGAAAAAAAAAAACAGCACTGACGGTATTATTAGAAAGCAAACTGCACATGGAAGAACAAGGTATAAGATCTATTTTTTAACGTTTATGTTCATGTATTCAGCACGTTGTTTCCGTCCACAAATGAAACAAAGTGCCATAGCATAATATCTTACATGGCCAACACCACATAAGACTTATTCGAGTTTGCGATATCCTCCACTCTTATCCGCAATTTGTGTTATAAATGGCATCTTTGGCTGGTAGCGTCTATGCCGCCTATTATGTCGAAATGAGCGACTCGCAAAATTTCATTCATTTTTCCGCCTTCTTTTCCAGCCATTATGCACCCGCCGATCGTCACATATATTAACAACGCTGAGAAGTATAAATAAGAGGGAACCTATTGAGGAGAAGAAAGAAATTTTCGCTTTCTCGTAACTCTATAAAATCGGTGTTGAAGGGAATGCAACGCAAATGATCTCTCTTTGATCCCAATGTTCAGCTCGAATGCGCAACTCGTATAGGGACCAAATTTTAGTGGTATTTCCTGGAAATAACTTCAGTACTTTATCATGGCACCATTAAGTCCCAAGTCCTAATTGCTTACGCCAGCAATGCCTCACTGAAATTTGGAAGAAGAAAAAAAGAAGCACTATTGAATTTGATTCAAAAAATTTCGAAACCACTCACTGAACTTGCAGGTAACCTGAGGTTGTATGACAATTGAGGAGAATTCCAAGGCGGCCGCAGAAGTTGAATTTGCGATCCGATGATAATCACTAGTCTATATTCCACTTTTCCACATTCTTTCCTTGCTCAGATATGTTGTTTACTTCAATTTCTCTCTATTTACTGAGTTATTCAGGGAGTCCTTTAACCTTTATAAAAATATACCGGGCGAAAGGTCTATCAGTAACATATTCTACCTGCCTGGTGCTGTAGATGTTATTAAACTTGAAAAGTTATTGTAAAATCTTGTCAAGCTGAAAACACGACTCTTATGCATGTTGTTTCTGTCCTCGTATATTCCTCGTTTCTCCTACATATTCGGAAGTGCAGAATAGATACATAAGAGCTATTCGTACATAAGTACATAAATCTCATAAGTTCGATATATCTGCGGAGTTTATTAATTGTGTTTAGCGTATTTATAAAAATTAGTAACCTTTATTATTTCATATTGTAATGACCGCATTCTTCCTTGAGATTCTGGCTGAAGAAAACGCCTAAAAATTCGCAGTTACTTACCTGTATTCTGCAATCATAACAAAGGTCATTTCTGCAGAGTATATTCGGAACGATTAATGATAGAACCCTCTAGGAAATTGCACTTCATAGGCATCTGCTAACTTTTCGAAAGCTCAGCCTCTACCTCAGGCGCAGTTACATCCTAGTAACTCATTCTCGTGATAATAACGGTTGAAAGAGATTACACCTGCATCTGAAAAAAATACCCTATAATTCAGTCAGCTTCGAACCTTCGATAAAATTCACTGTTATTGGATGGTTGTTTGCTTTATACGCGAAATGCAATCATGGTAGCACTATTGCTTAGATTCTTCTGCATCGGATCCGTGGAAAAAAGCTCACAGTGAAGGAAGAGTTCTATTCCGGGTTAAAGTTTAATCAACTGCCACTGGCAAATGTGTGCAACACAAATTTCATGTGAACATATATATATATATTGTTGGTTTAGTTGACCAACGAAATTCCCTCGTTGGCGAATCACTTGAGCTTTCATGTAATGCAGAAAGGTGAACATCGATGTGGCAATAAAGAGAGGAAACAAATGAAAAAATCCCTTAAAGAAATTGGAGATCAAAACTGTAAAGTGAGCCTGTGAGAGAAAAAAGATTCAACGAACCAAGATCTTATTTGTGATGAATAACTTTAGGGGGCGAGAAAAAGCTAATCACGTTTAGCTTGATGGTAATTTTTTTAGGCAAGTCTAATCCCATACGCTGCGAACGATAAGTTTTTTTTTTTAAACAATTTATGTTGGCTTAAGAATTAGAAGAAATCGAATCGTGCAAGACGACTTGTCAAAAATTCCTCAACAAAAGCTTCACTTTGGGCGCGAAAAACCATGACTTCCAGAAGCAGCAGTTTTCCAGTTTTCCAAGGATTTTTCACTTTTTTCCTTGAAAAAAGTCTTGGATTCTGTAATGAGTAAAACTTGCTAAATGTTTCGTCCCCTATTTCCCATATACAAATTTATATGTAGCCGGTTCTTTTGGTACGGCCTAAGATTTATTCATCACCGCGTACAGCATTCAATCTGATTGCGCATCGTGTTCGGGAAGGTAATTTGTAAAGCACATTGAACACAATGCACAAAGATAGCAGCCGCTAACAATAGTCTCGAGCTCATTGATCAACTATTCTTATTGTGGCTCGCTGAAAACAAAGGAATTTACCAACACAATGATTTTCTACGGAAAATGGGCACTTCATTCATTAAAACTGTAAATAATCATCATTTTTAGGCTAGCTGGCAAAAGCATTTTCTCTTCGCTTTTATATGTCCCTTGTTGCTTGAAAACTTAACATGATTATATATATGGAGAGAGAGGGAGGGAGGGAGAGAGAGGGCATTTTTCCGAAGAACTGCAGTACAAAAAATAATTGCGACTGATTTTGGAGAGTGTTTCTTGGAAAAGATGCAGCATAAATGCACGAAGAACAATGGCAACTGAACACCATTCTTACATATTTTTAACCAAACTGATCAAAATGTTCGGTATAAAAATGGAGCAGCTATCTACTGTAGATATGGAGCTTGTAGAGGTGTTTTCTCCTTTTTCGGTGAATAATCTGATGGCACAACTCCTCAGTGGTCCTCTGCACGGGTTAATGCCACAAATAACATTATTCCACGTTCCCGCATAAATTTCTTTTCCTCCATGTATAAGATGGTATTATCTGAGTGTCTAACAGGTCGTCAACTTCACCAGTTGGAGGGCCTCTTCATTGAAAAACGCTACTCGTGTTGCTAAAGAACGAATTCTTAGATGAATCAATCAGCTCGATTTATCCGAGAATAGATTTGAAAACGATAGTGAAAAGCAGTTTTTTGCTCATTCCCTTTTTTTATTTTGTTGAGTTTCATCGGTTTTCACTTGGTTATCCTAAGCACGCGCCATTTTTGCAACCATGTCTTTAAATTAGCATAACCAGTGTTTCAAGGATAAATCCTGAGCAATGTGCGGAGAATGCTGCGTCGTTCTACAAGTGGACGGAGCTCTTTTACATGTCTCAGACAATATTTAATGGATCGTTACTTGAGGGAAAACAGTCGGAATGATAGTTACGTTAATTTCTTTCGTCGGTTGTGGAAGTTGAAGTAAGGAAGAAATTATTTTCCGTTTGAATTTCAGTGAGATTCAACATTATCATTACGAAGCAATGGTAGTATTAAAACTCACTAAAATTATAATTTGCCCATGAAATATCAATATAGAATATGCAAATGGCCGAATATGCAAATTGTGCGGAGGGCTTTGCAACCATAACTTTCTCTGTGAAGGCCAGTAACAATTAAGGAGTGGAATAACATTCGGCTTACTTCATCGCAGAACTGATTTGTTAGAGCTTTTATTATACGATTTTCATAGCAACTGACATTTTCCTCCTCCCTTTCTTTTTATTCAGAATGGAACTGTGCGTGGTGATTCTTCGATGGATGCTGAAAAGCGGAAAATGAAGCGAACGTTGTTTAAACTTCATTTTTCTCGACCCAGATAACAAAAGTGCCTCGGTTCACAGTGTTGTGATGACCTGTGTAAAGCAATGCGTTAGTGAATGAATCATCGCTCGCCACTAATCTCTAACATTTGGCAGTGAAAATCTTTACCATTTGATGAATGCCAATCGATGATTCAACGAACATGGGGGAGGAACAATTACCCAAATATTTTAATAGTGCTTACAAAAACACTATGATCATTTAATCCACAATATTCCTCCCGATTGCATCATTTCACTTTCATCAGTATAGTGATGTAAGAATAAAGAAAGCACTAGCAGCGATATTCGAAGCGGCCAAAGGACGTTCTTTCGAGGCAGAAAAAACAGCTGTCATAAAAATCACCTCAGCTTTACTTTCCTTATGGTGCAAAAATGAAGACAATTCGAGATCGGAAAAGAAATATGCTAAGCACGAGAAATAACCCCTAAATTAGTGAAAGAATCCATCAACGAAGAGTTATTTATATTTCGTTGCAGCGTAACGTACACTTACTGAAACAGTGAAAGGCAATGATGTGCACATCTCTAGGATGATATGTTCGGTTCATCTGCACTCTCCATGGATATAGCTTTTCATAAAAATCTCGATGAAATTGCATCTGTCCAAATCGTGGATCAGATTTATTGAGTCATTCCTAAACGACGTTGTGACAGTAGAGAGGGGAATCAAAGGGAAGAAAGCAGAATAAGTTGATGAAATCGTTTCATAAATTTAAGATTGTTCAGTAATCTTGTATTTATAAGACATAATTGGTGGAAATTGTCGACAGCCTTATCCTTGAAAGCTTTTACTATTCAAGGAAAGCATATTTTGTATTTTAAAGCTATTACTATAAAAAAGTTTGAGTTTTGCTTCAAATAACGATATAAGTGAATCACCTTCATCCAGCGGCTTTAACCTTGCTCTGCAAAAAATGGCTTTTCCGAATTGCTAAGCAGCTGGAAGATTATCAAAAACACCCAACTGTCGTGCGCTTTGTTGATGTCATCGTTAAGCATTATTGATCGGTCTTCTTATAAATTTTGCTGCTTCGCTAAGTGAATCTAAATGACGTAATTGCGTTTGCACCTGTGCACCTGTGGAATGAGATGTTCAAATTTATCGTCACAAAAAAAAGCCGACGAAATGGCATATGGTGCCCGAAATAATGACAGCTTGTTGAATGGGTCAGAATGAAGGCGTTATTGGAACTGCTGGGAGATTAACAGTGGAAGCGATGCATAATATGGACAAAAATGTGTTTTCACAAACCTTAAGTCACATTTTCAAGGGACTATTACCGCAAAAAAATTGTCGAAAGATGAATCGGCCGCCTATAACTGGCGAAAACTGAAAGGGAAATTTCTCACGGATGAAAATGAAACATGATGAAGGTATGCTTGACGTAAGTTTTCAAAACACCTCAATGCATGAGAGAGGCGCCCATCCTAAGAACGGAGCTCCTCTACCATGCAGTTTTGTAAATTTCTTTTTGGTGGTGCCATTCTTCGATATTTTCTGCATGTTCATCTTTATCTGCCTATTCGATGGTTCATCTCTGAAGGCACTGAAAAGAAATAGATATTCATAGCATTTAGCAAATATCTTGTGCTATAGAGTGACTAAATGCACCAAATATTCGGTAAAAAGGCCTACAAGGATATTGAGGCGAAAAATTGCGAAACTGCCTGCTATGCAATTTTCGCCGATCTCGTAACAAGGAAGCAAATTTTTTTCGAAGGTCAGACGGCTAAACTTGCGCATGTCTGCTCAACAGATTCCAGTGTTTACTCGCTTTTTCAAAGATGCAAGGTGATTTTGAAAGCTCAAACAGTGTGGTAGGTTTTCGATCAAGTTTCGCTAAGCCCCAAATCGGTTGACGTAGGACCTCTCGTACTTAGAAATTTTGGCTTGTCGGCGATTCAGTGAACGCCTTTTTTCTTGAATATGGCAGTGCGCAACACTCATTCTGCAAGAGAATTAGTCTATGGAAATACTGGCAAATTTCAGCGATGATTTTTTGCTTTGAGCGTTGCGCTGAATTGAGAGCCAATTGGTTGCATTGCACAAAAAAATTTAATTGTCTTTGTGCTAATTTCGCTGCCCTCTAAAAGGGATGAGAAAAAAATTGTTTAGAGGAATCACTTCTTCGTGAAGTTTGCCGCATGAAGAAAAAACGAACGTCTATGTACCATAAACAAATCAATTCGGCCATCAGCACATACCTAAGCAGTCGATCTACTTACGAGATATTCGCTTCAAAATTAGCACAAAATTGCTTCAGATTTTAGAAGACAAAGCTGACAGATTGATGGACGCACTATTTAAGGACACCGCAACCATAAAGAGGGACGCAGCGACACGAAAACATTTCGTGTCCGTTCATTGATGAACGTATAAAATCTGTTTTCTTTGCCAGCCTTTAACAAAATATTTGACTAATTTTGAGATTTTTTTCTATTTTTTGCAATACTCGGTAGCCTCAATCGACGATCATTGTTAGCATTTGTAATCCGAAATTTTAATAAGACGAATTACTCTTTCGTAGATCGAAAGCTTAAAGGATAGAATAAGATTTCAAAGAATTTCATAAGTGGTTTCAAGTCGCTTGTAAATTGCCAGTATATAAATCGTAGAAAATTTCCTCAACATCCTTGTTTTGGGAAATTTCTCCTTGCCCACAGAGAACTCGGAAACGCAAGAAAGAAATTGTGGCGAATTAGAATCATTGTAGTTATCATTGCGGTGATATAGTAATAATTGTAGTAATCATTCAGTGGCAAATCAGTGGTAACGTTTTGCATCCAAAAGTTGGAAAGAAGTACTAACCGGGCGTTTACTGCGTTAACCTTCATCTAGTGCTTTCTTTGGTGGACGCTTACCTAATTCGACGCGTATTTGAGGAGTATGTAATGAATTGTCAAGACACCTGGGGAAATCGTCTTAGTTGGTGATACCCAAAACTAGGCAGATGACTTCAAATCCTTCTGTTAAAGCCCTTTTGATTCAACCTCACGGAAATTGGGTCGTTGAAGCCCTCCTTCTAACATCTTTTAGCAATAACCATAATGCTGACGTGCTGCTCTGAAGACAATAAGCGCTACCTGCGGCTTTCCTCTGATTTCTTATGCAATAAAATACCTGACGCAATTTTTCTAAATATCCGCTGATATGCAAACGGCGCAAGAGATATGAGTGCTCAGTGTTTGGCCATTATCTACCTCTAGACTTCGAATATGCATATGAAAGTCCAGACATGCAATTATAGACCATTGGGCCACGCGCAAGGAATATGGATGTCATGCTAGTCTTATCGGATCGACCTACAGGATGCCTATACTTGGATGAGACGGCCTTTGATAGCAGTTCATCCTGTGCGGACAATGAAACATTTGCCGTGCATTCTTGTGCATTTGCTATTCGTTGTTGTGAATTGCACCAGCTTGCAATCGGCTGCTGCCACATACTTTTTGCACACCTAACAGAATGCGTTGCAGCGCACAAAACGCAACGCCATATGTTCGCCCACTGTTGTTGAGCATTTAAAAAAATCAAAGTGAACCTCTTTTTAAAAGGCTCGGCTCACAGTGCACCTCATTCAGACGTTGCTTTGCACTCCTCAGAATCCGCCTAAGTATGCGATAAGTTACTCCATTTCCTGTATTCGAACGTTACCAACTCCTTGCATTTAGCCGTACCACCACTCTTAAACTTCCGTATGTTTGCCTATAAGATCAATGTAATGATTCTCCGGTAAAGCCTTAAATTGATTTAGCCTTGGCCGACTTGTCTGTCTACATTCAGCGTCATCTAACACCTATATATATTATATATATATATATATATATATATATATATATATATATATATATATATATCGTTCACGTTTATTTTGATTTCTATAAAGTTGCTCTCTTGCGATTTTTAGTCATATTATCATAAGCCAAATTAAGAAATGGATGTAATAGTAAATATCCCCACTAAATAAGCTATGCACGTAATTTTACAGCTTAAAGCAGCTACACGAAGGTGCTTATCGAACTTGGATTGTTTTGCTCGTGACGCACAAAACAGCACGTCCAGATTTCACTTAAGAGAGCTTTTTTGTTGAGAAATCGACAAAGAGGACCACTGATGCCAATTCTTACTTTCCTGGTAGATAGCTGGCTCGTTTCTAATGCCTTCTGGTGGTTTGCTTATTTGCGTTTCCTCAAAAAGTTTGCATGAATTTGCTTTTCTTCATTCAGAAAAATAGAAAGGAATGACCACAAGGAAGTAGAAATAACAGCATACAATGCTATATTAGGGTAGTAACATATACCGGTAAAATTTCGATCATTCATACCCTTCGGTCAGCCCTCTCGAAGGTTTAAACATGATAGCCCTTATGCGATAGGAGCGGTGGGTGGGCACTATACGTATAGATCAGAAGCTGTGGCACAAAAAGAATGGACTGGTTTATCACTGCTATGATTCAAAAAAAGGAAAACAGGTGAAACTCTATTTGCATGAAGCTAATCGACAATCATTACGTTTTTTCTTCGAAGTGTCGCCTTTATTTCAAGTTTCCTGTGCTTTTACCAGTCCACTCGATACTTTCGTACTGTCAAAAAGTGCTGATGATGTGGACAGTGAATTTAAGTACTCAGCATTGCAAGATGAGACCACACTCGTTCTGGTGACAGTGCGCTCTGAGAAGTCCCTTAAACGTTGATTCCAAACCGCTACAATAAAGTGTGACATTCGAGGTAAAAACTTTTTTAGCCACGTGTAAAGAGGATAGGAAATGGATGAGCTACTGGGTTCACCAGACGCTTATTCGCAAACAAACATTTCGGTAGAGTCATTTTGAATGATGTCTGCTTTCCCACGCAGTCAATGTAGCGCCGTGAAAGCATTAGGCGGAAAAAGTCGTTGATCCTTCATGTTCCATTTTGCTTCTAGCTTTTGCACCATAAAGTCTTTCTTGATAGAGGATGTAAAATATGCTGCCATCCCCTTTTGTCTTTAATTGGTGCGTCGTTCTTTGCTTTCTTATTCCACTGCTTTCCGAAAAGTTGTTGCAGCTTCCAAAGCTGAAAATTCTTAACGCAGAAATGAGATCTTCGGCGAAAAGAATATGGAAAAAATAATTCTAGGAAACACAGAATTCTTGAAGCATCTAAATGTTACTCGTCGCTAGCTAAAGCAGCCGCATCTTCACAACGACCCGCAAAAAAAGCTTTCAGAGTATATATACATATCTGCTAATCGTCATGTTTTGCGATAGCATTTGTTTGAATCCACCTACATGTTTTCGAAATATCTTTTCCGAATGCTATCCCAATTGTTGTTATTCTCGTTCAATAAGATGTACTCTACACAATCACTGCTTGTTGCTGTAGGCGGTGCAAGCGTTTGCTTAGACGAGAACATAATAAATTTGTTTCGCGTTAGCTAAGTAGAAGTGGATATCTGCACGTTGAGTTTCACTGATGCATACACGTTGTCAGAGAATTCTTGATGCAGTTAATTTAGGC
This sequence comes from Parascaris univalens, assembly GCA_037576465.1. Lineage (NCBI taxonomy): Eukaryota > Metazoa > Nematoda > Chromadorea > Rhabditida > Ascarididae > Parascaris > Parascaris univalens. The sequence goes on from CM075173.1 coordinate 226,258,564, forward strand.
AATGTTTCTAATTGACTTTTCGCGGTAAGATTGTGTCAACTAGGTGTCACCAAGTGTTCGAATTTGCTTGCGGAGCTTTGATACAGTTCAAGTTCTACCCGTAAAAAGTGTATCAAACCAAAGGAATATATATCGTGAAAAGCGTTATAACCGGCAAAAAAGAATGTGTTTGGTACCTCTAAAGAAATAGGCAAATGTTTAGTTTTTGAAGCACATCATTCACATATACATTTTTGCTTCAAATATAGCTCTTTCTTTCAAAGAAACATCACTAAAACATTGAAGAAATACTGAAGTACCTCACAATGGTCAATTTCTGAAGGTTTTGCAGATTCATAGAACACAGCTATGCCATGCTGAAGGACTTCCTGGAATACATCTTTTTTAGTTAGAACGCTCCTTGTCAGAATTGAAATCTCTTTCTTAAACAAGCGTAATTGGGCTAATATTTTACGAGCCGTTGCTTTAATGATGTTTTTTTGCAAAACTGACTCAACAGACATCAGATTTTTTTGAGCGCTTCTCATGTTTCTCTCCACCTGCAGGCATTTTTTTCGCCACTTCTCCTTATGCATCGAAAAATTGGACCATTTTTTAGTCGTCTTTGCTTTGATCGGTGCCTAATGAGTTAGTCGGATGCAGCAGTATGAACGTCTTGCACAAGTTTGCATGAGCTGATTGAATCAAAAGTGTAGCTTACCAGAAATGCCTTGAGAAAATCAAACAAACTTTCACCACTTTGAATATAATTTTATTTCCCACACTTCTCTTCTTTTTACTGCTATCGGTGCATTTCATTTGTATATCACACACTACGAAACGTTATTGCTCTTCATTGGATTTTCAAATACACTTTGCTCAACCAAGTTCATATCTCGTGAATACGCAGTCATAGCAGTCGAACTCTAGCAAGATGCCTCCATAAATGTAATGTTTACATTGTCGCCTGTCGAAAAGTGCAATACTTGTAGCTTACGCCCTCAAGCTGGAGCCATCAAAGGATAGCTTCTCCACCGAAGGTGGACTCAGCTCGGATGTTAGTAGACGCGTCACGCGTACCATCGTCACCCGTACCAACTATGGAACATCCGGAACCGAGACCAACATTTCTCTAGGGTGAGTTTTTGAATGCACACGGATATGGGTGCGACAGGTAAGGACCTCCTACAGCAGCGCAATGATCAGTCATGAAATTTTTTCCTAGCCTTCCACGCTCAATTGAAGTGTCATCCATTATGTTTACTCAAACATGTAAATCATTTTCTGTAGAAGGGTCTAACGTAGAACGATCTTCATCTGAAGCGGTAGTGAACTCCTCAGCCTATGTGATGGAATCACAACCTCATTGAAGCCGTGGTATATTTGAAGAAACCAAGAACATCCTCGGTTCGGTATGGTCTTCCATGTCAAGTCATTCAGTTTCAGCAATTTAAATCTACGTTCGGGACGTGTTAAACCATGAGCGAAACTTTACCAGCAAACAACTATCAAGTAGCTTTGCCGTGGAGGACGAGATATTTCGAAGGCTTTGATGACTCAGAAAATTAGCCCATCCTATTTTCCATATGCCTGAGTGGACCGCTGAAAACTTCTGCCTAGAATGCTTTCCTTCTTTCGTTGCTGTGAAAACCTCAAGTGCTTCCGCCTGGACTTATTTTCCATGGTGCAGCCTAAGCGCTTTAGAAATGCTTTGGGGCTCAGAAACAAGGAGCAACGCATTTAAAATCAAGCATAATGTTTGAAAGGACACCAGTTTACCTTCATACACTGACACCTGTGTACCTTTATGTACCTGTGGGGTGCGCAGTCACAGTGGAAAGGAAATGAGGATATAATTTTACTTAACGGCAAGACGACAGTATCCATGCACGTCGAATGATACTACGTGCACAGATATGCGAGGTTGCGCCCGCAATCAAGGTCCTTTCAAGAGCGACGTAAAAAGGCAACAGCCTCTTCCTCCTGAGAGCTTGCTATAGGTGACCATGCAATCATTAGGACATTCATATGTCACAAAACATCCATAGCACATTTCACAGGACGTCCCACTTTTCTTCTGCTGTACTGTGGTCTAAAGCTTCACGCTAAAATTCAGGGCCGGTGTGGCGGCTGATGCGACTTTCTTCGACTCCACAGATGCGGTTACTGCCGACGTGCTTCTTTCATCATCTGATGTGCACAGTTCCAGCATCTCGACTGCGCAGCTCGACCGAGCCCACGATGACCTAAGCAGCTTCAAAAGGCGTATCGACGCCAACACTGAAGAGCAACGCGAACATGCTGACGTCATGGCCAGTCTTCAACGGAAGGTCAGGTTTTTCTAAGCCGATTCCGGCTTTTTGTAATGCCTCCAACTTTCCATCTAAAATCTATGATTTTCTTCATCGTACCCTTGTGGCCTCTCGCTCAGTGACAGTATACATGGGTGCCCTAACTACTGTGTTTCCTAGTACCTCGACACCGATCCCAGCTCTAGCTCCCATAGTGAGAGCTGTTGTGAACTTCTTACTCAGTTCTCATTCTTGCATTGGCCATTGCATCTATACCTACACTTATACAAGCGTTATTCTTTTCTGTGCATGATGAAAGATTATTCCTGCATGCAATCGAATTAACACAAAAACAATGCAAATTAATGCGAATAAATACGAATAGTCATTTTTCAAATAATGATAAAGATACGGTTTTACTCTGGATAAAATATGTTGCGCAAAGCGATAAGATTGCTCATTGACTGATAAGATAACAAAGCAACATCCATTTCGAATAAATCCTCTAGAAAAACTTGACATTGAGTGAAAGCTCTCATTACGGTGCTGTTCGATTAGGTTGAGGAATATCGTCGCCGAATCGCGGATATTGAAAGCCAAATTGCTAGTCAAAGAAGCGATGATAGAGTCACGTTCAATATTACCGAAGTAGGCGGTGAAACATGGACTCCTGAAGTTCAAGGTCTTGGCGCTGAATATGAACTCGCTAGCCGACTGGATGATGAGCGTCGAAAGTTTGTTCTATTTCTTTACCGATGAAGTTCTATACCACCGAAAATTTTTGCACCTCACGACTACGTCAAGAAGATATTCATTTGTTTTTAAGCAATCATGATTGCTTTATCATAGGAAGGTTTCTTCCTTCAAAGAAATACTGGAATGAAAGAGGGATTTGCTTATATCACAATTAACAGTTGAATAGATCTTACCCCTCGAACTTCTAGTTTATTTCTTATCATAGTTGGAAATGCCTAATGGATGCAAAAAAACCATTCCACACATCTTCGTAATAACTTGGAATTTGCTTTTGGAGTTTAGAATTCATTCACTGAAATGTTATTTTCTTCATAGGATACAAGAGAAGTGCAGACACATGTAAAAACCGTTCAGATTTCAATACCGATCACCCGTTGAATCAAACCATTTTTCTCTAAGGAAGCTCATTGCGCTTTTAATTTCACTACTTGAAGCAGAAGACTTTCCTCAGGAAGCTAAAATTTAGTTCACCTTTGTAATGTGAATCGAGCAAGCATCCATTGTTTAGCTCTAAAATTGTGCTCTAAACTCTAAAATACACAATGAGATATAAATAAAAGTTCATTTAGGAATGAAGAGTTGCGATTGATGAACACACAATTGCACTCGGAAATTCAACGCCTACAGCAGCAATATGATTTCAATTTGAAAGAGAAAGAGAGAAGCTATCAAATGCGTGAGAGGGTTCGTCTTATCTAATTAATAGCTCATAGGCAATAATAATGAGCCAATAGTGATCTTAACGCTTTTTAAAAGAGGTATACATATGAAATGAGCGACACGTCTAATCACATTATTAAAGGAGTTTTTTCTTCGTTGAAATAACAAAAATGCTTCTTTTTAGCCTGCAGAAGCTCATACAACATATATATATATATATATATATATATATATATATATATGATTGCGAGTTCCCATAAAGCTTCGTCGTGAACCTGCCAACGCTGTCAAAACAGTTGCATGCAATAGCAGAATGTTTCGCGATCTGCATGTGTATCACCAAACATATACCGAGATTGAAGGAAATCGCCAATTTCGATGAATTTTTCACTTGCACGCAATAATAGATTTTCATTTTTACTTTTTATTTTTATTCTTTTGAAGAATCTGGCACAGTATTTGAGCGAAGAACAGAAGAAGATGATGGACTTGTGGGCTGAACTTCAACTGGTGCGTAGACAATGTGCTGAATTCAAAGATCAAACCGAGCGCGACCTAGAGAATCAGCGTAATGAGTTCGTCAAGGTGATGCGCAGTGTTGGCGGTGTGGCTCGACAGCTTAATCTCTCGGTATTTGAGGTATCGCTAATGCTCTATGAAAGTTGCAACGGTACAGATATAGTTACTTAAGCAACTCGTCGTTTAGTGCCTCCATGAAGGCACTTATGACTAAAAATTTGGAAATTTAATGCAACAAGCCGACACTGAGAAGAGAAATGAGAAAATCATTTAGGCATTGCTCGAAAAGACTGGCCAAGCAAAACGAAGACAAGCAGAAGGCTTAGTCGGAATGTCCTTAGGATGTATAAAGTGCTACACGTTGGGCAGATTCATTGCATTTGCGGATAAAGAAATCCCCTTCTTCTGCCGGTGACATAACGGGAGGGAGCGGAAATATGCTGAAGACATATTTTGAGCAAAATTTCCCACTCGCACTAAAACTCTGCTCTAAGGATTCAACAATCGAGGGCGGAACGGTGATAAACCAGGACACTGTGTTGATGGATGCGTTGAAGAGATTTCGTGAGCAGCAAACCATCCCTGCAGGCGCATCGATTGAGGATTATAACGCACTCATGAAGAAGTGAGCGTCTTGTATTTGCTCTGTGATCACATTAAAATTACATTCAGTTTTTTTGTAGAAACGGAAAACTTTGTTAGAAAGCTTTCCAGTATGTGTATATATGTATATATATGTCGATATACTGAAAGTAGTATATATGTATATACTACATATGTACATATAAAAGTATATAAATATATATATATTCATATTTACATACTTTTATTTTATTGTCTATTTTATTCTCGTCTACTAAAAGGATTATACGTTTCGTTCTGATGATAGCCCTTGTATTACTCAGGTGTTCGTGTCAACGCATCTTTAAAATGACAGTTTTAATTTAATATGTGCCATTCATTTGAATGAGATATCATTTACGAGAATGTAGATGAATTTAGCCGTAATCCTGTTCTATCTTCCACTTCTCTGCAGTTGGAGAATGTTAAATTATGGTGAAGTTTCAGAGCCTTTGATCACGAGGAAATTGAAACGCCTCACGGGAAGTAAGCAGCAGATTAATGAGGATACAATTTCTCAGCATTCATTTAGTTGCGAATTAATTCCAGTTTAACCTTCGTTTTCACTCCTAGAAATATCTTCTTACTTCATCCGGCTTTTTTTATAAGCGTAATCAATGTGCCTGAGTGAAACGTCAAAGGTAGGAGCTGAAATAAGAATTTTTTTTTTCATCAACAGGTATGAAGAAGCTATCGAGAGGATTGTTGAACTTGAGTCACGCGGAGATGGAAATGCTGGCAAATTGGCTGCACTTGAGGCTGAGCTCAAGAGAACAAGACAGCGCCTCGCCGAAAGTCAAGTAAACAATTCAAGTTACACTGAAATAAACTATGAAAACAAAAGCACCTAGGAATAAGTAAAGTAAATCTATAAAGCCCTTATAGTCTTGTGCTAACCGAAGGACATCTAACAAGAGGAGGAATGAGGAAGGGCAAAGGAACGGAGGTGAAAGACGTGGATTAATTGTGCTGTTCTCTTTCTTTTATATAAACAACTTTAATGTTCTCGTTTATAACTTTAATGACAGATTTTAATCTAAAAGTTGATTGCAACTGCAGGAGGTTTTGCATAAGTTGCACACGCTTGCTAAGGAATCGGTGCGTAGTGAAACAATCAAGCGAACGAGATCTCTTTCACCGTGTAAGTTCCTCAAAACCACCTCAAATAATATGATGATAGAAAATGTAGCAAAAACTGGCCACAATATCATTCCTTAGAGATAGGAAAGTAGTTGAGGTCTTGAAAATTTGATACCTAAGAAGAAGTTTGATAAAGGCGATAGGCGAATAATTACAGTGTTTACCTGCTACGTTATGGAGAATTATTTTTCGTCTTAACTATCGTTAATTATGACTAATTGCATGAATTTCCCATATACTACTCAATTTCTCTTTTATCGAGTTTAAGGTGAGCATATCTTAACTTAAAGCTCCGACTCTGGAGTCGTTTTGAACCATAAATTCTTCATTAATTGCAGCAGGTCACGTAATACCATCAGAAGTATTGCGCAGTGTTCGACATGCGATACGAACCCGCGATAATGAACTGCAACAGCTACAGCGTAAGCTAAAGAACGCTGAACTGCAGGTGAGCAAATATTTCAGTACTGTTAGCGTTTACATCGCAATTGCACATTTCCTCACACTCTTGTTGAACTGATCTCTTTACCACTCTTTTCAAGCCGAATTCACCATAAATATTTCTATAATAGAATCGTCTCAACGTGTAACATGTATTTTGCATAGTTGCATATCACAATTGAAATCTGCACTGTAGGAAAGATTCGTTATTTCTAATAAATTCAAACCTAATATCCCCTCAGTTTTTTCGGACTCTGTCCTATCTTGATGCCGACCGATTATTGCTGATCTATGAGGCGTGGGTAGAATTTAGCACATCTGCTAAATAGCGACCAATATCTTGTGCTGGACGTAAATATTCATTTTGTATGCAGTGTCGATCTCTACATACGATCTCTATATATGTTTTTTTTTTCTTTCACTAACGTTTGCGAAATTCGCTTTTACGAATTGCATGTGATGATGCAACCAGCATTAGCACATATTTATTGCTGAGCGTCTGTTAGCCAATAAGTTGACGGATTGTGATAGTTATTTTGTGTCTCATTGAACTAAATCTGATATTAGCAAATCCATATTTGTAGGATATTCAAGCGTAAAATCACAACGGTGGTTATTTATTTCATATAATTCCCTTCATTTATCATTTCTTGGTGTTTTGCATTCATTGTGAATATGAATAGCTTCACGAAATGCACGCAGTGGATAAATCTTGTTGCCTCTCGTAAGATACGAACACGAATGGAAAACGACTCTTGAACGTGTGTTATATATAACTGCGTCAACTGTGTTATATAACACGGTTACATATTAACAAAGAAAATTTTTCAAGTAATTTGACCAAATAGTGATTATATTCCTTATATATGCATTGGCATAATTTAGATCAGCGAAATGGTGACTCGCTTTGAGAGCGCAGAAGAGACACGCAGACGATTGGAAAAGCAGCTAGCTGACGCAAAGAGAGACATTAATATTCAGTTAGCGAATTACTTCTTTTTCTTTTTTCTTAAACTTAATATCCACAGCGGTGAAATTCCACTAATTTATTTTTCATTTCCGTTCTACTTTATATGTAAACTTATTTTGCAGTCATTAAATTATTCTAACTCCCTCCACGTGTACGCATCTATCTGTCAGTTTAATTTCAAGCAGTGAATGTTAACGAAATTTACTGCGGACAATTCGTCATCAACGAAGAACCATTTTCATATATTTTTCCGCTTCCGGCAGACCTTTCGCTAGAGGAGACCTTTCGCTCATTCGCATTTCAGAAAATAATTTCTGCATTTGACAAAATTTGTCACCTCATCGAATAAATAGTTAGTTGGCCTATTTTTCAATTCAGCAGCTTTACTTCAAGAGTCGAAAAAACTAATATTATTAATTTTTCTGTTTGATTGTTAATGCAGTCAGCGGGGTTTTTGCTTAATAGAGAGGTAAAGCTTGTATTTTATGCTAGCTTGCGCTGCATATATTTTTCTTCTTCAATTCAAGAAAAATTGCTTTTATTTCAAAGAATAAACCAGATGGAAATAATAAGGCCCCAGTGAAACATTACTTCATTATAGGCCATTGAAAGGAACATTTCTGCTAGATAAAATAAGCTTACCGTTAAATTTTTCGCGTCTTCATATGCAACCGCTGTTTTTTTCTTGTCTGTTTCTTGTCATCTATGACTTTACAGGTTTTTTCGGTTTCTAACTAGAGAAACGATAAGCAGGATAAGTTAGAATACCTATAAAGGATATAATAGAACCGGTTGAATCTATTTAAGGGCAAAATCAGTGGAAGATGCCACACGAGAAGTTAGACGTCTGGAGGAGCGTCTGCGAGCATCGGAAGTCGAGAAAAACGTGGCCGAAAGTTCGCGTAAAAAACTCGAGGAAGAAATCCGCAGACTACGAGTGTAAGCTGTAATTTCTATATTATTCGCACGCAGCTGTAGTGGCTTTGTTTTTTTTTTCCACTTCCGATTGCCATGGTTTCCTTTCGGAGAAAGGGATCAGTCTAACAATCGCAAATGAAGAAAAGTGTTCTTTGTAATCGCTTTCACAGAGTGTGTTCCTGTTCTCCGAATATTTCTGTACCTTTAAAATTTTGATGTCTTCATCATATTTCTCGAGTTCTGGAAGACTGAAATACTTCCCACTATGCCAAAGATATAAGTAAAAAGCATCATGTTCAGACTGCGTGAATTCGCCGGAAAATAGGAATAGCACTGCTATCACAACAAATATTAGCCTTGCTGGGAAAACACCTCGCGGCAGTATTGCCAGACCTAGCACTTTCTGTGGATTATAAGGGTTCAAAATTTAGCCGGATTTTTGTGAGGTCGATCTCAATCACTATTCTGATTCTTCAGAGTATTCTTTGAGGAATTCTCATAAAAGAGGAAAATTCGGAACGACTTCCTTCGATTATTTGAGGCTATTTACATATTTGGCAGTCTGATAAAAAGTCATTTCATAAAAGTCTTTCCCACCATTTATTTCAAATTTTTATGTAATTTCCTCATCTTATCATTTGTGTTCAGTGTTTACTGCTTGGATGTTGCAGAAATCATAGTAAAAATAAAGTGCTGTTTCAACGAGAATTTCATTGAAGGGAATTTTTGCAGATTTTTTTCTTATAGGATAATCGATCAAACGGACGTTGATGGCTTAAAGAAAGCGCTTGATGATGCAGAATCACAAAAGCGTCACATTGAAGATGAATATAAAACGCGGTATGCTAAAATTGTCATCATCTGTAAAAATTCATTCCGTCGATGGAATTAATATATTTCACAACAGATGGTGTTGTGATACGAAGTAATTCCATTGAGAACTAAGATGGGGAATATGGGAGATGATGAAATATGAGGAAAAATGTTCGTGATCTTTATCATCGTAATAAAAAGAAATATATGGGATGATTGATCTTCCGTATGAAGAAGATATGGCTGAAAAGTTTTTCTGTTATACAAAAGTTTCAAGGATGGATCTTATTCTGATTCTGTGATCCTTTCTGCAGCATTTTTAATTTCCTCGGTTCATTTTATCATTAGCCTGATATATCAGATATCCATATTAACTGAATTGAAGTAGATATGGCACAAATTAAACTTCAATGTATGACACCTATGCATTGTTACCTTTACGCGCAATAATTTTTAGCATAATGGAATTAACACGACGTATCGATATTCTCGTCGATGATAACAAACGGCTTAAAGGCGATTTGACTGGCGTTAAAGATAAATATAGAAATCTCGAAATCGAATATACGAGTACCTTACGAAAAATTGACGAAAAAGGTGATTTTTCAGTAATTAAAACGGAAGATGAAGGATTTATCTAGGAAAATGACTACTCCGAAATTGATCATGTGATGAACGCGGTTTTTTTTATTTCGTTAACGATTGTATTTGCAAGAAGAAAACATCTTTCATAGTTAAGTACCACAATACTTCAGTTTAAAGACCGACTGTCACAGAAAGTTTCTTTCACTTCGTCCTGGTAGCAGATCGATAGGAAAAGATAGGTCCTATCATTCACATTTCTTCCTCAGCATGTTTTTGGAGGAGGTCTTCCGTAGATTTTTTGCAAGTCGTTTTTGCAGACATATAATCCAATCCTTCTGCAGAATGCTGCTTCGTCAAAAAATATGCAAATGTTGTGAGCATATTAGGAAATGTTTGATACAGATCAGTGATTGCTTCAATTCGATGGCATCTATGAGGTCAAATATCCTAATTTAGATCAAGCGTTGAGGAATCTCGACGAGCTAAGGCATGACCTCTTGAAGGATCTCGAAAATCAACGCGCTCGTTTCGATGCACTTACAACCGAATTTGATCATCTACAAGCAAATTTCGATTCGACGTCGAGGAGTTCTGTTTCGATCGAAATGACCGTCAAAGAGATTAAACAACAACGCGATGAGATTAGGTTCTATACTTGAAATTAATCCTTTCATTCCTTCCAGGCACTGATCACATTTACGCAACAAATACTAAACGACTTCAGTTAGCGAGGCCAAAGTGGTTATTTCCATAAAATGAGGGAGAAATAAATTCTGGAAGCCTCATGTCAAGCGAGATAAAGCAATTGAAAAATTCCTTTGCAATTTTCGTACTCAACAAAAATTGCGATTATATAATAAGTTCAAGATACATATTCGGATAAGGTACCGTAATTTTCACCCTTTTTGGTATATATTCCTCTATAAAGCATAAGAAATTTATGAGAGCAAATTTTTCTATTCAGTAAGCAGAGAGATGATCTTGCACGACAATTGACCGACGTAATGCATAAATTGGAGATCGAAATCAGGAAGAGAGAAGACGTGGAGAAAGCCAGTCTTTGTAAGTGACATTTCTAACACCTTGATTTTCAAATTTTATTAATTTCACCACTGCCTGCCTGTGTGTGTCATCGGTGGAAGTTTTCTCAGCTATCTTGAAATGCAACGACATCAGAGTTACTCTTGTAAAACAGCCAATTGAGACTATTATATACAAATTCGATCGCTATGAGACTACAGTACCTATTCAATATGGACGTGTTAAATTTGCTGACATATAAGCCTTTTCATTCGAGCATGTTCACCTCCATGTAAATAACGAGATGTTAGTTGCGTGAATTCGTTAGTTGCACATGAAAATTGCCTCCATAACGCACTATTCTAACACCATATGTTGTATGAATTTTCTCGTTTGATAGCCAAACTTTATTTTAAAAAGGACTCTCGATGAAACGATTGTGGAGATAAGGTTTAGTTTCATTTGCGCCCGAATTAAAAATGGTCAAAAGAATTAGAGCGTTTCCGTCATGGAATTGATGTTAAACTCTAATAATGGCATCATCAATTGCAGTTAATTTGTTGCAGTAAAGCGGGTCTTCAATCCTCATAAATTGTGCTGAAAAATTATAGAAATTTATTAAGACAAAAGATCTGTTAAAAAAATTGCTTTTTTGCTACTCCAATCGAACCGTAAAGCCTCATATATTTATCGAAAATATGCGAAATATGTACCGAAATCCGTAGTGAAATACACACGACGAACGTCATACGATTGTATTTTTCTCCTTTGGATAACGCATAATTTGTTAACTTCTTAATAAGAAATTTTATTTGCTGCATTTCTGACAGAAGAAATAAATCAGAAGGAATTGTTAGCAAAAAAAAAAATCCAAATGGAAGTCAATTTTCATCCACTAATATACGCTCTCATTTTAGTACACCTTGGAGAGGTTGAAAAATTGAAAGCTCAAATCACCGAATATGAAAGTCAAGTGATGATGTTACGTCGTCATAACGATGAATTGGATACACAACTAAAGACCACAATGGCGAAGATTACGACTCTTGAGAATTCACTCACTTCAGCGCAAAATGAAGTTGTAAAATTATCTGAGCTCAATAGCAAGTTGCAGAAAGAAAAGACCGAAATTATGAGGTTAGCGAACGTCCGTTTATGAATCATCCTTTGTAAATATCCAAGCTTAGCAATATATTATCATCTAAAAAGTGTCCAGAATTTTCGGAATGAAGTTCTAATCATAGAATCTACTCGCGTATTTGCTTCTTATCTTCTTTTAATCAAGGCCGACTCGAACTCTGGAGAAACGGAGAGCGTTTGTTATTGGGCGGATTATACTTCCGAATAGAAAGTTCATTTCTTAAAGCTTCGACAAAAACTGATGTCTAGTATTTTCAATTAGACGAAAGAAATTCTATATACGAATATTTTGCAGCTTGAAGCAGAAGAGTGATATAGAGGTGGATGCGTTGAAGGAAAAAGTGCGTAAACTTGAAAAAGAAGTGGAGAAAATTGAGAGTGAGAATAGAGCACTCCGTGAGAGTGAGGAGAAAGCAAGACAGGCCTACAAAGAAGAAGTAAACAAAGTGCATCAACTGGAAAGGGAGTTGCAAGAAGCCAAAGCAGAAATCGACGAATTAAGAAGTAAGTTCAATGCATACCTTAGTTAAGCATTCATGGATTTGAGCGTAACTTTTTGTTAGCCGTCTGTTGGCTAAGTTGGAGCCATGAGTATCCGCAGATAGTAATTGTGAAGATAGCCTATTGCAGTTATGCTGGGAAAGAATTTGGTTGCCCGAAGTATACTTGAGAGGATGGTGAATGTCGTGTGCTGACTTTGCGCTTGCCATTAGATATTTAGGACTAGATAATGGCGTCTAGTCGGAGTGGTACAATTGGTACCACGAAATCCAGCTAGTGAAGGGAGCATAAATCGAAAATATGTATTTGAAACCACTGGAAAATTTAAAGAAGTTTGATGAAATGATGAAAATATTTTAGGAAGACTTGCTGCACTCGATCAAGAAAATAAAGAACGGCTTGAAAGCGCACTTCGCGGAAGAGGAGGAGGTCAGTTTGAAATTAGATCTTGGAACTTAACTTTCACGACTTATAATGGCCAGATTTGTCAGGATCACAGAATTAATTCTTGTACCATAATTTCAGCCGTTTATATGCTCCTTAATTTTTGGATTCATTGCTGTTGCTAGAGGTAGAACGATATTATATCAAACATAGAAAAGGGAACATCAGGAGTGCTTTTGCGTATGCAACCAGCGTTCGTGCAGAAAATCAATCACTACAATCGAAGTTTTGAAAAAAAATTGTTTTTGTTAACATCAGTTCAAGTTTTCGCGAAAAAGAATGTTATATTTCGTCTTATTCTAATTACATGATTAATGCACTTTCTTTTTTCTATTGCCATTATGTGCACTGCCGCTTATCTTGATAATTTTTTCTATTGGGTGCAACCCTGCTACTATTACCCCTCGCATCAGCAGTGGTTGTGGATTTAATTGTACAATTGGCTTAATGCCCATACTATGAGTTGCAGAGCTTTCTGAAGATAGGCTTTCTGATCGGCAAATTTTATAAATTCTTGAATTGCAGATAAGAGCGACATCTATGAATCGACTCAAATAACTGAAATTAGAGTGAAAGAACTTGGCGATAAGCATCGACTGGATTTGGAAAGACTCGAAAATGAGCGAGTAAGCAGTACTCCATCGTAAACAAAAATTATTCGGGAGATAGGGCGTAACATGTGTTACATCTAACAAAGAAAGTATTATACGTACCAAAGGAATGTGCTATTTTAGTACAATTATTTAAACGCTGCATTTCTTTGGAGCACCAAACGACAAAACTTTTAGCAAATACTGCATTAATAAGAAGGTAAAATCATCTATTGATTCAAAAGAAAACGCAAAATATTTAAAGTAATTATTCCAATATTGTAAACAATACCATCAAACGGTATTTCTCGAAGTTCTAAGATTAATAATGATTATGGAATTCAAAGAAAAAGGTTTCCGGAATGTTTGCGAAAAGCTCGAAATGCCGAATTCCTAAGTTGAAATTGCTGCACTTTTTGCTTTTTCCACTTCGGAATCGAAGGTCGAATCAAAAAACTCCACACAGTCTTCAGTGAACAGATGGTGTCCAGGATTTGATGCAAAATAATGCTGCAGCTCTAAAATTCAGGATGAACTTGCAAGACGCGTCCAACTCTTGGAAGATGAATTAGCCGAGAAGCAACGATTAATCGATCGCCAGAAAGCAGATATCGAAGATCTAAAACGTCAGTACGAAGGTGAAATTGATGGACTTAAAGCCGAATTAAAGAACCTCGAGACGAAATATCAAAACGAACTTGAAGATGAACGCGATCAACATCAACATGTAAGTTCCGTAATTCAGTGCTAACGATATGCAACTTCACTTTTGCTATGCGCCTTTAAACACTTGATTTTCCTGAAAAGTGGCAGGTTTGTTTTTTCCGCTGAGTTTCTTCACGGTCATCCTGAGGATAGCGCCTATTGTGAGGTGAATCAAGTTTATCCCCAGAATCGGCTAAGTATTCAAAGAATTCGATCCACTCAGCCAAAAAAAAAATAACTGCACTAATCAATATTTTGCAATTCTTCTTGAGGTTCATTAGAAGGACATCATTACTACTCATTTAGAAGAAAGAAAACCCTATGTGATGATGTCTTTAGCATATTTGAAGTGTAGTAATAAAATGACAGTTACAGACACACTGTTTCGCTGAAATATAAGAATTATTTAAAGTGAGATACTTGTTTTGCCAACTCTTTGATGAATAAATCCTGCTTTGTATTAAAAATTTCTATCTCGATTGTTTCAATTTTCCCATTTTCACGAATAGCTTTTATTGATCACCACATTTCAATGTATTTCTTGAATGGCTTCTCATGATCTTTAGCGTCGCTAGGTCAAAGTTTTCCTGCGGGCATTAAACTTCATAACTTTAATTTGGTTGAGCGAAGATTTTAGCAGCAGAAAGGTTAGTGAAGTTTTCGACGAAATCCTCGGTTCGCAATTTCCGCCTAATCGCTCTTTTTGTCGCTAATTAAATGTGCGTCCAAAGTTTTTTTCGTCTCTTTAATGTTGATTTGTTCTTCTTGCTTCTTCGATTAGCTACCAATGCTGTATTTTCTAATCTTCTTTCCCATCGGCGGTATATTTCTCTTGATGCAGATTATCGATTTGCTCGCTTAATGTTTCGGTCGATTTGAAACACTTAACTGCTATCATTTTCTTGCTGGATGCTCAATCAATTCACCTGCAATAACATTAACTCTTTTATAGTATTTCTTATCTCTCAGTCATGGAAATTCCAATTTTCCTGAGGATTCGATAGATGCGATGTCAAGTTTATTCTAAACCTAATCTTCTCTTGAAGCGTTGCATATTTTTGTCGTTCATACTCTAACTGGTTGTTTTCGCAACTAGAAATGATTTTTAAACCTAAAGAAACTGATGGAGAAGTTTTACTTTTTATTTTTTCAGGAAATAGATTCGCTGAAAGCGGCTGAGGACGACTATCGAAATAAAATAAGTCTTCTAGAGAAGAAACTTGAAGAAGCGCTCAATAGGGAGAAGAATCTTGAGAAAGAAATCCTTGATTGGGAAGAGAAGTACGAGACTCTGAACAAAGAAATTCAACGTGTACGCGATGAACTTGAAATCGTTCGTATTGATGCCGAAAAGGTGAACATTTCCTTAAGATTTCTTTTTTTAAAAATTAAATTTCCATTTTCAAGGCTCATTATTCCAGCGATATATCCATGTTTTTACGTTGTCTCAATAGGAATTCTGAAGAAAAATTGAAGAGAATCTCTTGAAAGTCGTAGTTTTATCATATCTTGGGCGAAGAGAATCACGTCTGGTCATATTTAAATAATCTGATGTTTCGAGGAGACATGCAAAATGGTACGTTTCTGAGTGAATTCTAAAGAAAAATCTCTATGGCATTTCTAGAAGTTGGCAGTGGATTGTGAACTTGATAAACATGTTGCAATAGATACTGCTCGGGAACTTAATAATTTCGTAGTATCATATGTCAATAAGTAAAGGAAAAAATTTTAAGGAGATACAACGATGGAAGACTGAAACGTATGCTGCACAAACGGAAGTGAAAAATTTGGAAGGAGCTAATGAAGCATTACGATCTCAATTAGCGGCTGCTAATGATCGTGCTAACTCACTCAATAAGACAATCAACGAACAAGCGTCAAGGATGAGAGAATGTTAGTACTAGCGGCTATCCTCTTCATTTAGCTCGTTGTATTTTAAATGAAGCTAACCTATAATTCTAATGTTTAACAAGAACCTATAAATAATTCTATGGGCCTTATTATTCAACAAAAGATTGAATACGACTTGCATTCTTTACAAAGATGAAGTCTAGTTATTTCTAGCAGTAAAGAAATAATTATATGCATGAAGTTGTCGATTATAATTATCATTTCTTTTAGTAAATTCTCATATTCGACGCCTTGAGGAGGAACTGTCAGAAGCTAAGGCTGCAGCCGCAACACTCGAAGCCGATCTTCAAGGTGCGTTAAGTCGTCTTAACGCTATTGAGCAGCAATATTCATCGGAACAACTTGAAAACAATAAACTTCGATCCGAAATCGATTCTCTTAATCGACAAATTGATGTTTTGAAGGTAACATTTCATTCGCTTACCATTAAATGCGTAAAATGTTCCAAATTGTTTAAAAGTAGTGAAATATTAAAAGGATGATTTTTTAAAGTTCTGTAAAGTTGAATTAAATGTTTCGTGCTTCTTCCAGGCTCATCTCATTGAAATGTTATAGCAAAAGAAGATTTTTTTAACCTTACTGTGGTCTTCAAAATTCGCACTCGGAAAGTATATTTTTACAGCATAGTAAGCCGCATATCTATAAAAATTTGTTCTCTAACAGTTTTGGAGGTTGATTACTGGGAAGTTTGAAATCACTGGAACTCGAAGTGCTAATTTTGCAGTTGTAACCTATGGCTACAGGTTTGTTTTCACAACCACGTAATGAGTCAACCCATCGATATCAGAAGGAATGACAGTTTTCCGGACATTCCAAAAAATGCGCATTTTATGCAAAAATCTGCGGAGATTCGGAAAATTCCGGAAAAAAATTCAACCATTTCTAAAAAAGAATTCTTTGCAACATATTTCACGCGACGATCAGATCACATATAGAGGAATGTGCTATGTACTGTTTATAACTCTTTATAACATATGAGGGTTTTGTGAATGTGGTTAATATGCTGAGCGAGCTTACAAAAGCGCTCATCCTACCAGTCCCGTAGCCTGATCCTCCGCTTGCTCAAAACCACAGAAGGCTAACTTAAAAGATTCAAATGTTTTTTTCCGCTTTTTGTGATTCTTTTTAAAAATGGCGTATTCAGACTAGTACAGATATATATGTGCTCGAGGCTTTATGATATTGCCTTTCTTCGAGGAAACAGAGAGGAAGCTGGAAAGTAGGTGCCTTTCTTTGAGGAAGGTAGGTGTCTGATAACCGCAACAGAAGGGATCTTGAAGAAAAAATAGCTTCTCGATAAAAGAAGCGGAATGATATTGGATTTCAGAATACCATTGTATCAGATGAGAGCGAAATTGATCGACTGAAGAAGAAGGTCGTGTACCTTGCAGATACAACAAAACAACAAGCAGAAGAAATCGACAAACTTCGTGTTGAAGTATGTGGCAGTTTAAAATTCTATCTCATATCTGAATTCCAGAATTTTTTCCTAACAGTGAGTAAGGAAAAGTACTTTTTTCAGTAAAATCAAGCTATGTTATGATATTCCAAGTGAATGGAGAAACTGTAGAAGATTAGCGTCTATAATCGGAAAGTAGACATTCTCATTTGGCCAAAAATCAAAATTTTTTGGAGACATTTTTAATTCACGGAATTTATATTCCACTGAAGGGATTTCCAGTGTCTGCGATATGCAGATAATCGAAGTAATTTAGTGGAAACTGATGTCTTGCCTGAGTAGCTAATCAGCTGCTGATAAAAATCTCTCTTGGTTCTGATTAAGTGAGAAGGAAAAGTAAAGAAATCCAGATCATTCTCACGAGAGCGCAGTAGTAAGTTCTATGCTTCATTTGTGCCCTGTGAGTGAATCTTCTATAGAAACGAGCAATTTACAGCGTGATCAACTCGATAAGGGTTATCGGGAGAAGGTGAAGCTGGTTGATCAATTAAATGAGACAGTGAAAACACTTGAGACGAAGATTACTATTATGCGTCAAGAAATTCAGGAGCTTTCCAATAAAGTAAGTTACCTAGTAGGACATTTCAACTAATAATTTACTATATAATTGCAGCAGCAAACTCTGGTTTTGTGTTTCCATTTAGGTCTTCTGTAGCCTCAATGATCACTTGTGCCTAAATGCTCGGCAACTTCAATTCACTATCTGCCAAGTTAAATCGATGAAGCATTTGGTCATCGGCTTTTTTGTCTTGAGACATCCACCCAATGGAATATTAGCAGAAAATTAGCCCATCAGCTGGAAATTTCAAGGACATATACATTTATGTCGCAGGAATGCGTTTCAGTAAAATGTCATTGTGCATAAATTATATCAACAGCGAGGCCATTTAAGTGATAGCCTTATTTTGTAACACCCATTTTCCAAAAATCTAATTCCAATAACAGAGCAATTATTTATTTTCTTCATTGCGATGAATACGCACATCGAGAACAGTCGTCGATACTCTTTGCACACGACGACAATTTACCTATCTGTTGTTTCCTGTTAGCCTCACTCTAAATATTAGTTCAAATTTCAAGAGATTGTGGCTGACTGAATTAAATACTGAAAATTCCTCTCAAAAATTTTTAACACAGTCTAGGTGACTTAACAGCTCCAATTTTATAAATTACTGGTTTTTTAATGATTTCGACGAAAGCCTACACCCTCGAACCGATTACACATAGTTGACGTCAGCAATGTTTTTAAGCTGGCTGCTTCGGAAACCGAAAGGAATGTACTTAGTGCCGAAATCAGGAAGCTCGAACAAGAGCTGCAATTTGGTCGAGAGCAGATGATGCGTAAGACTGATGAATTCCACGCTGCGTTGGATGAGCTTGGTCATGCTCACCGAGTATCTGAAGATGGTCGAATAAACGCCCTCCAGGAACTAGAAACGAGGAAGTTCGAGATCAGCGATTTACAGGTACACAACTAAACCTCAACTACATAGCTGGGTTGACATTTCATAAACTTAGCATAGGATTTCTGTTGCTTCCTTGCAAAAGGCAGTCAGAGAGATCTGTGGTTATCGGAGAAAGGATGTGTCAGCACGTTCAGCATAATTAATTAAACAACGAGACTGATCATACTAAACGGCTGGTCTTCACAGCTATGGATTTACTGAAACCTTCTCTCATGTTATCTATACTTCACGAACTACTCTTAACTCAGAACGTCACTCCATTTATTAATAGAAGTGATAGATGAAGGCCCGCTTTTTAACGTCATTCTGCAAGAACTTCAGTTGATGTAATTCTCGGCAACAGTCAGTGCTATACATGGATCAAAATTTCCAAGTCAGAGGAGGGTTGATTTCTAGTTATTTTCAAAATGTGGCATTACAGATATCGTCTCGCTTTTCTTCCCTCAAATCTTAGTCCTCAATTTTCTTGCCAAATCACCATCTTGACGTATTGTTTCGATTTTTTAATCCCTAAAAGTTGTTACTTGTATGAAAAATTTGCCCTCTGCACATCACAAACAGAAAACAAAAGGAAGCCCGTTACCTATCTTCTGTCCAGCAAGGGTTGCTGATCTAATTTAGGTTTCAAAAAGACAAATACTGTCAACTCAGTTGTTTATAATGTATCGCATATAGCAGTAAAAATCATGGGAACAAAAGATTATCTTTCTATCAGTATAAGAAGTATCGTCAAGAAAGTTTCCTATGAGTGCTCCCAGTTTCGAAATAAACTATCAAGACGGACTGTGCTGAAAAGAACAGGTATAAAGCTAAATATTGATGCATGTAGCCTTATTGCCTAATAGGAAAGAAGCGGTAGTATATTGCTTTCATGTTAGCCGTGGTTTAGCGATAGAACTTCTCTCGATGAGAGAGAAATTTGGATACCGTCCTATGAGTGTGATCATTATCGATTAAAACTGTGAAAGCATTTCAGTCCCGTCTCGAGAATACCGAGCAACGTCTGATGACCTTGCAAGAGGAATATCTAAAGGTGGACAGGGAGAGGGATACGCTCACGATGCTTTGCGTCGCTTCCATTCTGTAATCAGCCGCTCTGTGATCGTCGACGGTAATTCCATGTTTACTATAATACATCTAAAAATGGATCATCGTGGATGGTGTATATCGTACGGCCACCATGAATCCAATCTATTTTTCCCTGAATGGGAGCATGCTATAAGGACGCTTCAGATAGTAAGATGTTACACTAAAATATTCCAGCGGCGGTACTTTATGGATTACGTATTCAAGTAGCAGTTAAATATAAGATGTTGAAATCGCATTAAATTTTCTTTGCTCCCCTTAAATTGCACTTCCATAATGAAAGTGAACGAACAATAAATAAACTTTGGGAGTGTTTGGATGAATGTGTTTGGGGAACCTCAAGCATGAAGTCACGACACGTCGAAAACGAACGGCGGTATCTTTCATCTCTGAGAACCTTGAGATGCAATCTGTTCCCTGTGTAACAGGTTTGGAGTGGCATACACAGAAGGTTGTTTAGCCGTAGCACACTATTGCTTCAGAAGGTGCTAAAAGAAACTTCTTAGGTAGGCGGGATTTTTCAGAAGTAAGCAACTCGGTCGTAGTTTTATCAGCAAATAGACTGACTCAGCGGGAGAAAGTCACTATACTTTGAATTTTTTTGCGTCCTCTATTCAACACTTGTATTCAGCACATGGTGGGTGGTCATTTGTAATATCTGCATACTGAAGAATTCTCTACCTGTTGCAGGTGAAGTGGACCTTCAATCGATTGACGTTTACGTACAGAAGTTGATGTCACGTGTGGAAATGATTGAAAGAGAAAGAGTAAGAACTTAACCAAGGGGTTTTATATATATTGTGGCATAGTCTCGTATCAGAGAATGAACTGAGCGCACACATTAATCGTTGTGCAAAATATTAAAATACGGTTACATTCCTACAAGTAAACGTGCACCCAATGAATTTCCAAAAAAAAATCGATAGCATTTGAGAAAGAAGATGTTGAGGTAAGCGTCCGCATTGGCTGAATCTTCTTCCGGCTACGGCTTGTTAATAAAATTATCAGTCATATTTCGTAACGCTTCTACGGTTAATTTCTACAGTTTAACTAGCACTTGCTGATCGATAAAAGTAAGTTAATTTTGAGATGATTCGAATAGAGTTGTAATTTTCACAATAAATCAGCATCATATTCCTCATATTTGAATACCGGATTCAGTTCTCAATCCTAGATTTAGTCCAGTTCACGATCCTAGATTTAGTTCAGCTCTCAATCCTAGATTTTGTTCAGTTCACGGTCCTTTCTTGCAGTCTGCCTTACCGATTTAGTAAAGAAAACTCATCTACCATTTTTTTCTAAATTCACCTATCAAAGGAGACATCGAAAATTTCTAAAGACTACCGTTTAACAATTATTTTGTTCAATGATTAAGGGGCGGAAGCAGGGAATATAAATTGCAACATTCTCTATTTTAGAATGATTACCGGGATTCTCTGGATCGTTTAAAGCGAAAGACAACTGATCATATCACGGTAAATAAGCATGAAACGCTATATAAATCAATCGAAGAACGTCTAAGTGACATTGAAGAAGGTAAAAACTATTTCCTTCAGCTTCACTTTCTTCATGAACACTTTCCAAGCTATTAGGATCGCAAATTTCATGCCAATGGATAGCTTTTTTTATGCAAGAGCTAGAAAAGTTTCATCACTTACGTGGGATCTTTCTCAAACCTGAATAAAGTTTCCTACCTTTACATATCGAAAATCCTAACATAAGTTTAAATTGGCTTTCTGGCGTACTATGTTCCAGCATGACCTTGCAGGAAATTGGCCTTGTATGCGGAAGAAGCAGATGTAAAAGACTTCTAGGTAACTGTTCTGTTTCCGAAAGTGGCAGCCATAGAAATCACATGACCGATAAGGGTTTGTCAAAATATCTTCGAGGGGACCCAATTATTTGGCCTCATATTGCTTTCTAGTTTTTCACCTTTCGCTTCTTTTATTTTGCTCATCATATACAAGGATTATTTGTAATAAACGTCATTTCAAATCTCACTTATTACCACAAATATTTCATAAGTGTTGATGATGAATTCATTCTATAATAGTCTATTAATAAAAGGCTTAAAGAAGATTTTCTCGCTCAATTTTTTCTGAACCTATTCGTTCGCTAGACAAATAACTGAATAAACTGTAGAAAAGCGAAAAACGGAAGTGAAACTTGCATCAGCGAAGGAACTCCTCAAATCACAAGAGGAAGCGCTGAAGCAGCGCGATGAGGAACGTCGCACAATGAAATCGAAGATCACAGCATTTGAACTGGAAACACGCGGAAAGGAGGCACAGATTCGTCATCTTAATGTATGCGAACATCTGCTTATTGCCACCGAATTTTTTCCCTTCGTTAGTCGAAAATGATTATTCATTGTTTTTGAAATGAATGCATCAAACAAGATAGCCGAAATATTTTAAATACGCTTCCCCGATCTCTAAATTCGAGGAGCATCCCGCAATTTAGATTCCTGTAATGAGGAAAACGAACATTTTCTGCTTAATTAACTTATAAAAGGTCCAGTAAGTCTCATAGTTGCAAAAAACGAAATGTGCCATTTTTCACTAGTTCTATCATTATCCATTGTGAGTGAGCGTCGTCGTAGAAACATATTAATCGTGGAGCAGAGGCAGAAATGCGATGCGTTAGAGAAGTGGCGGAGAAAAGGAGGAGGAAGTGATAGCAGCATGATGATTTCAAAATAAATTACTATGAAGTTGATAAATGTGTGATGCGATTCATTTATAAAGACGAACATTAAACCTCTTATGCGAAACTGGCATCTTTAATGAAATCCTTAGGCATCATAATGGCCTTTCCTTGCCGCTATTTTTGTCTGTTGTGAGATGGAAGCTAGCTCATGGCCAATTAACCATGACATTGGCCGCCTAACCATTCGCTCCCAACTTCTTACACTCACGGGGAATGCTATCATTGTTAGTTTTTTTCCACCTATGAGATTTTTTTGGAATCCTGAGTTCTGTTCACGAAATACTGTTCATTCCATGCTTCCGATATGCCATTTTCGTAGAACAATCGACTGTAAATACTGTATTCGGCGCTCCGAAATTAGCCAAAACGGCTGAAATCCTTTTCACTGCGTTTATAGCATGAAAGATTATAAGCACCGTTGCCTCTGTCGTTTCATCCATCCATATGCCTCCTGATTTATTCCAGTTTTAGCACAAAACCAATTTCAGGAAATGGTGAAAAAACTTCAGACTGAAGTGGAAACTGCTCAGACCGATATTCGCACTTTACGTGAACGTGAGGAAGAGTGGGACGTGAAGAAACTTCACCTCGAAAGTAGAGCACCTGTGGAAGATGGAGAAGCTCGTGTTAAGATGCTGATGGCGTCGTTCGAAACCGAAAGACAGGTGCTTCTTACAGCATGTCAATCCTCCTTGATAACATCCTTTTTTCTCTCTCTTTAGAGCGGTGGACGTCTTTTAAACTTTCATCAGTATTGATTTCTCAACTCGGAAGAAGTCCACGACTCCACAGTCAAAAAAAAATGAACGTATTATTTCATCCGTGAGTTGGACAGTTCATTCAATTTTTTATCCTGAAATATAATCGATGAAGTGAATATCGATTTTAAATTCGATGTCCTCATACTTTGAGCAAATTTCCTTGATTAGGTCCAATGCTTCTCATTGATCATAGCAAACACTAAAAAGGTCGTCTAGTGATCGGAGCACAAAAAGTTTGACCTGAAGTGCTGAAAAGTTTCGGTTTTACTTTAAATTCCCCAAAAGAGAGTAACCAAATTAATGGAATAAAATAAGGATACAGTTTTATCGACGGTGGATGAAATAACGTGTTCTACAATAGGGCCTAGTGAAGATGGTAATAACAAATGCATGCATGCACACGATGAAATGCCAAAAAAAAATACGTATATGGATAAAATGAAGTTTATTGCTGTAAAAATTAGAACGGATGGTTAATGTACTCACTTCCTCTATTTACTAAATAGAAAAACGCCCACCTCAGTCATCTTATAAGATCAGAATCGAGAGCATTAAAAGATAACTTTGAAAGTTTATTGATAGGATTTGTTCCCGGTTGCCGGCAAGCCCATATCGCGGAAATCTTCCCTCATATATTTACTCCGCTTCCTTTTCGTCTTCCTTACTCAAATGTTAAGGTGGATGAGCATCGTAAATGTAGGTTATATATTATTTTAGAGTTTGAACGATTCGGTGCGAAAGCTTTCTTCGCAGCTGCAAATCAGTGAGAGTAAAAATGCCGACCTAAGAGATGCCGCCGATCGACTGAAGAGAGATCTGATGAGAGCGGAGAAAGTCGAAGTGGAGCTGAGACGTAGCCTTGAAGAGCAGACGCGAATCGCTCGTGAATGTCAGCAGCTGAGAGATCAGGTATGGGAGAAAATTATGCAAGCTAATTTTCAAAAATCACCTTGCAGTTTCCAAACGATAGAAAGAAATAAGGATGAAGTGATTTTTTGCATTGAAGATCAGTGATTCTGTTTATTGAGGTGTGCATTTAACGGTCTTCTGTTCATCATTACTGGTATGTATCTGGTAGTAAACATGTATAAAAATGTATCTCTATCAAAAATTGGGGCAGAAATATCCTCTTTTACAGTGGGATTCAGTGTTAGGTGGTTGTATAAGGTGGGATTTCGTTTAAAACTAAAGAGCGTTCAATAAATAAAGTTAGAAGCATTCCCCAAAATTTCTTAACGAGAAAATTTCTTTGATA
Source organism: Parascaris univalens (assembly GCA_037576465.1). Classification (NCBI taxonomy): domain Eukaryota; kingdom Metazoa; phylum Nematoda; class Chromadorea; order Rhabditida; family Ascarididae; genus Parascaris; species Parascaris univalens. Next base: position 226,283,304 of record CM075173.1, read on the forward strand.
ATTTGATCCATTTGGAATGAATTTCCTCCACCATGACCTATTTTTTCTAACTGACGCTTTTGACGTTCCCTAAGTTAAGCTGCTCTCAGTAAAATATCGCCTTTGCAAACGAACAAATTGCCCAGCATATTAGACAACGTTTCTTTACCTTAAAAGGCTGAATATCATTTAAGATATGGAATTGACACATTAATACGCTACAATTTACTTAGCTCATCTATCGTTTGAAGATGAAATGTTTTGAAGCGCTTTTAATGTTTTTTTTTTAAATTTCCAGCTGAATATTGCACATAGCGATCTCATTGCTGCAAATAGCCGTAAGCAACAATTGGAAAACGAACTGATGAGTGTTCGCTCAGAACTTCGCGATCATAAACAGCATCTACTTGATGCTTCGAATCGTATCTCCGATTTGCAGCGGCAATTACAAGATGCCAACTTGAGCAAGAACCGCCTTTCCGATAAAATCAACGAGCTCGAGAGGGTATTTCCATATTTTTTCACAAGCATAGTAGCGCGATTTCATATCACTATATATGTATGTCTTTATGTCTGTTTTGCTTTTGCCGACATTATCGAATTAAGGACATGCACAAGCAGTGACAAGCACATCCCGCAGGTTACCGATATGAACATTACCTGACTGTGGTTCGTTTCCTCGTGGCCTTATTTTTCCTGAACTTTCAACGAAAGAACGTCCTGACTACTGATATATGCAAATTTTGCTTCCTGAGCTCTCAAATCGTCCACTTCCTCCTCCCCCTCCGTCCCTCCTCCCCAAAAAAAACGAGCATCTTTCATCACCCGACTCACTGTGGCTAAGGAGAGGCAGGTGAAATAGAACTGGTATGGTCAGGCTTTTAAGTTAATCATTCAAACATTTATTACAGACAATCGCAGCGCAACGCACCACTGAATCGGATTTGCGCAATCAGCTGTCAGCGTCAATCAGCGAACGTAAAACACTGCAGAATGAACTCGACGATCTTCGTAGGCGTATTTCCCAACTTGAAGCCGACAAATCTGTCACACACAAAAGAGTCGAGGAGCTGAAAAGAATCCGCATTACACTTATTAAGAAGATCGAGATCGTAAGTTTGTTTTCGAATTCACACTGTGTCGTAGAAAAGAACTCGAAAATCGCAAAATTGGAAGAAGGACTGTATTGATGAGACATCTATGGCTATTCTTTTTCGCTTTTTTCTGGTTCTAAAAGGCAAACCAAATATTAAAAAATTGGGCAAAAAACATTTATACCTGCTAGCGTATGTTATTTGCCTTCCTATAAATGATACATGATGAATGGGAAAAAGTATGAATTTCAGTTGGAAACCGAGAAGCGCAGTGCTGAAGCGGTGATAAGCGAAACGTCTGCACAACGTGAGGCTATTGAACGCTCATTGAATGCATTGGAAAGGGAAAACAAGGTAAACGATTCCTTTCGTTGCAGAAGTTATCATTTATTATTCTTCTGCAATTACTTTCAACTATTAAGCAGTTTCATCTTGAAAGAAACATTCTAACAAGGATCGCGAGTTCGATTCCCCCATTTCTGAAGTGTTTCCTTTGGTTATTCTAGTAAAGTTCTTTGTACCGTGTTACCGAATGAAATTTCGTGCATTCGTCTAGTAACCAAATCAGGATAATATATATTCTCGTCCCCTCAATGACTATCGCAATCCATGAACCGTACAACCCATTGCTCGAATCTATATAGACAACTATTATCCTGCTTAACGAAAGAATTCTGATCTCTTGATAGCTATCGGATACTTTGATTTTGTATTCCGTTTGCCATAAACGGATAACTTTCTCCATCGCACAAGAAATGATCAGCGTTATTCCTATAGAACTTCAATTGAAGTTATTTTAGCATAAATAGAATGGAAAAAAGGAATCTAAACAATCCAAACAAATTCAGCCAATTAAACGGGCTGTTCAGGAAGGGTCAGTACATTTGAACGAAGAAGAACGTTCAACCTGGAAAAGGAGAAAATACTTTTTTTAAGGAATTATGCCGCAATTGTGCTCAGTTACAACAGCAAATCGCTCAGTTAGAAATGGACAATGGAAATCGTCTAATTGCACTCACCAATAAGCAAAAAGAGGAACATGACAGATTTGTGCAGTCGGTGAAAGCTGAGAAAGCTCAGGTTAGTCGATCATAAAATCTTTATTCAGCATCCCACATTTTCCCAATAAAACAATGATTTTTGCATATGGTTTTCTTTCCATTTGGTTTTCTTTCTACTAGATAGAACTCGTATGGTTTTGTTTCCACTAGAACTCATTTTTCAGACTTTTCGTACTCTATTTAATTGATGATGAAAACATTCAACATATGTAGAGATTAATTAGATTTTGGTCCATTAAGAATAAATAATTATTTAATATTCTTCTATTGAAAGTTTGAGTTTATGTTGAGGCTGAAGCTGCTCCTATGAGGCATTAAATATAATCAAGATTCAAAAGTAACTTGTGCATGAGGATGGTCTTTTTTACCACTATGAAAAATGATGAAAAATGTCTGAATTTAGGTGGAAAGAATAATTGAAAATCGTGATCGCGCACAGAAAAATCGTATCAAGCAATTGGAAGCACAATTGAGCATCTTGCGAGAGCAACTGAACAATGAGCGTGTTAGACGCCGCGATGCCACCGAAAGAGTTCGTCTCAGTGATATGAGCAAAATCGGAAGTTCGGTGTTTGGAATGAGCACTAGTGGTGTCGTTAGTGCTGGACCAGCGATCTATCCACGAGCCGATAGCCTTGATTACCTCATTGGAGGGTAAGAGTTAAGATTATAGTAGTAGGCTGTAGACGGTGAAATATTTTGGGTAACTAAAATCCATCTAAATTTCAAAATTCGATGAAATAAAAATGGGCCTAGAATAACTAAAATAGCATAAATTGGTTGCAATGAAACTTGCAATCATAAAGGAATATTTTCGAAGTAAAACGCTGTTGAATGCTTTAAAGCATTCAGTAACGTCCTCTCGTATCCTCGCTACTACCAGAAGTATCTTCTCTCTTGAATAAAATACATGAGTCAAAAATTTCCTCGATTTTGTGAAGCCGCGAACAGGCGTTATTGAAGAGGAGCTGTTTTATTTCAAATTTTAACCACAACAAGAACGTTTAGAAATAGAAAACTTTGATGAGAGGTTGAACGCATAACCATATCCACAGGATTGTTGAGGATGGCATTCGATCTACACAATATGAGACATAAAGTGCCCAAAAGTCTCCTTAAATAACGTGTGAAATTCGCTTTATTAGCCAGTTATTGAAAGATAATAAGTGCGTATTCGTTGTCAAAGAGGATTAGCAGAGTATGAGGATTATGATGAAAAATGTTGTTTATTATTGCCGATTTATTTTTCGATTGTATGGGAAAACAGATGGAAAAAAAAATGCTCCGGAGTGAGGAAACATATAAAAGTATATCAGCATGAACAGCAAAATCTATCTCCAGGATTTTAAGGATTACCGATTTTGCTGGGAAAAAATATTTCCGTCTGATTAAGAGGATATCAGATTTCACATGGTCCTTTTGATAAGCTAATTAAGAGTATACATACTTAAGAGTTTAAGAGTATACATAATTAAGTTACTTGCTATAATTAACAGTATACATAACTATTATAGAAAACATTTATCATTCATGTTTTTTACCAAAAATCTTAATTCGGCGTCGTTTTCTTTTGTGGCAATATAATTCGGCTATATTTTCAGTCCAAATACTTTCTCGTCTTCTTACTATACGTCACCATTCAACGATATCTATAGGACCTCTTCAACGAATCTCTCGCTAAAAGACGGTAGTTTATTCATAAAATACCTCCTAGTTGCCTTATTCATTTTCATATTATATTATAACGATCCCAAGTGACATATTTTCTTCAAATTTATAAATATGTCTCTTTTTCCTTCAAAATTTCAAAGGATTTTGCAGAATAGTATTGTTGACCACAATTCTGAATCGTTAGGCCTAATAAAGTTGAACTTCCGGTCTCATTACATTCAAACAGTTTGATAGCACCAAGTCTCACGGAGCGTTGATCTAATTGAGCCACAGAAGAGACTTCGTTCACCATAACTGCAATGGAACGATAATTTTTGCACATCAAACATTTCACTGCACATCAGGGAAGTACGCAGCTCTCTGACATAGACGAACATGCAAACAGAGAATTTCAAGAGATTACCAGATGATCTGGTAATAATCCCAGTCTCATTAGTCCTTTTGTCCTACAAAAAGCAGTCGAAAACACAGAAGAAAATGATGAAATAATGCAAGTGCAAAAATAAACCCAAACATTGAAGAGCTAAAGAAGCATCAAGATGATTTCTAGGTGAAAAGATACAGGAATCCTACACCAGTTCATACCGAACGTCGGGCATTAGTGGTCTTATCACGCAATCTGGTGGAATGACCGGCCATATAAGCGAGGGTGTATCTCGTTATGAACCATCTGTTGAAACTGGCGACAGTGGTTAGTTTTTTATGTTAAATAGCTAAAAGATGTCACAAATACCAGATCCTCACTTGCTGACGCTAAAGGGTGATCTATTGCGTATTCACTCTTAGCTAAAACGAAATTCATCGTCATCGGTGATGCCAACGTGTGAACAAACACAACATATGTTTGGTTACCTGAAATTCCATGAAAAAAGCCGTGCTGCAAAGCTGTGCAGACAACTATTAAATTTTCACTTGCTCTAGCAATAGAAATTCGTACCTTATCATCTTAGTCCATGCTCCCCATAGTTACATCCAGATATTATGCCAATATTCTTATGCATCAAATTCCACATATCCACACTCCATGAATATGCTGGATATGATTAAAGAGAAATTTCCCAAATCCCTTCTACTGGCTTTCTTCTTTCTTCCCATTCGCTCCCGTCCCTACTCCTCCCTTCCACTTTCATCGTAATAATGCTTGTCAGTGCTGGCTTCTTTCGTTCAGGCTTTTTTGCGCACATGCTATAGTGATCCGTGAGCTCCATATTTCCAAAGGCAGCCAAGGCTGATATTTTCAGTGAAAGAAAACCTAAAGTTTAGTCTAAAAATTTCGAGCAGTCATTACCTATGAAATTTGATGAGATAGTACTTTCCATTGATCATGAACGGCAGATATGCTTTGTTCGAGAGATACACCTACCTCACTTTGCGAGTTGCTGATTTAAAGCCAGTGATTCCTGCTGCGTATAATGATATGAACAAACATGCTATACATGGAAATGAGGTCAACCGAACTGCCAGTAATCCATTTCTCAACGACTGAATCTGTTTCCGCTTTTAAGTGGTCGGATCTGTTTCCGATTCTGTCTTCTTTCGACGTTTTCAGCATTGATAGTTTATTTTCAACGAATTCATTAGGGTTCATTTTAGCTATTAGATGACATCTCCTCAAATATCAAGTACACAGTTCCGATATTCTCAAATTTCAGAGATTAAAAAGAAGACAACAATTATTGTGCAAACGAGAAGTGCAAGAAGTGGACTTGATGATTGAGAATATTTTAGAACATGTCGTTGAGAAAATTTACGACCAATGGATGTTCATTTTCTTTTCTTCGACAATTTTATGTGCCTATAATACTTACAGTTAATAAGTGTGCCATTACTAATGCGTCACTTATTGGTATTTCCGCTAAAATGCCATATTTTATGTGATGATCATAAGATTATGCTGAAAAATGAAGTGACTAATATCCACTGCTGTTGCTTTGTGTTCTTTTTGTTCGTGTTCTCACGAAGAATTGAAAAAGAAAGCAATATGGATGGATGCGTTTACATTTTTCAGAGCTGTTTTGAAAAATGCTGCCTTCCTACCTTTCCTATACGTAATAGCTTAAATTCCTCATAGTCTGCTTATAATTGTCGTTTTACTCCACAATTCTATACCATCGATGAGCGCGACTCGACGTTCTTTTATATGCTACTGCTAACTATGGCGGACAATAAGATAATCATGTTTATGAATCGACATCTTAGAAGTTGAAAGGAAATCTGATAATTTCACTATGAAAATGACCTCATATATTTTACTCAAGGCATAAAAATTAAGGAAAGATCTATCGTTTTGAAGGGACATTGAAAATTTGCTTATTCGGAGAAATAGTCAGAAATAGAAGGTTTCATCGGCATCACGTTTTCTTTACAGTTCTGAAAACTGTAATTGAAACTAAATCATTTAACGGTAATCCTCATGAACATATTTGAAGAAAACTCCCATTTTCAGCATGTTTTGCATGTTTTTATGTTTTCGAGAATATTAACTTTTTGAGCAATTTTACTTGAGCTGTTGATTGAAACGCTTAATGAAATTATTCTACGCAATATCTTCTCCTCATATCGTCGTATAATTTCTCTTTGAGTGAGAGGGAAATTTCACGTCGAAGTTCAGCAGCTCCGACAAGATTCAATATCAGTGAGTAGACTCAATATCCACAAGACTCCGACAAGACTCAATATCAGAGACAAGAGTCAATATCAATGAGTATATGTGGCTAACTATAGAACAGCAATAAGATGCGATCAACGAAGAGCATGGACGCATTTGCCTATAGAGGAAGAAATGCTCTGAGAAAACTATCATAAAGTCGACTATAACGAAAGGAAAGTGATGAGATGAAATCGACATATACGTTCACAAGCTAAGTACAACAAACAAGTAGGCATTAATATTTCAATCTAAAGAAATGACGAAGATGATATTATATCAGCTCCTGGATATCGTTTATCTGACCTATCGACTTAAATTTTGCATGGAATCCAATCAATAGCATAAATCTCCGAATGATTCAGTTATCCTCTGCTCGTCGACTGATCCATAATGAGAAACGACCTGAAATACGTTATTTATTCCTTCTTTTTTTTTAACTTAATTATTCATAAAATCGTGTAAAACTGAAGGATGAATCTAAGGTTCACGACTAGGCACGAATGCAAAGAAGACGACGAGATTGCTGATCCACCGATGAGAAATGCATCTCATCAACACATCGAAATTGCATATCCGTTTGCTGTGCAAGCATCTGATGGGCTAACAAGTTGCAAACGACATCAACTGCGTATCAAGCTCCGTATATAAACAGGCCCCGTTGAAATTCTGCTTTCTTCATGGTGCCCGTATCCATGGTTTGATGATGGTGTGGGTTTCATTGTTCAATGAGACTAGAGTAGAAACCGATAACAAGTGCACGAATTGGGCACTCGAACAGGTGAAATAACGAGAAGGGGCTCTTGCTTCCGGTACTCGAAGAGACAACGGGGAGAACAACACAACGGCACTCGAGCCTTCGGCGCTTGAAAAATCAGCAGTGGAGAGAACGATAAAATTAAGCTCCTTGGATATATTGGGACATAGCAGACGAAATAACGCAAAAAAAACGTTTACAATAGAGCCTGCCTTTAGTGATGGGGGAAACCAGGAAAAATAGCACAAATTCACAGACGCCTAGGCCGCTCTCATAGGCAGGACCAGTTGAGGTCTAAGACAGGTTCCCACCTTCGGCGACCCAGGAGGCAAAGAGAAGTAAGACAGAGGAACTCGTGCCTTTCGTGCTTTCCGAAACGGGTGGAGCAGCAGAAAGAGAATCGCGCATTCGGTGCTAGGTCAGAAAAGGCGAGGTGAAGTCTCCAAAAGGGTCTCGCCTTCACCGATGATCGAAACTAGGCGGAATAACTTGAACGGAAAGGCGCCTTCGGCGAGCGGGCATATAACGATAACAGAGTCCCGGGTTCAGCGATGCGGGAAACCAGGCGAAGTAACACGAGGTCAACAGAATATTCGGCTTCCGTAGAGAGAGTACTTCACGAAGTGTGCAACAATGTCGTTACTTCAGCGATCCGCGAAACTAGGCGAAATAACGCAAAGCGAAGAGCGCCTTCGCCGCCCGGACAAACAACACTCGATGAAGCCTACAAGAGCGTCCCGCGTTCAGTGATCCGGAAGACAAGTCGAAATTCACACAAGGAAACCAGCCATCCGGCACTCGGAAAGTGGGTGAAGAGCGGAAAAAGCTGAAAAAATCAGGCTGGCGATTCGCCAATACCTCATCACGTGTGGGAAATTTTCGACGTTGCTCTACTGAATCCCAAACCACTGATAACAAAACGGCACTTCAATTCGCCTGATGCAACCTGGGATATGGGCAAAAAATGATTTTCCTGTTCCCGCATAGATATCTCGGCTGGATCACCAAATATCCACAAGTTTTCTTCGCCCTCACCTCCTTGCCTTATTCCGAAGGGGCCCTAAGAAGTCTACCAAGGAGCCGAATAATGGCAACGATATAAGGATTTCCGGATTATTCCGGATCCATTCTAACACGTGCCGGAAGAAATTTCACAATCAGTATTTTTTCTTGAGATCACCACTACATCCTGATATATCCCCTTCATCGCTAAAGCGAAAAGGAAAGGAAAATGAAAACATATGAAGTCGAAACGAAGATATGAGGAAATTTATTTAGCTATAGAAAAAAAAATTAATTTCCATCATTTCCATAAACCTGGCATTAGGTAGCAGATTTGGTTTCACTCCAATGCGGTTCGTAAGTTCTTCAAACAAAGAGATGAATGACGGAATTCAAGTGCAACTAGAAACCATAGTATATACAAAAGGCATTTCCGCATACAGGATCGAATTGTTCCTTAAGTAAGTACAGAGATGAGAATGTCCGGAAAGCAAATTACTGAACCTCTTCCTTTCGTGGCAATTCCTGTCCAATTCACTGGCTATCACCATCGTCGTTCGTCCGAACTCCATCGAAACGAAAGCTGCAGACAATTCGTTGCAAACACCAACCACTTCATCCTTCGATCGTACAATTCTTGAAGAAAATCCACAACGTTAAAAAGCTCCTAGAAGAAATATAAAGAATCCTGTGAAAAACCATCGCAGCACTCGCTGTTTGTCAAAGTCACCTCAAATAATATAGCTGTCTCCTCTTTCCATATGATATCACTTCCTAAATAATATTGAAAGCTTCCTTTGGATCTTTTTCTCTAATTCCGCTCAATATCCACAAATTCCTCGTCCAATCACGAGCACCTCGCATTTATGCTGTCAGCTTCGCTTGGTCTTTAATCCTCTCGACCTTTTCACCGGACTACTCGGCAAGATGACAGGAAAACTTTCGCTCTACCATCCGTAGTTCGTCGTGCTTGAGAATGCTTCCAAGACACAACGAATCGAGTGCTTCTGTAGGTAATTAAAAGCATATGACCCCTCATTCACTGTTCCTTTCAAAGCTGCGCAAAGGATGACGTCGAAATTTTAATTAACGGAAAATGCTTTCGGAAGTATATGGTGCTTAAGCTTACGATGAAACTATTATTACAAGCGGTTATCAAAACAAACGTTTATTATGGACAAAATTCATTATTTCTTTGCCAAGTAAGGTTTCCGAACATCCGAAACACAACACTACGATAGATTACATATGGGGAGAAGGATGGAATGCGTAGTGTTTACAAAGAAAAAGATTGGGAAAGCAAATTTAACTTCATGGAACGTCTCGTTCACAGAATTTCAACTTCCTCCCTCGTCCACATCGCTCCCCCTCTGCCCTCTCATTTAAGGCGTACTGAAATTCCTTCTAATGCCTCCAGAGATATACCTGCTCTAAAATATCACATATAATTTGGACACATACACATATTTACATATTAAAATATAAGAATCAAAAGACTATCTTAAAATGCATAAAGCATTAGGCAAAAACTTGGTACCATTGTACATGAAAATTTGTATTATCTCATTATATTCCACGATAAATTTTAGCATATAAACAAACAACATAGTAACGAAAAAAAAATGCAGGCTCAAAGTGCTCAGGAAAGAAAAAAACAACGTGAACTCGTCAAAAACGATGTTACTGGAAAGCGATATGACCGACCGGTGAATTAAATGATACATAAACCACGAATGATAAGGTTACTGGAAAGTGATATGACCGACCGGTGAAGTAAATGATGCATAAATCACGAATGATAAGGCCTCTTGGTGTAAAATATACATTCATAAGTAACCGTTTCTGCTGTTGCTGCATGGTTAAAACGTTAAGGCGTTGGATTTAATATAGAGAATTTGTAAGCTCAATAAAAGAGAAATGAGAAATGAAATGAGTATAAACTATATCGTTAAATAAAGCATTACCTACTTGATGGAGGCAAATGTATGAAAAAATAAAGCGATTAGAAAAGCCACGAAAGATAAACAAGTGATAAACATCGCTGATTGAATATCATATCTCTACCTTCTTTACTTCATCAGATCGCTAATCAAAATCCCTATTCACATTACAACATGAACATATGAAATAATTCACAAAGAGGCGAAATGCCTAGCTGAACGATGAAGCATTCAATGATAGACGGAAGGCTTTGGGTTCCTATCTCTCGAAGGACAACTTCTTCATTGCCATCACCGCAATAAAGGAATCATATGTTCGTTCCGATTCCCCTTCTTCTGCTATTATAAGAATTTTCATCGTTTACAGCTTCTACAGAATAGGCGGCAGTATTTTACCTATATTTAGTCCTTCTAAGACGAGGGTCGACTGCGACATTAGAGAGCATTATTCGCTCTTCTTTCTCATTTTCTTCCCGAATCATTTCCCATATTCCACGCATTTCAAACTATCACAGAAAGAAGCACCATTCTTCAATACTTCAACGATCACTCCTTTCATTATACAGAGGAAATAACAGAGGAAGTATCCTCCTCAGCAACGCTGAAAGATGAACACCTGAAGACGTCCCTTTCTTCATTTCACCTCTACTTTTGGTGGTCAACATGTGAAAGCATCTCATAATTGCTCTATCTCCTGCAATTCTCGTCGCCTATCACCTTTTATTTCCCTTTAAGCACTGATCAGGATATCAAGAGAATCATAAGACTAACAGAACATAAACCGAGCCTCATCCACAATAATATGAGATCATCAGAGGCGCATTACTTAAGAAACAACTTATTGTCACTGAAACGAACATCACTTAGAAGGACCTCCACGAAGAGGTAGGGGATAAGTAGGGGAGAGGAGATATGGGAGGAGAGACTGCATATAGGAGAAATGGGTAGAAGACGAATGAGGTGCTGGAAAGATGCGTATAAGAGCACGAGGGCAGAACGAGCGCATTCAGTGAGCCGTTTCCTGAACGAGGGGCCAAATCGGAACGGCGGAGAGTATGCGACTGAATTTAGGAGGATGTGGGAATTGCGACATTTTCCACCTCTCCGGTAAACCCGGAAAGCAGCTTAAGTTGCCGTTTACAACAGAACGAAAACAGTTATCGAAATAAATTTCGGAACCGTAGATTGGAAGATAAAAGTCTCTAAGCCCGATCTACGAGCAATGGTACGAAGTAACTTCTCAGATGTGAAGGAATATGCTATCGCCGCTAGGTATGAAGCCTCGCGATCTACAACTCTAAAAGAAACTGGATTTAACGGCACTATAATCCATGTACGGTAATTCAGTGATGTATATTGTAACACTAGACAGTAGCCTTTGTATAAAAAACTTTGACGATGGAGTCACTCACTGTCCAACTCCAACTCCGAGTGATAGGTAAGTGCTTTTGTTGGGAAGAATTCATACCGAAATCCGAATCAATAACCTTTTGTAAATCAGCCAAGTGTTCCAATCTCCACTGTGTTGTTTTTCCCATAGTAAAGCCAACACCGAATTGGGATAAGGCTTCGTGTATAGAAGAAAAATTCCCTTTGCGGAAATAATTTGTTGAAATATTACAATTTAAAACAATAAAAAATAAATCAGTTCAAGAAAACAATCATCGGTGTATTCCAATAAAATCCTTTCCATAAAATTGTGGAGAAGAAAAGAAAGCGCAGCAAATCCGATCAATCTTCTTTTGATGCTTAGAACCGTAGACCTTCCGTCCAAAATTGACTGCACAAAACTCCAATAAAAATATACCTGACTGCTCGATAACTATACTAAAAATAATATTTACATCGGAAAGCGGTATAAAATACATAAGAGGTCGACGCGTCCACGATGTGACATCCGATCGACGGTTTGCCGATCGCCGTTGAACGTACCTTCTCTTCTTACATGACTTGCTCAAGTGAATGTGCTCGCAATGCAGAGCAACTGTCGGAAAAGTTCCATATTTCTAGCAACATGCATCATTAAGATGCTCCGCAAACATCGGCTCACCAGCGAAGAGAAAATATCCGACCGCTTCACCGATAATGACGGCAAATAGAAGCCAAATGTTGAAGGTCATCACCACAAGCATTAGGAGATAAGCTAATGTCGCCTGAACTGCATAAAGAAGGGCTTGCGTTACGCGATACATCGTTAAGACTCGTGCAGCTGCACTAAAACTGCAAAAGAATTAATCAGATCCGATCACCGATCGTTACATAAAACTTCTCAGAGATCATATGAAAACTAAACAAATGGACAAATTTCATATCGGTGAAGGAAATATCTACAGGAGAGAATCCTGGAGAATTTCAGACTCGGAAGTGTCTATAAGATGAAGAATCTGCAACGAATACCTACAAGATGCAGAACTCAGAGGAACTTCGCGTGAATGATCCTGATACATAAATTTCAAAGTTACCATGGATAATACGGCAATAATCTGCGTGAGGTCTAGGCTAAGCTTTCTCTGAATTCGACAGATTTAAACCCGAAAATGGAAACTATCAAGCGCATTCTATTCTGAGTACTAAGTAATCGATTTCGATGAGAAGCTGCACAGAGAGTCCTTATTCTCAATTACCTCGACATTCTCAGTAGTGGAGCAAATGTAACTGAGTCGGAGCTGATATTATCGAGGTTCTCACTTGGCGGACGTACTTGCACACATGGTGAGGTTGCACGTCGTTGCTGTCTTTCATAAGCGAGATTCGAGTTGTGCGCGCTTGCAAGGAATATTCGTAGTGCTGCAAATTAAGTGACCCGATCTTATACAGCCTGCAACATTGGTGGTCCGTCTCGAAAGACTACTGAGCGGAGCAAACAGCTACCTCCGAGGAGAAGCACCTCAGTGAAATCAGTTCTACAGAGCTCCCCGAAAGCTGCCGGGTATGTCAGAAAAACTGTACTTTTAGGCTGCACAATGGAAATTCTATGATACCCTCCATGTTAAGATATCTCCACGCGACAAATATCAAGCTCACAAACGAAGGAAAATAAGTATGTAGCGAAAGAATATAACGCGAGAGAGAGATTCCACTTAACTTGGCAGAAAATCAAATTCCATCCCACTAAAGTAGCCTTAGCCCATCGATTCGCTCAATAAAGCTTTCATATCTCCTCATCTCCTCCAATTAAGCTTGAAGTTATCTCTGAAATACCCGAAATTCCCAACATTTCCATTTAGCGACCATTCGGCAAAATTCTCAACTAATATAGAAGCACTAACCTTTGATCGCTTCATACAATATGCATAAAAGGAAAATTATTAATAGCGATGCGGCGAGACCTGAAAATGTTTCATCTTTAGCAAGAATTAATCGAATATTCCATCAGAGAAATCGATCGGAAAATTCCCCTATAGAATCTGATTGAGAAGAATATTCTATTTACAGTTCCTTAAGTCTCTTTAGGTAATATTTTTCTGATAATTCTTACTTGAAAAGAAGAAATTCGATGGAATCGCCTCTCTCTTATTCCTCTCCAAGCAACGTTATTATCGTACCCAACAAGAAGAAACATGTAATAGAGTGTTGCCCCGGTCATTTCTCCTCTATGAGGACGTTATTATCCTACCCAACAAGAAGAAACATGTAATAGAGTCATTTTTCCTCTATGAGGACGTTATTATCCTACCCAACAAGAAGAAACATGTAATAGAGTGTTGCCCCGGTCATTTCTCCTCTATGAGGACGTTATTATCCTACCCAACAAGAAAAACATGTAATAGAGTGTTGCCCCCGTCATTTCTCCTCTATGAGGACGTTATTATCCTACCCAACAAGAAGAAACATGTAATAGAGTGCCGATCCGATCATTTTTCCTCTATGAGGACGTTATTATCCTACCCAACAAGAAAAAACATGTAATAGAGTGTTGCCCCCGTCATTTCTCCTCTATGAGGACGTTATTATCCTACCCAACAAGAAGAAACATGTAATAGAGTGCCGATCCGATCATTTTTCCTCTATGAGGACGTTATTATCCTACCCAACAAGAAGAAACATGTAATAGAGTGCCGATCCGATCATTTTTCCTCTATGAGGACGTTATTATCCTACCCAACAAGAAGAAACATGTAATAGAGTGCCGATCCGATCATTTTTCCTCTATGAGGACGTTATTATCCTACCCAACAAGAAGAAACATGTAATAGAGTGCCGATCCGATCATTTTTCCTCTATGAGGACGTTATTATCCTACCCAACAAGAAGAAACATGTAATAGAGTGCCGATCCGATCATTTTTCCTCTATGAGGACGTTATTATCCTACCCAACAAGAAGAAACATGTAATAGAGTGCCGATCCGATCATTTTTCCTCTATGAGGACGTTATTATCCTACCCAACAAGAAGAAACATGTAATAGAGTGCCGATCCGATCATTTTTCCTCTATGAGGACGTTATTATCCTACCCAACAAGAAGAAACATGTAATAGAGTGCCGATCCGATCATTTTTCCTCTATGAGGACGTTATTATCCTACCCAACAAGAAGAAACATGTAATAGAGTGCCGATCCGATCATTTTTCCTCTATGAGGACGTTATTATCCTACCCAACAAGAAGAAACATGTAATAGAGTGCCGATCCGATCATTTTTCCTCTATGAGGACGTTATTATCCTACCCAACAAGAAGAAACATGTAATAGAGTGCCGATCCGATCATTTTTCCTCTATGAGGACGTTATTATCCTACCCAACAAGAAGAAACATGTAATAGAGTGCCGATCCGATCATTTTTCCTCTATGAGGACGTTATTATCCTACCCAACAAGAAGAAACATGTAATAGAGTGCCGATCCGATCATTTTTCCTCTATGAGGACGTTATTATCCTACCCAACAAGAAGAAACATGTAATAGAGTGCCGATCCGATCATTTTTCCTCTATGAGGACGTTATTATCCTACCCAACAAGAAGAAACATGTAATAGAGTGCCGATCCGATCATTTCTCCTCTATCAAGAAGGGTGAATACAGAAATGGAATCAACTTGCCAAGGGCAGATCCAGTTTTCCAGAAATCGAAAACGATGAATTCGCGCTCACCGAAATGTAATGTCATACTCATACAGCCACTCATAGAGGAATTGCTATGCATACCAGTCGACATTAACGAAGAAATCATATCCAACGGTATCAGCATTGACCTGAATTCATTAATGAGTTCATCATGGAATATGGTGAAAATTGCTATGCAAATAGCGAAGGATTCGGAACGTTAATGACTTGAAGCACGAGAAAAAGAGGTTAACCTCTACTGTTAGATCAAATAATCACTAAACCCTAGCCCTAGCTATCGATCATTACGGAACCTCCGAACACTGAATTCTTGAGCTCCTTCACCTAAGGATTTAGATTTTTAGCACTATCTGCAAAGCACAACCTTCTAAGAGGTGAAGCGGTCAGCGATTACGGACAGCAAATGCTACAGCGCTGTGACGTGAGTCAGAAAACCCTGAGGTTTCGTGGATCTCCTGAAGCTCATCCCATAACTCTCGGATATTCTGTAACTTTCCCTAAAGTTCGACCTACTTCCGGGAACTCGTCGTACCTCAGATCCTGTGTTTCAGCAAAGGCACACTCCACGACTGAGGGAACGAAAAATCCGGATGGTAGATCGTTCCTTAATGTTTCGTTCGCCGTCAGTGATTAGAGAAATCAATTCATGTAATTATGAATAAGAATAAAATCTAGATATAAAATATCCACATATGAAAATCCCATTAAGGGGAATTTTGCACAAAATGATAGTTTCAATGCGCAGTGGGAAATTAACATCGCATAGTTAATGGGGGAATTTCGATGACGATGCGTTTGCTTGTCCGATCTTCTCGGGTCGATTGGCTTCATCTTCCGAACTATTGAAGGTATTTCGGCGGCTGAGGGGCTTCATCTTCCGAACTATTGAAGGTATTTCAGCGGCTGAGGGGCTTCATCTTCCGAACTATTGAAGGTATTTCGGCGGCTGAGGGGCTTCATCTTCCGAACTATTGAAGGTATTCGGCGGCTGAGGGGCTTCATCTTCCGAACTATTGAAGGTATTTCGGCGGCTGAGGGGCTTCATCTTCCGAACTATTGAAGGTATTTCGGCGGCTGAGGGGCTTCATTTTCCGAACTATTGAAGGTATTTCGGCGGCTGAGGGGCTTCATCTTCCGAACTATTGAAGGTATTTCGGCGGCTGAGGGGCTTCATCTTCCGAACTATTGAAGGTATTTCAGCGGCTGAGGTTAGAAATTTGATCGTTTCACAACGCCAATCAAATGTGACCATTTCCATTTCCGATTTACCAAACCCCTATGGAAGTTATAAAGAGTGAAAACTATCCTGAAATCTGCGAATACAATAGTTGAGATTACAGTTGATTTCGAGTGGGAAAAGGAAAATGAGTCTCCTCCGACTTGCAATCTGTCTAAGGGACGAACTAAATTCTCGACTACACTGATGATAAGTTAAAACTATAATAGAGATAAATATAGACCGATATACGTATATGCAACTCCCTTTAGCGTAAATCACCTGCAAACGTTCAAATACAACGGAAGGATCAACGGCATATTGCCTACGATAAAGTTAGCTCCGGCAACCGTTTCATTGTTGAAATCGGCGATCAAGAGGGAGTCGACGACGGCCGAAACGATATTCGGACACCGATCCACAAATATTACCTCCTAGCATCCTATTGTGTCCCGCGAGCCTCTGAAATCATCGAATTCAATTGAGGGAATAAAATCCGCAAGCCGACTGAACGCGAAATCTCTCCAATCTATGGGATGTGGGAGTTACAAAAGGGCAAAAGCGATAGAGAGCTGTGCCTCGAGCGAAACGAATCGATAATTGCACCACATCATCTCGTCTTGCCCACCTCGGATTGCGCTCTAACCGCTATGTCGTCATGCTATGAACGCCATCGGTGAATTGAAGCGATCGGAAGTTATCCGGGACTATCATATTTTCACAAATATCGCCATCGTTATGCACTAATGCAAACGTGCTGATGTCTTCATTACGTATATACATATCCATATGTATAATCGTGGTGGCTGCTCAATGGGAAATTCATCTAGCCGTCGCATCCGATATTGCCAACTTTTAAGGCTGCCAGGTTGCGAGAAGAACGCCCGAGCATGAAAACGTTTCAACTGCAACTATGAGCTCCGTTAGAAGCATCTCTAGATAAACTTCTACAGGATTCTATAGTCCTCGAGTTCTTTATCATATCCGAGATAAACATTTCACTGGAGAAATCACATCCAGTTGGCCATTAATACGTTCAATCAGCTACTCATTCTCCGACTTCATCGACAGAATTATCAGTGAGTCTGTTTCCGAGCAGATGAACTTAATGTATGAGTCACTCTTCGAACGCTTTTAGAAGCTAAATGCGGAGAGGGAAGAATAGAGAGATTGAGAGTGAAAGGACAAAAAAACGAGATTATTCCTTCCTCCAATAAAGAGGTAAAATCTCGTATTCGGAAGAATTAAAGCTCATTAAAAGCTTCAAATTGGAACTTTCCGTCGATCTGCACTCACCTCTAGGTGGATTGGCCGTCAGGCGATGAGGCAATCAAACATTTCTGAGATGCTATTGTTTTCTGAATTTCACATGAGAGCCAATTTCTGATTTACCAGCAACTTTTATCGGCACGAGTGAACATCCTTTTTCCAAACCTTTAGGCTATAATCATAATTTCTCTTCCTATACAATCGCTCACTTCAACGTCAACGAACACAGGCACTCCTCGACGTCCTATAATGCACATCGTAGAGGCGGCTCTCTATTCGCATAACAATAATATCTCTTAAGGAGACCGACTTGATCCCTTAGTGAGTATTTTAGTTGAAATTATCGCTTTATAATCGCTACAATATCTAGTTTGAATTGAAGATATTCTAAAATTTATAGGCAAATCGCCTGAATGATAGATTTGTGCTGAGGCAGCGCCGGATAGACTCGCACATTTGCCGACATAATTGTTGGACAAACGGATCTTTCGTTGAAATCTTCTAACAGATATCAGCAAGCCGTCCGATGTATATCTCAGAATTTAGTGAAAACTATAGAAAACTTCGATAATGAAATACTTACCTTTAATTTGTAGAATTGCCGATCAAAGGTGCATAATTGGAAAAATCGGAAGTGATATGAAACGTTAACCACTTAATAGCGTCAATATTTCCGTCGAGATTACATAGAAGAACGATTTCAAAACGGCTATATGGTATATCGACTTGTTGATAAATGCACATTCTCTACACTTTTATTTACTCTCCACCTTCAAATAACCGTTTATTTAAACGCTTGAGTAATGAAGAGTTCGATTTCTTAAAGGTGAAGTAGATGTAGCAATTGTGAGGAACGCCATCGATAATGTGGGCTTTTGCACTGATATACGTATGGAGCGAATATCACCCATAACAAGGATTGCACTATTTTCTGTGCAGATTCTTGAACGCGCATCAACAAATAAATCATCTCATAAGCTGGTATATTATGAGAAATTGGAAGAAAAAGGCACTGAAGACAATGGGACGGTTGTTTGTCCGGCAGATTGAGAGCCTAAGTAGTCGACTAGCTGACAGGTATAAACCAGTTAACGATGTTGCTATAGAACACGACCAATATCCTAGTGTTCTGAACAGAAAGCTCCTTGAAATAACTCTATATCGGCGATCGTGAGAGAGCTGCTAAGCGGTCAGGCAAACGAGAACGTCGACAAAACTGCATAATGAGAAGCGCATTCTCGTTTTCAACTATGCATTCCATTTCTCGTTCTTCCATCTCGAACAACGATTCTTTTTCTCGTTGTTTCTATAGGCGTCATACTTGCAGCCGAAAGTCGTCGAGTGTGAAGAGAAAAATAACATTTCTCAAATACTACACGTTCGTGTAAAACTGCGAAAGCGCTTTCTATTTGAGCAATGTGTGTAGATGGAAAGAACTGCGCCGACTTGTGACACGTTGTGTTACATTGTTTACGTCCCACTTGAAACATTCGACTGCATTCTGAAGTCGCTTAGTGAAATGAATAGCGTGAAATTATTGCATCCCTTATTTCTTGAAATAAGAACGAAAAGATTATGAACCGCTTGAAGTTGAAGTACTACTTCAATGTCGACTGATGAACTAAACGTATATAAACCTTTATTCATATTTCAAATATTCGGCACGACAATGCATGAAGTTCACGAAAAAAATTTATTTTTCTTACTAAAGAGGGATTTTCATGTGGACACGCGAAGCGCTATGACTGCTGATCACAGCACCGACGTTAAGGAATCCTTTGCGAGGTTTGCATCGATGGCATCGATATAAGCGTCCTTTTAGCGATTTGCCATCTTGCATAGCAGTCAACAACCGACATCTTCTATAATCCGAGAATATTGACATTATATTTCGGAAAAGCTTATGAAAGACGTATCATTTAGCATATTTCTCGCCAAAGATTTAAGAAATTTCCTTACGCAACGATTTGTTACGTCCTTTGTCGCGATTACTCGCGAATATCATACGGATTTTTTGTTTAATAGATAAGTTGGAATGTACTGGTGTGGACATATGAGGGCAAAAGGAATGTGCATGTGCATGAAGACATTTCGATGACTAATGCATGCTGAAAGAAACATCGCAAAAACGCGTCGGGCTAGCGGTTTCTACAAGGAGGAAGGCACCGGAAACCTGGCGCCGCTCTCCTCATGAAAAAGTAAAATCATTCAAGACGGATTCGTCATGGGACTATGATGTTGACGAACGTACAGTCCCAAAGACCCTATAAAAGAGATAGCAGTGAGCTCATTGGGGGACGATTTTTAATGTGGCGCTTTTGCAGCACAATGAGATATATTTTTTTCGATGGGGATTTTTGTGTTAGCAGGAATTTTACGTGCCGTGTCCTGATAGGATCGTGAAACTGCTAGGAAGGCTAAAATTGATAGGACATATTGGGATTGGGATTGATAGGACATCCCAACCTTGCAATGTATTGCTGTGTTTTGCTAATCGTAATTGTGTATTGGTGTGAATGTTGAATCGTAATTTGGCGTTGAGTATTCGATGCTGTTGTGCGTAATAATTGCGATCGTATTGTTCGGCCTATTATGGTTTAATGCAAGAGGTTTAATCACCCATGTTTGGGATTGGGTAAGGACGAACGTTTGGGAGAAACGAGACGGAAGCAGCTGTTCAAGTGAGAAATCGTCAACTCAGTAGAATTGAGGGAACAGGCCAGTTAAGTTTTACGACCTTCAGAATATATTGGCCACCGGGTCGGCGGAAGTCACTACATCCTTACCGGTACCACACTTGAACGTTTCCACTATGCACTCTTTTTTTTGCTCGATATTCGCGATGTCTGAATATCGACGCAAACATAGAACTTGTTTTATTGAGTACGTCAGATGAAGAAAATAATCACGTTTTCTGTACAAAAAAACTCATGAATTGAGCGCTAAATTTAGTGTACTCATCAGCAAGAAAGCTGAGTTTCCTTCTCGTTTAATCTGTCGAATGGAACAGAGAGCGTCTTCTCGACACATTTGATTGCAATTTATAAATTAGGTCTAACATTTCGCTGTCAGAGCTGAGCAATAAACGCAACTTAACGGGTTTTCATCCTTAACAGAAAACGGGACTTCATCCTATCCCAGTTCAGTCCGTCAAAATGGTCCTGTATTCTGATGTCCTAGAGTGGCCGACCTTGCGATTCCTTCCTTTCATATATATATATTACTGAGAGTGCATCCCCTGAATATCATAACTCTAGCCGAACAGGTTGAAATAGAAGTGAATAGGTAAAAAGGCAGAAACATGGACTGACGCAAATGTTTTGAGAGAGCAGAAATTTAGTGACAAATTTGCGCATCGTTGACCATTTGAATGAGAATATGAGAACATCTCACATTTAGCGTCACTAGAAGAGTTTTTAAAGCATTAGGTGGAAGCTATAGAAACACGATGTTTTGTGGCTAGCACAATTGCTCTCGAAAAATTCCTCATGTCGTAGTTTCAGTGATCATTCACTGCAGAACATTTTAATATATCCGACCAGTCAATAGTCCCAAACAATTGATTAATTTTTAATGACGTTGAATTTATTTGTAATCATTTTCTTACATAATTTAACTTACTCGTTTCATTAGCGAGCAGGTCATGACGAGCATATCAATAGTGAACTCGATAAAGCCTTCTGAAAATACCTATGAATATGATCATCTTATTTCATGCTTGAATTTATTTCATAGATTTTTTCTCTTCTCATGTTTCACCTCAACGGGAGCCTAATTTTGAAGTCAATCTACGCCATTTTATTGCTCTCTTCAGGCAGTCCAATGATCCCAAATTCTCGAAATACTATATTTATTTTTATTGAGGAATCTAGTGAGCTATGACTTTATGAGAAATATTTTAGATGGGGAATACCTCGGGAAATACTTCATAAGAAGTCGGGAGGTTTCAAATGAACATAGTAAACAGTAAATCAGGCAATAGTGTAGCGCACTATTCACCACAAGTATTTGAAGATTCGATAGCACAGTTTCGATAATCCCCGCACAGTGTAACAATGTATTTAATAAAGCAATGTGCTGTTGCACCAACGACACAGCTACTTTATTTCAAATAATCCATTAGTTTATTTCATTTTGGAAAGATTTCACTGAGGAGCACTGAAAGTATAGCAAACAATGTAATCTGTGGAGCATTCGAACTGATCTTTTCCTTGCCATCTGCCTAGCGAAGGTTATTTGCCATTACAACTGCCTCTCCTGACCCATCTCTTAGCATCACTATTTTATCCTTCTTGATGAAATCCACGAAATCGAGGTAGAAGATTTATTGTGGCATACGTAAGCCAGCTTTACGTGCACAGCTTGAAAATTCCTTTACATTATGTTTACATTGGAGGGAATATTAGAGACCTTGTTGATTATTCTAGCATCACAGAACTCGATAGTATGTCTCTTCTGGATTGTTTCGGTAAAGAAGCGAAGAAAAGGTAGTCCGACTGCAAACTTCAGAATAGAGAGTTCCCCAAAACAGCTACGGGAATTGTGTCCTCTCGTTCACCAAGTTTGCATGTCTTATTGCGAAACAGTTACAGCACCTAGTTTTCCTGTTTACTGTTAAGTTCATGATTTTTTTGCCATAATTTTTTTTTGCTATATCATTGAACGAGTATCAATATGACTAGATTAGTCAACCCGGCCTTCATATTCGCAGAATATAACAAACGCTCTTAATTCATTACTACTGATTGACTACAAGTTTCGTTCAGTATACTGCAGTAGAAATCCCATTCTTTATCACCGACATTTGCATTTTAATCTGAGGTTTTCAACTCACTGAGTGATCGAAACAAAACTGCGAAAAGCGACTGCTCAACACTTTCAAGATCCTTTTCTCATCGACGCTAGGATACCTGCACAGGCGGAATAGGAGGCTTCTGAGGTGATCGTCAAGCAAAAGACTTGAAAAAAAAAGAATCGGTTAAATCTTCCATTGCTTCGTGCTGTACTTGAAAAATTTACAAAAAAAGTGGGCCTCAGCACTGGTCGAAATCGTCGTTTCGCACATCAGCCGATGGCAGTATTAGGCATCACAGAGAGAGGTTCGACCTAGAGTGCGTTGGTACTTAAGACAAGATTAGTTGTATTCATTTCAGATTCGATGATTAGTAAACAACTAACCCTTAACTGAGATGATCTATAGACACAAAATGTCGTATTGCATAATGAGTGTAGCAGAACGAATAGAATAACTGTTTGAGACATGATATCCACGTGTATCACTCGTAATATTCTCATAAGCACAATGGCGGAAGTAGGACCAACGAAAAGCACGAATATCACTGCGATCCTTATCTAAACAACGCGACGATGAAAATAACATACAAATTGGACGCCGAACGAAAACAATGCTAGATTTTTATTTTGTGTTATAATTCAACACACATTCTTTGTGTTAATACCTTATAGACTTAAAGTATGCCTCAAAATGGTACTTCGAGTTAGCCCTACCAGTTACTTCCGGACCCGATTTTCAGGCCTCTCTGAAAGCAGATCAAGCAGATCACGTTCAGATCACCTTCAAAGCCTCAGACATGTTACTATTATGTCAGTTTAAAGTTCACGAAGAACCGTAAGAATAAATAAAGCTATAACGAAACAATTAATTAAGTCATTGTAGTTTTTTCGCCATAAAATTTTTTATGAACAGTCCGATATATGAACCAGAAATGAAGAGTGGAAGAAATAATCGATGAAGCTTACGTACACAAATGGCAGTTTTAATGCGACAGTCGAACTGTTTCCCGCATAAAAGAAATGAGTGAAATAAAGCCGAGATCAACTGTAGAAGTAGGCAAACGTTATAGAGTGAGCTAAACGCCCAAAAAGATAATGCGGCTTCCGGTAAACAAGACTCGTCCGATTCATCTGTAAGATGGATGCAAAAAAATCATTTCCTTAGCATCATCACCTACGAAAAAATGCAAAGGAAGTACTCAGAAAGTATTGATGTGTCAGTGATATAGATAGTTCATCTTATGGGCTCTATTATCAGTAAGTATATCGCTTTCTAATTTTCGTTGGCTTCATCGAATCGACAGGAAGCGATCTCAGAAGAATGCTTGATAAATACCAGCGTAAAACTGCTACACAAAAATCGTAGAAGAACCTTCAGAAATATCGCGTCTTAAGAGGAAATACTTTGTCTGCTTGGTGGAAAACATTCGAAAAAATAATTTTTTATTCTAAAATCGAGATAATTTAGCTAGAATAAACTTCAGTAAATACATCTTCTAGTGCTGATTAACGAAATGATCATATTTTAATTACAA
Source organism: Parascaris univalens (assembly GCA_037576465.1). Classification (NCBI taxonomy): domain Eukaryota; kingdom Metazoa; phylum Nematoda; class Chromadorea; order Rhabditida; family Ascarididae; genus Parascaris; species Parascaris univalens. Next base: position 226,307,333 of record CM075173.1, read on the forward strand.
AATTCGATTCGCGGATTGAGAGGACATATCAGCGAACAGAGGAAGAGTGCAGTGGATCGAAATATTCCGCTATATTCATATCCTACAATGAATTTTGTTTCATTCTCCCCATAAATGCTGTCACACTCGCCATTCAGCTCCTCGAAGTCATCTTTTCCACACCTTTTCAACAGTTTCAACTTTACCTCTTCAAGAAAATGCTCTCCTATGTATGGTAGTTTTTAGTGGAAGCAATAAGGTTCATTGTTCCCATAGCAAAAGAAATAGCATCAGGGCTGCTCCAACTCTCGGATGGAATAGAGCAATATTTTAGTAAAAGTAATGCCGGAAACGTCCCCTATAATCCAAGAAGCAAACAGTTTTCCGGCAATGGTCAGTAGTGCCATCGAAATATTGCGCCCTTTAGATAGACTCCAATTTGGATTCGATAAATCAACTTTTATAGATGGCTGCTTTCAAATGAACTGAATAAACCTTGCAATTTACCACCGATGTAAACCAGTACAGCTACAACTGCAACCACGATGACGATCGCTGAGTAGGCGGTCGCAACAAGTGCGATACGATAGGAAAATGGAGAAGTATGATGGAAATGTGGAAGAAATCGAGCTATTAAATAGTCCACACTCAGTGTGAGAAGGAATACTGACTGAAAAAATCGAGATATTTATTGAAAAGTGTAGTTGCTCGTTGATACTCTCCACTCATTCAGACTCAGTTATTTCCTACCCAAGAGACTTTTATTGATAGTTGCTGATACTGGTTTTAGATAAAATGAGCGCGGTCACAAATAGTGAAGCTTTTAAAATTGGTATGAAGATGGCTTTAATAAGGAAATATCTTCTACACACGAATGTTCACACCAGTAATATTCATACATTGCAATTATTGCTGTCCATGGGATTAGTATGAAACAATTTCAAGAAAGTAGGTTGCATCGATGACAGCTGGTTATGCATTTGACGATTACTTCAGCCGTTAGATTTATGAAAATAGCGGCGGAAATTTTTTTATGATGCATGTAGGGTAAATTTACGAAAACCATCATCTTTCAAAATTGATGTGTGCTTTCCGGCGATAGATTTCACCAGAATATTGCTCGAATGCAATAAAACAAAACATTTGAACATCTCCCAGTAACTTTCGATAGAAGGCATTTTGCTCGAATAAGCCAAATTTTAATGAATACCTGAATAAGTGGAATTATTGTGAAAATAACATCGATATGTTTTTTGCATAGGATATCACAAAGTAAGACGACAGCGAGTGCAAGTGCTATCAGTGAGGAAATGCAGTCTGCTAACCATTGGCCTGAATGAAATTGAAATTGCGCAAGTGACAAAGTAGGATGGTTAGGGGGAATGAACTAGAAAGAAAGAAGCGGTACAGTGATGAGGACAACCGCATCATAAGAATTTTCTTGTATTAGGGCGTTTGACAGTTATCTCATAAATTTAAAGGTGCAACGATCCACTGAAAAGTAAATCCACTAATTTCAAAAAAAAGGACAGTGCCTCCACAATAAAATCACAAGCAAATGGAAAATAGCTGGAAGAAATGTTTAGAAATTTCGCCTAAACGTTGAAAATCTAAACTAGAATCGTTTATTGATATGGAGCATTTTATGTGCAGAAAGGGAAAAGCTGAGAAAATGAATATAATACTCTAAGAGAAATTATACCACAGAGTGAAACAATAAGCTCAACCAAGTCAAGTGGAAATTAGCTTACAGAACTAACACAAACGATTGAAGTAAAATCCATCGGAAAGTTGTAGGAAAGTAACCTCACTCCGCAACTGACACGGATTCATTTTTCCACTAAAGCACCACTGATATCATTTTTGCTTATTCATTTCTGCTTCAGCAGGATGAGCCCCCACAAATTGGTGCCATCCTTCAGCATGATGGCACCCATTTGTGGGGTATATTTCAAAGTCTGCGAGATGTCTGCTATGGGAAGTCTGAAAGATGTGGAACGAAAAAATTTCCTTTTTTAGCAGTTACTAATGCTTCATTATGCTAACATATTTCAAATTTGCTCTCAAGAGAACCACTGAAATTTTTATATAACGAAAATCCGTCCACCCACTATATTAGTTGAAATCTTCAGTTGCAAATTAGGAAATTCGCTAAAAGATGTTTGTGCGAATATATCGATGCGCCTCACTTTCATGAAGAATATAAATGTTGCGTATAGTTGATGACTGACGAAAAACAGCGAATAATAATGCTGATGAAAAGATTAATAATAGAACTCCGAAGAGAATGAAAAGCACACTGAAAAGCATTCAAATACTGATAAGAAATGAAAGTGTTTGTATGTGAGCATTCACTTGATTATATACGGCAATAAAACATGAATAACGACGATTCACTCTACTTGCACTCGTTTTTACTCCGACGCCGGTGACAGTCTTATGTAAACGGGGACACTGAAGACCATAGATCGTGATACTTGCATAAACAAGATATAAAGAAGTTCGCTTAGCCCTAAAAAATATTACAAGTTTTGCATTAAAAATATTCATTTTGGCTGTAGAGGCTCACAAATATCAGCTCACTTTAGTTGCACTCGTTTTTGAAGGTGACATCTTTATTTGTGAAGATCATGGGGCCAATTCATTGATCAGGAGTTTGTCGAACGGCTTCTGTGCATGAACTAAACGACAAGCGCTCTCTGTGAAAAACAAGGAGATGTCTCCGAACCACTTTGAAAAACAGTCTCATTACTTTTATCAAAGGTTATTCTCGACAATGAAAAGACCCTGAGGGAACTGTTTACATTATGCTATCTAAATTTTGAGGCCAGAATGCCACTATGCAATATTATCTTTACAAACGCAAGTTGTCTATGGTAATTTCCGCCCTGGAAATACAGCATCACAGATAGCTGCAGTGACAGACATGCTTTCTATAAGACGGAAGTAATTCAATGAAATGGTTGCACTCTTGCTCCATGGAAATGAGCTAAGTTAATTGCCGTTTTCTTCTTGCGTTCATCACTCTATCCGTTGCTTTTCTGCTTTAAAAAGAAAGATACCTAATTTTTTATTAATCCATTTATTAAGCTTGTAAACAGTTGCACCATGTTGCAGTATAGGTTGTTAACCGATGAGATAAATGATTGCTCTCGGATGTTTTACCATTAAGAAAATAGTTGGTTCTGGTTGTATTTTCAGACGATTAATTAACCACATTTTCCTAATTTCTCCTCTATGAACAATACGTAATTAACAACGCGTTTCTTCAGAAATGAGAGAAAAAATTGAAATCATTCCTTTACTCGATTCCGAGTCATTCATTTTATACTCCTCAGCAGATGATTTCAAACAACAATTCGAACCGTAACAAAAATGCCTCAATAAAAGTGATACAAATCATTCGCTTAATTCCCTTTGATGGATATTCTCTTCCGCAGTGAGATATGATGATGTTTGACGAAGTATACCGATAAGTTTAATATAAATTAGCAGACCTAATATCTTTTCACGTTAACATTTACATAGCATGGGACATGTAATACATAAATAAAATTTGCAAGAAGCGAAATTAATAGAGAATTAGTTTGAAATGGATTTTCGCGAGATTATCTTTGTTTTTTGAAAAAAGTCTCAGAGTGCTGTGCTATCGAGCGAATTCGCTAGCAAAAATAGGCCTCCAGGAAATCTGCCTCACGTAGAAATCACAGAATTAGCCCAAGAAATCATCTGTCGTTTTTTCTTCTTACGAATAAACGCAATAATGCCTTCCTTCAAGAGCTGTTAGAATGCGATATTCCATCAGATCGTTTCTTTTCTTTCAGCAGACAAGTGTTCACGTTAAACTGTTAAATAAACTATAGTTCATGAACGGAAAGATTTCCTGGAAAAGATGAAAAAAACGCATGAAAACGTTTTAGGGTAATGACATTGTGGATACGAAACAAGGAATGTGAAACTTACATTTTGCAAGGAAAACATAGTCGAAGGAAGTAATTACCTGCACAGCCAAGTACAAAACATATTACCCACACGTGCAAAAAGCTGACGCTACCGTTATAAACTCAACGACAGGCGACATCACGCTGAAGGATGTGAGGAGTGCTCAAATGAGTTTGCAGGCTTGGCATGGATAGAGATGGAAATCGATGATCGCTGACTACGGTATTTGCTCTCCCTTTGAAATTATTTTCGCAAGCACAGCAAATCAGTCGTCCGAATGATGAGCTGAGTAGCCTCAGAGCAGTCATTGTCCATAGTGAAGGTCAACTCATCGTCTTCACGATGACCTGTACCAAAAATATCTGTGAAATAATGTGATAGAATTCAGGACACATATACATCGCTCTGGCGCAGAAGTGCAAGCTGAACCCCTTTTTCAGGAGAACGACAGCCGCTAGGGGTCAATTATGAAACGTTCGAAAACGCAAATGATGGAAGCTGGCTTGCTGGAGACGTAAGCGGCACATGTGTCTTTCTTGTGAAACAAGACATCTTTCGTGTCCAGAAATTTTGCATTAATGAAAGCTGTGTTTATTACAGAAGAAGAAAAACTCAGCGAACAACATGATCATTTCCTCTACTGAATGTTTCTTGTCGGACATCACTAAGTTCAATAAATCTTGACCATGCACAACACAGAAATATCAAAATTAACGGAACATCGATGTTCCTTATGAATACATCATATTTGAATTGGCGATGGAGAATTTCTGCGAAGTAGAGAATATTTCACTCAACAAGAATCATAATGTAATGGTTCCAACGAAAATCACTTATTTAATATTTTCCTTCAGAATTCCGAAGCACAAATGCGCAGAATCGTTGCGAATGGAACGGGCCTGAGTGAATTCATTGCCGTATCACTGCAGTGCCCTAATAATGATGACGTCCAAAGAGTTTAAAAACTTTAGTATCCACCTTTCATATGATGCAGTACGGTTCGCTTTACACGTTTCTATACAAAATGGTTAACATTATTGCCATCGAATGATGCAAAGCTTCTCTTTTGCATGGATAAACACAAAAATGTCAACTTTTTTTCACAAAATGAGATCATTTGAAGAACAATCAATACAGTAGAAAAGATCGCTAAATTAAGCAATAGTCAGTCATTAATTTGCTTCACAACGACTGCTCTGTTGTGCAGCTAGTTGTCGTTGAAGGCTGTGAATTATCATGCGGAGATCTTCGATTGCGTTCGCCTAAAATTTTCAATAAATCAACGTTGGGAAATCCTTCAGTGAAAGCACTGTATATTATATATACATATATATATATATATATATATATATATATATATATAGAGAGAGAGAGAGAGAGAGAAACATGTTACACATATAATTGAACCACTATTACTTGAGTGGAACAAAAAACAGTGGGGGAGATATCGTGCGTTTGCGAGAAATGAAAGGCATTTAGAGTTTTAATTTATATTTGTCAGGACTTGCACAAGCTATTCGACATTCTAATGCACTGGAGATTCAAGGCAAGTGTCATAACGTTGCGTATTACCTTCAGCTGCGTGGATGCAACCATCAGTGCTCTCAGAGATCAGTAAAACTGTTTTTGCGAAATGAAGGCGAAAGTTTATTGAGGTGGAATCTCTATGTACTGCAGCCTGAGGTGCTCACTATAGGAGTACGCCTCAGCATTTTTGCCGTTAGCGAGACTGTATGCTATGCAAAACGACCTGTTCATTTAAATGTACAAATGGGGAGAACTATATGCAAAGCGCTTTCGAATAAAAATTTATGCGGACCTAGGACGAAGCTGGGGGTAGGGGAAGGGAAGGATGGACGAGTGTCTGGCGATTTCAGGCAGCTCAGTTTCTCTTATCGAGGAGACGGCAGGGCGGGGGTAAAAGGGGACGTACCCTTTCTCCAGCTCTTACATTCTCCTATGAAAATTTCCACCGTAAGCACTCTTGGCTACAGAAAAAGTGTCAGGAACAAAAAAACGTATGCGGGAGTCCATTTCTCTACCCATCGGTGAACCGCTGTTTCTGCTTGACCGCTCGTGGCCATAGGGAAAGTGATACACACTTCTCTCAGACACGCAATGTAGGTAGGGTAGGTTGCATGCGCTCTATCATTCTCTCTATTTTATCTGCAAGCATGCCTTACCATCACATAAATCAGGCATGCTGGTTATAGTGTTTATCTACTGGAAATATTTTGCATTCACTACTTCCACATTGTCTTTCCCCAATTATTGGTCATATGGTTGCTGTGAAAGTAAACATCCCGTATAATTGCCTTCGATAAGTTCCGCGTGTTTAAAATCAATGGTGTTGCGTTGAACGTTTAGTTTTTAAACCTCATCAAAGAATCCATCACTGAAGATGTCGTTTATTCAGGATAAAAGTTGAAAGAGGTCAATAATAAAGAATGAGCAAAAAACTTTGATCATACCTGCATAATGATATGATTCTTAGCGAGAAGGAGTGTAGCGATTTTCGATAGTTTTCGAACCGAATTTCCATGCGCGTATGGGATCACCGCACGTAAATCATCGAGTGCCTCATTTAAGTCGTGCATTCGACAACGCTCACGAAGATTAATGCTCAATCGTACTCCCTGATCGGACATTTGCATCTCTAAAGAAGTGCCATCGAAACGAATATCATGACTTCTACTGCCACCACTATGTAAGCAATGGAGAACATAATAATAATTCATACACCTGTTCATAAAAGCGATTAAGCTAGTTGGAACTGTGAGTATAGAAGTGAGGATGCATGTCAGGAGTGCCTATGGGATTTTGTGGTTAGTGCTTGATATTGTGATAAAGAAGTGTTAAATTCCTCAAGCGGTTTTCGAAGTGCTGTCAAACCAATAACATATTAAAAAATAGCTATGCTGACACAGTTGTGCCGAATTTCTTGCTCAACGGGCTTTGCTTAGTTTAAACGTTGACTTCTGCGCCTAGAACAGTAATTGCCAAATCTGGCATTGAACGATCCTTGCAAAACTTTAGAGCAATTATAAACGATGTCCGGAGATTCGGTCTTTTGAAATTTGCGAGTTATTTGATGTGCCGAAAATTATCCATCCGAAATGATGCTGAGCTATAATTTGGAATGTCAAACTCAAAAGTCATTTTAATTTTTGAAACTGAGGCCAAATTGATGATTTGAAATTTCACTGCTGCAAAAATTACCCCTCTAAATAGCAGAAGAAAATAAAAACTTCATAATATATATCGTATTTGAGAATGTGTTAAATCGCACGTGAAAACTAAAAGCGAAAAAAACCAATTCAGAAGGAAGGAAACTGTGTCACAAAATGTAAGTAGTAAAGATGCTAAACCGAAATAAATACAATAATTCATATATCGGTGGGTAATCGAAGACCGGAAATGCTTTCTCCGGAAGGTTATTACCGAAAATGCTTCTTCTTGAAAACTGAGTCCTTTTTTCGCCTAATCCTGAAAAATGAACGAAGAAAGAGTTGGAATTTTGTTCCGATACTCTGAACAGATAGCAAGAAACGTTTCTTTTCGATTACTGAAAAGTGGAGAAGATTCTTTCGCGCGAATTGATAAAGGCTGCAATAGGCTTGCCCACGTATGCACTTATGTTTCAAAGGCGGAATATGGCAGAGCCATGTGGCGATTGTCACTTATCTGTCTGTCTGGTTGACCACATTTAGAGAGGAGGAACGATGGGGATAAGCAAAACTGTCGCAATTTTTGTCTCATATTGAGTGAAGAGCGCAAAAAGCTAATCTAATATTTTTTAGAGCGTTTTAGGAAAATTCAAACAACCGAAATATGAGGAAATCTTTGCAAATAGTCTATATTTTTATGAGCATTGCATAAAAACATTTTGCATAATTGGATAAATGGCAATCACAAATATCGTATCAGACTTGTCGATATATTTGCTCATCGGCTGTTTTTTCGAAGCTTTCTTTTCTGCTTGCAAAACAATTATACCGATATGTGCAAATAACTTCAGAAATTATTCTGTAAGAAAAATGCGAGTACTCATGAAATAAAGCAAATAAAAGAAATGAATTGAAACGATTGTGTTTGCGAACAATGACAGTATACCAGCGAAGCGTTGAGATGAGACGCAATGAGATGTGACATGAAGTGGCTCAATTGTAAATTGAATCTGACAGCTTATTATGGATATGAGAGAGGCGGAGTCAACCACTTGACGCTTGAGATGCCTCGAAGCGCAAAATCTAACCGTTAACCTCTTGAGACTGATCGGTTCAACAACTGCAAAAATTTTCCACCGAGAACGGATACTTTTCACTGACTGATTCATATCGATGCATTCAGAATGTATTCGATTTGTTTCATGAAGATTTCGAATCAACGGTATATAGCGCATTAGAGTCTTTTGAAGTGCTCACTGATAGGTATAAATATGACTGAAACAATCCTCAAGTTTCCGTATTAACAGCTGACAGGAAGCTTAATGTGTTGCGACCAAGCTGTTTTCACCATCTCACATAAAAGTCTCGTGTTATGATCGATGCAAAGATCTTTCGCTTGTTTTCCTGCGTAACATAATCGGGAAGGTGCCTTCTACTAATAATCAGCGCCTTAATTTTCCTGATATCGATGCTTCCCATAACATTATTACCAAGATCGCTGAGACGCAAAGAACAATTACATAGAAGTGTTTTTATAGTTTTCCCTTTTGTTTCCAGAAAAATGTGCGAGGTTAGCGAACATGACCGGGTAAAGCCAGCTTACTTCATATTGCGTCGCTGTGTAACGGTGAAATACGATAGATTTGGTGATCATACATCATTAGGCAATATGTGATCTAAACTTTATATGCGTGCAAACTGTTACTTCTTTCACAAACTATCAAATGAACCATGCAGGAACAGATAAAGCGCTTTGGTCTCTTTTTGTCGTAAATTCGTCGGTTTATTTACAGCTGCTGTGGCTCGAAATTAGTCACCGTATTTTGCTTTCCGATTCGCCCATAAATGGCATCAACTACACCGATCCCGCCTAAGACGCATGGTGAAAACGATCCTTCTACAATCTACTAAAAACGTCAGAGTACTGTTAATAATCACCGGTGTAAGAAAAGACTGTTTTATTCAGTCGCTGAAAAACCCTCGATCTCTACACATTTGAATTCTGTGTAGAGGGTGTTATCACCAAAAATTTTCCGAGCTAACTAGCAAAATCCGACTCTTGGAATCAAATAGAAACAGAAATATTGCGCCCTCCACATTTCAATTTAGAGGCGGAGTGCGTGTGTCCGATTATCGAAGAACTCTGCAATTGCCGCAATAATTTTTTCAGTATCTCCAATCTAAATAAAGAACAGATGAAGCAGCTTTTCATATTGTTCCAGGAAAAAAGGCATTCCTTGGGAAGGTCAGCTTCATTTAGCGTAATCTGGGAGATTTTTAACTGAGGATCTCTCAACGCACTCATTATGTAAATGCCGAAAGCGAGACACTCACATAATACATATCGGCGTGAATAAATTTGCAAAATGTGTGCGGAGATGAATTTACCTCTCGATGAATTAAATGAGTTTGCCACTGGCACCAAAATAGCGCATTCAACTTTCTGAAGACCTCAGTCTTCTTCATCTTAGAATATGAACTAATGTATGAAACACTAGTGGAAGAAAGTGTAGTGGAATACAGAAAGTTGGAGATACTATTTTAGAGTACCCATCTTCTCAAGTTGCCCAGTTCTGTTATTTTTGATCCCTGCTTTCAGTTTACCTAAAGTTTAGCAAATCATATGCAGCTCTCAAATTGCATACAGCAGCAACACTATGGAAACTCTTTTCTTTGTTTAAACGATGCACGTCAATGTAAGTTGTCCAGAACAATTAAGATGGAGATCGACTGTAGCATTTAGGCAGACGTTATGTATCCTCCTTCCTCTTATTCTTTCTCTCTACTATTCAACCTCCTTTTCCAAGAGGCTATAGGTAAATTCAGTTCACATGCGAGAACTTCCAGTAGGCTCATAGCTTACCTATGCTTGAGCTGGCTTCATTCAAGGAAGTTTACGCAAAATATTCTAACCAGTAAAGTTTAGAAGGAAAATGCGGATGATATAACAAAGTGCTCTAATGTTTTAGGTTCGCAAATATGTGAAGGTCGGAAAAGTATATACCCATGTACTCATGGTGCTTTCTAGGCGTAAGATTTCAGTACTAATAATGCAAATAAAATAAATTTTACCTCCTACTTCATCAAAAGTGAACGTGTTATCGAAGAAATTTCAAGCAGAATATCATCGCTGATAAATGGTCTTCATCGCGATTTAGTACAAACAAGAACTAACTGTACATTATTGTTGTGCTTAGAAAATTAAACAAACGTTTACTGGATTTTAATCATTACCCGAAAATCAGTTATTCTTTTGCTTCACTTATAATGGGAAGTTGAAAAGAACGTGCCCTATGATAGAACGCTTTCGCTTATTATATAGATCCTTAAGTCGTATATATTAGAATTTTGAAATATGCCACATTTATTGTTCAAAAAACTATTATTTTCCATGGTTTGGCATTAATTTAAATGAAGTAGAGAATTCGTTATGTATGATATATTTAATGGAATATAAATATATATCGAAAAGGAATATAAAGAAGGGAATATAAACGTATGGAAACATAAGCGAACTTCACCTCTAAGCTTTTCTTTGCTGATTATGGCAAGCAAACGTCGTCAGAGCCGATTCTTTTTTCCATATATTATAATGAAAGGCAATTTTATAAATCGTTTTCCATAAAGACCTTATTTCTTGCTAGATTATACAACGATGATATTTACTAGTACATTTCATTGCCAGTATATTACTAGTATATTACTAGTATATTCATTTTACTAGTATATTCAGTTTTCTTGCATTATTAATTGCATCAAATGTTTGATTGTATATTGGAATATCGTTAGCACAAAATTGAAATGTTATTTACGGTTTTTCGATAATGCTGATAGAGTGTAGCTGAGAATTGCGGCAAACATAAAACGCAAAGCATAGCAGATGTCCACAATACGCATAGGGACAATGCTAGTTGACAAATGAAGGCCACTATTATACGGCCTAAATGTTGATAATTTACAAATCAATGCAACAGTTGCCATATAAGCCAATAATAGCTCCACAATATATTATTCTCTTGAAAGTGCTAATTGCTAAGAATTCGATCGTTTCAGAACTATCAAATTATTTCGATCGATGAATGCTATTGAAGTGCTCAATAAGATGACATATGCCTGCACTCTTCGAAACTCGACCATATTTTGAATGGAATCTCAAGAAATTTAGAAATTTCTCATGGATTTGAGAAAAATTCGTCGGAAATTGCAACGAAAAAATTAAAGCTTCTTGTGATGGATATAAAATAATCAAAGAAGTATGACTGTTTGCAGGAACAGTGTGAAACACTTCCCCCTATTCCAAGCAACTAATCTCTGCAACAATAACGGTTATTCCCTGTCATAAAATTTTAGCTAAGAGATAACACTGAAGTTAATTATTGAAAAAAGATTATGTGTGATGTCGAAAGAGAAAGAATATCGGTTATCTCTCTCAAATGATGCTCTACTCGATCATATGAATTCGAGAAAGACACTAGAGAGAGCGATAAATGAAAAATCAAGGATAACATTATTTTTGCATTCCTCCGCGGTTGGATATTTGTTAAGTTGACCGAATGTTGCAAAGTTCATCGTCTAAGAACTGCCAAGTGGGTACACTGTGAGCGGATTCAGTGGAAACCGAATGGCATATATATGGCGATGAACGAAAAAGCCATCTACTGGATAGTGGTATGTCGCAATCAAAGGTTTCTTTCTCAAGAAGAAAACATCGGGTGAATACAGAACACCCCCGAGGGCATTGGTTGGTGGCTGGCTGATCACGAGACCTTCATTTTTTTCTACTGTCTACTGCCTGCCTCATTAAGGCAGTCATTCTCCTGTTAGGAGTTATAAGTCTTGGTAGGCGATGTGATGTTAGGGATTTCATCGCAACGTAGGCATTTCAGCTTTTCTATATCAACCGGTATGTGGCTTCGTAATGAAAATGGCATTAAAGATTTGAATAGATGAGCTGAATTCAGTGGAAGTCAAATTCGCAGTGCTAATTTTGGCTTGATTTCGAAACAGTCATTGCAAATGACCTACTAGATCGTGTTCAACACCTCCGGCATTGAATAAGAAATAATTGTATTGGAAGGATATAACATATTTTAGATTGAGAACATTTAATGTTCGTATCGACCATTAAGAAGCAAAATTAGATGACGAAATCCGTAATCCGAAGATTTCACATCTGAAGAAGCATTACTCGCCTGAAACATCACTCATTTTCCAAAATCTCACGGATAGGGTCGCTGCCGCCTTTTTTATACTTCCTACAGCTAACGATGGGTCTTAAGAGTGGACAATAGCTGTTTCAATCGATGTGAGTTAATTGCGACGACTTTTGCAACTATTCGTATGTCTCTTTAATTTACGAATATTCCTCCATCTATTCATTTGCACACTGAGCTAGCATTTAAGCAATAAGCAAAAATTAAAGCCAACTGGATTAAATGGCGAGCGGCCGACTGGCACATACAAACTGGACAAGCGGAACCTGCTATTTAGACAATGAAATTAGCGCTCGTTGAATGAAATGTTGCATAATGTGCAAATTCGGTTGACGAAGCAATTAAGAGACCTAGTGAATAATTGTTGGCATCATATGCGGGCTTATAATTTCACATTTATCGATGGCTATTTTCATCAGTTGCGGAAAAATTAAAAATTACTGGAAAACCACCTCGGCTTTTCGATTTATCAGCATATTTGCATAAATTTTTTATGAAATCATTAAAGTAGAAGAAAAGAGACGGCTATGAAATGGCGGAAAAAATTCTTTTCCATATTTTAATGCACGTAAGATTTTTCAAAAGTCCTATTTGATCAATATGATGTATGAGGTACGACCATATTTCGTGGTACTCAGATTACTTCAGTTAAACTTTATAGCCCTAGGTTTACTGGAAATTATCGAACACATAGACGGAGAGGAGGTCCACATAAATTTGCCGCAGAAATAATCAACGTAATGCGCTTTTTTTCAGTAATTCATGCTGTTGAGGCCTCATAGATTCGGTGAATTTTGCTTCATCAGTCAGATGACTTAATTGGTTCAGCGTACCTATGTTCCATAAAGGTCACCAAACGATCGCGAAATTTCGCCATATGTCAAATACGTTGTCTTAAATTTCTCATGTGCTGTAAGGAGAGGGTTTCATCTTTTCTTCATTTATTCTGATGTTTTTTTTGGGTGCTTATTGCCTTGCCTAGCTGCACTAGGCTTAACGTCGACTGTGAATGATGGACGTTTTATGCGTAAACTTTAACAATACGAGAGTGAGCACTACCTACGAATGTGAGTTGATGAGTTTATTAGGAAAGGATCCGAGCTGAGAACCAGTATCAACCCAAGTACCTTTATTGTATGAATCAAGATGAGCAACTTTTGATTCTCACTTGTTTATCGCTCTGTTTCATGATCGTTTATGAATGTTTTTATGGCATATGCTTGTTCTATAACATTTTTTTCCTCATATACCCTGCGCTAACGTCAAGAACCAAGGTTCATTTTATATTTGACATAATTTTTTCAATATAATAAAGGTCAAATTTCTCTCCATATTCGAGCTTTCTTGAAACATGCAAAATCCCTTACTGAACTGCTACGTCATCGCTGCCACAGCTGTTTTTGCCACTATCCGTTATTTTCTATCTGTTCTATTCGTCTGCGCCTACCGTCGGATGTTGACGAATTTTCTGAACTATTTGATGTGAATGTGTGATAAGATCAGGAAATGAAACAATGGCAAAGTAAACCTATCTTCCTGATCATACTTACTGGAGATACTATTTTGTACAAATGGGTCAGATTTGCGCAGCAGCTAAAGACGAACATCCTTCACTTCATTCTCCTACATACTGGAGAAATTCGTTGTAGGCATAACAAAATTTTTTCCCAGATTTTAATTTCGACAACTGAAACAGGCTAATCGACCTTATTCGACTGTTTTCTGTTCGATACCTTTCCCTGTTTGCCATAAGGGCGAAACAGAGAGGGATGGAGTGAAGAATAAGGAGGAAGCATTGGTACATCAGGCGTTTTATATACGAATTCGAAAATACGTACGAAATTAAAATCACCATGAATTGACTACAGCGTTGACTACCGCACTTTGCAGCAGTGCATTGTGTGTGTGTGTTGTGTATGAACGACAGTAATCGGAAATTCTAACGCTTAAGTGCAATATGTCTGCCATAAGGGACTAAAAGGTTAGTAAGTAAAACTAAAGGGTTAGTAAATAAAGCTCAATAAACAACAGTGATTTGCTCACCTGTATGTTCGACAAGGTTTACACTGCAACTAAAGATACTCCACAAATAGATGCGTATCACTGAAAAACGTCATAAATGCATTGTACTATAAAAAGGCATGTTAGCGGCACAGAAATCATGTCTTCGTCAAGCAAGGTTCTGGACAAGACTATGCTTCTCTTAGCTATCACTCTCATCACCGTCCCACTTTGTGAGTTTTCGTTTGCTATTACCGTTCACATTTCATGTGGCCTCTTTGAAGTCCCATATCAACACAGCTAAGCCTTTCTCCCTCTCAGAAAGAAACTCTCGATCGACATATTCTAACTACTCCCAACTCTACAGACTAAATTTCCATTAAACGTCATATATATCAATAAAGATCGCGATAAGTGGAAGTACGAACACTCGCTATAACCTTGTCCTCGTCCTAAAGAGATGATTGCACCCACGGGCTTCCTATTCTAATCTGTACGAGATTCACTTCATACAGTTAGGATAAGTTCAAATCATCCGTGAAACTGCATTAAAGCGCAGTTTCCTTGCTCACTGAAGGCAGCTTTCAGCGGGTGGTGTTGAATGTCCCAACGTTGAAAATGCCACGTTCGATGCAGAGAGTCGTGATGCCGTCGTCAATAGACATAACGAACTGAGGTCAACGCTTGCGTTTGGAACTGCTGTTTACAAAGGAGGTGAACTCCTGAGGAGCGGAAAGAATATCTACCAGCTGGTATCAGTCTACAAATGCCGCTGTTTTATCAATAATGCGAAAATGTACTCTGACGTTATCATGCTCAAGACAGGGCGCAGTCTAATGGAACGGCGCATAAGAGCCTGGAGAACCATTCGCTTCCCTCGAAAGGAAGCCTTGCTTTTAAGATGACACCTCTAAGAAAATTTGCCATTTGTAATGCGACTACATATAACTTCTTTTGATCATAACAAATATCAGCGATGTTCGTCTGAGAGAAGGAGATGTAGCCTGAAGCTTAGGTTGTCCATCGCTAGTTCATCTTGACGTAATATGAAGTGAGGTGTTCGTCTGAATACGTAATACGTGAAGTTCCGGCCTTACAACACCCGTGACGAATGCGCAGGTCTGTAGAGAAGGGTGACATAATAGAGGAAGTCGTGAACCTCCTCCGCCATGGCCCCGCTAAGGAGAGTGAATGCTCATGCATTTTACATTATGACTTTCACCTGTCATACTGCTGAGTGCATGTATCGATGTGTGGGGCGGTTGATCACTGGAAATTTTTGCTTCGCGAACTCGTACTGTCTAATGTATCGTTTTGCGTTGCGAGATGAGTTTCTGCCACAAGATGAGCAACAGCAACTCGAAATTAGCCGTCTTCATCAGCCTATACGCAACGTTCCTGTAAGAAGGCGTTTCAAATAGTGAAGAGTGACAATGTCCCACATGACAACATCGTTTCAGAGATGGGACTGCGACCTGGAGAAACTCGCGCAAGGTTGGGCTGACAAGAAGGTCTTCCAACATTCACCACAAGCATATCGGCAAGCTGGAGAAAACATCTTTCAAAGCTTCAAATCGGGAAACATAGGAACCGTTGGTATGCTGACTTCTATAGTATTGCAGTAGCTCTGCATTCGTAGATAGAATTCTGTTAGATATCATTTTTCTCGTCTTGATCGATCCTTTTCCGCCCTTCAATTATTGGTGATGTATGAAAGAAGTTGACTGACTCTTTGTGTTCGGCAATCGAATGCATCAAATCGGCCGCATATGCAATAAATGTGCAGAAAAAAAAGCAGTAAAAAACGATCTCATTTCAAAGTTTTTCTTCCTACGTTGCTTATCTAAGAATACGGCGAAGAGTTCACAGAATTAAGGAATATTGCAAAAAGTTTCCCGTTTGTTTGTGAATGAAACTGTCAATCTAACGATGGAAAACTTCTCACTTCACCTCTCAAAACAAACGAAGCAGAAGTCATTTCGTATATCTATAGAACTCAAATGTCAGAAAGAAATGCTCCCAGTAGTGGGAAAGTTGCATGTGAGTGAACGCTGGACAACAATCTTATTCGTTTTTTGAGAGTTTAATTTTTAGCGCAGAATGCAGTTGCTGCAACTAACGCATGGTGGGCCGAATTGAAGAAGTATAACGCCAGTTCAAACATTGACAATAAATTCACTGGGGATGCCTTCAGTGTTGCTGGTCACTGGACGCAGGTAAACTGTTAGTGGTCATAATTTAAAGCAACGAGGTGTTTGACACCCAAGATAGCAATTTGAGCGTCCATATAATCAGGCTGATTTTCTCTTTATTAATTCCTCTGACGTTTTCACCGAAATAATCCCCAAAATAATATTCAGTATGCTTCGACTACGAGAAACGATCAAGTTCGCGAACTATAGAGAATTTCTTAGGTCGTGACCACTCCAGGTTCATGGGAAAAGTTGATAGTTTACAGAAAGTCGTTTACTAATGACAGGTGCTTTTTTTCAATTTATACCGTTCGAATAATCCCCATTCTGCTCTTGTGGACTTTGTCAATGGCAAATTTATATCTAGTTCATATTGTAGTCTACAAAACGAGAAATTTAATAGATTCACTGTCCATTATAAGCCCGTCGGCATAACAGAGTCCAGTACAGATCGTTTCATTAGCTTCAGCATCATTTACAAATTTGGCATTCTTTTTCACAGCTTTTCAGGTCATCGTTCCATATCAGTCATGACGTGAACATTTAATCACGAGGATGCATATGATGTCAGGATTTTCAGCGTAGAACAAAACAGGATGTACTTAAATGATGAAGGTTGTCATGGTGTGAATTATGATTGTGGTTGCTGTCGCAATTGCAGCAAGCGTGGGGAGCAACAAGGCAGATCGGTTGCGGTGTCAGCATGTTCAGGAAGGAGCCGTGGAATACTGCACTAGTCGTGTGCCTATATAGAGCCCAGTAAGCACTCGTTTGATTGAGTTTGCTTTCTACTGCTTCAATCTCAAGCTTCTTCACTTAACTCAAAGAATTTACTGTAATTTGCAGTTGGAGGTAATTTAAAATCATACACACGTCAATCTTATGAACTACTTATATCTCAAAGTTGATTCGCTAAGAATGAGTAAGCGACATATATATATATATATATATATATATATACGATATATATACCCATATATATATCCATACCCTCTCCCCCTTACCCATATGTGACGGCATTTCAGGGGAAATATACGAAATCGTAAAATATTCGACTGGGGCGACGGATGCAGCACGGCCTCCGACTGCACGACATATCCGAATTCGAACTGCAATGTCACAACTAAACTTTGCATCTGAATTGTGAAAGCAACTTTTCCTGTTAGCGTGAAATACGGCTTGCAAGTAAAGCAAACTGCTCCGTTATATTTGTCTCGTTTCTTCTGCACACAAATGTACTTACATGTCCGCACATGAAATTCTCTCATTGTACGGATACTTTGCTGTATCCTGCATCATTTTCACGCGCTGTTTGCTGACAGTCATATATCTCTAGTGAGAAGCGCTTTAAGCACCCACGACCACAGATTTCTTTGTAATAGCATCTTCAAAAGTATGCCGTAATGCTGTTAATCACGAGTACACTGGAAAATGGGAGAAGTAAACGAATGCCTATAGAGAAAAGAACAAATTGCAGCTCCAATTCACAATTTAAACCAAGAAACTGAGAATCAGAAATGTGTCCCATCGGAAGTGGAGCAAAAGCGTTGGTTTCGTGAAAGTGCAATAGATGTTTCGATCCTATTATTACTGCAGAACAGCTACTTTTAACAATTCCGATAACTCATGCTCAACGTCTTGATGAATTGGTGCTAGAAATACATGAAATTCTCGTCTCTCAGAGGCAAGAAATCGCTCTGATGAATATCAAGTCGATTTGGACGCTGAGAAAGTGGCACATGAAACGAATAAAGTAGCAGACGTCCCTGTAAGCACAAGAAGTGGATGGATGGCAGCGTAACATCTGAGGCTGGAGGGAAATTAGAGTTGAGGGAGGACGAAGGCATTTGCAGCAGATGTTGTAGGGAGGGTGGAATTAGTCACAAAATTGATTCGAAGAAAAAAAGGACATCATTCATTTCATATCCATCACATTGGCAAAAAAGACGCAAAAAATTTCCCTGTTATTTCTGAGAGGACAAAGTAAACAAACGAAACCGATGGCTGCACATTTTATCAAATTCATCAGAAAAGTGCATAACTGAAATATAAACACAGCAATACGGTGAATAAATCCTTATAGATAGAGTAAATTATCCTACTGTACCGTTCGCTCGGAACGCAGCACTATTGTTCATTTGTGTCAGTCGGTTTTGACAGCACCAGCAAGCAAGTAGGTACCTTCCGACAGATACGTCAGTTACGGAAGCTGTCCATAATGAATGAATGTGCTTCCATGGATGAGATGGTGGATCTGGAACAACAGTAGAAAAAACGCAGTGCATCAGCGGAACGCACTATGAATGCTGAAACTAGGGTGCGTTGTCTCATGCCTTGCTATATGTTAGAGCACTTAAAACACCTTCACATCCCTAAATGAATAGGTAAATTTGTGACATGGCCCGCAATTTTCAGAATTTTGCATTCCGTCCGCAGCATCGAATTCCTTGCTGTTGATTCGTTGCAAAAAAAAGCAAGCTAGGCAATTACTCCGCGCCTCATGCACCTCCTTTGCGCACTACTGTAGCCGACTTACACGAAAGCAATGAAACGTTAGCACCGTCAGTTCTCGTGACATCCACTTAGTGAATCTGACGCACGATTAACCTGCCCTTCAAATTTATTTACACTGAACTATGAACGCCAACATTTCTGGTGCAAGCATACCTTCAAACTTCAATCGATCCATACAATCTGCGTTTCAATTCGATGAAAAGCAAAAACCGTATCTTCTACAGAATTCCCACTTCATACTAAAATCAACATTTTCCCCACCGTCAAGTAAACCTAAGTTTTTTCCAGTTCAGAGGCTTTCCTCAGTGAAGCTACGAGCCGCATTACATCGGTAACATTGTTCATGAAAACCTTGAGAGTATATGGAAAACCGTTCATCAGTAACAAGTCCACAAGGTGGAGCACTCACAAACACGACATAGCTGAAAAAAATAAGCTATGATATTTTTGATAATACGATCCAAAGTAGGTGATACAAACAATCTTAGAACGGCACCGCTTGAACTTAGCTATATAGTGATAATATTACTTGAGTTTCACATGGACAACGTCTTCATGTCAGCCCAATTTTTGAAGGACGGTGTAAATTGCAAATATCGGGATGTTTACGAAGTGGTCAGTTCAGAGGTAAATAAGCCACAGTGAACTCGAAGAACACCCATCCGAAAATGCAAAATTTTGGTACTCTCAGCCTGATTCGTGATGAAACTAGCATATCAGGTAACTTCCATCTTCCGATTGACTGACAAATGACTAATCAAACTGAATGCATTACAGAAATTCCAACTACTCTACGTAAAACTTAATTTCTGGGAGCTTGTTCAATGGCAAATCTTCAAGCAAAAATAGTTCTCGGAAGTTTTTCTCAGTTAGAGAAGGACAGACCCATATGTGCTTCAAAAATGTGCATTGAGTGGGCAGCCATACAAGTATGGGACATTTCGTGGAACGCTATAATACTCTATTAAAAAAAAAAAAACGACGTAGCTTGAGGGTTTGCAAGGTCTCGTGATTAAATTTCGCACCTTCAAATGATTAATGCAAACCTTTATGTTTGTCCACAGGAAAGGCGGAGGAAGACAAATTGGGCAATATCAACTGTTCTTCGAATTTGAGGCGGATATAACGTACACGAGGAGTCTTTGTCAGACGTTGAATTCGTCAGACGCCAGCAACTCAAAGTCAGCTACGAATATTACCTGCAAATTTAATAAATGAATAAGAACAAACTGTGAATATATAAACAATTTAAGATGCTGGGTTTCAGCCGAAGATAAGGTGCATGAAAATGCTTGATTTTTGATCTTAAGGATTCGAAAGTACAAATAAGGCCGTACGCATTACTTAACGAAGGTTTCGCTAGCATATTCATCAGCTAACAGAAATGGGAGCTGTGAAATCGTAAGTTAAACTGTTACATTCGTGAGGATGTTTATCGTAATGCCTCTGAAGAAAGCTGGACACCGCGAATAGCCGCACTCTGATTCTATCTTGATAACGCCTCTGGTATTTGAGAACTCGTAAAATTCGAGTAGTAGACAGTCTCTTTCTCTTTTTTTCCTCCTCTCTCTTCTATTCTCAAGAAAATTAAAACTAAAAAAATGGTTTCCTTCGCATTTCATCTTATATAGAAAATTTTTGTCTGAGATGAGCAATAATTGTTGCCACAAAGAATTTATGCCGTTATTATTCAGAGTCATCAAATGGACGCTCATCGATGCGTACTTATTCTAAATAGTGCAAAGAATAGCTTCACTTTCGCACAGCTGTGTGCTCATTCACCTCTATCGGCTGATCACATCCGCATCAACTTAGCATTAAGCACAATATCCTGCAATTCGTTTCACCAACTGCCGCTTTATACGACCTAACATTAATGTGTTTGCGCCGTGTCGATGTACTTAGTTTAGATACATACTTGCTTTTATTGCTCGTCTCACACTTGGCTTTCATTTATTATTTGCCTGATTATTATAACGCTTGTAGAAACTCGGCGATGGCACTCTTGAAAACTTGACGCTTCCCACGGATTATTAGCTGTCATGATTCAACGAGAATTGATGTGACCACAAATTTTGTTCATTTGAGGATGTATCTGATGCTAAATGATCTATGTTCACGGACGAACTCCTGTCAGGAGTTTTGATTAATACGGATGTTCACATACGAGAATGGTGCATTATGAAGTGTTGCGAATTGATGTCCATGTGGAGGAATAAGGCATGTTTCGAACGCATTCAGAACTTCGTTTCTGTCACTATTGACTACTCCGTGGAATTTTTAGGTCTGAAGCCAGTAAGTTTCTCATTTATCTGCAACTGTTTCAAGAAAGACTCTAGACTTTCACCTCGTTCTGAGGGGGTTTTAATCTTAAAAAGTTCTCGTGATGCAGCGTTTGTCCCTCCATGGTACTAACCTCACATTTTTCGTCACGACAGTCTAGCACTTCTTTTTTGAAGCAAGCATGGTTGCAAAATAACCCCTTTTAATTTGTGACATAGGGCACTCTTTTTTCAACTGCGGTTTCAAAAGCAAGCGGACAATTTTTCTGAGGACTCAGCAAAACACATAGTTGGCATTAGGATGAAATATTCTGCTAGAAAATTTCGGTTACATACTAGGCTCTATTCTTCGACATTTTTTTGACAATTTATAGTTGCATTTGTAAGCGCTCACAAAACACACACGAGTCGCCCTTAGGCGAACCAATGGCGAATTTATTACAGCAAGACATCCGCAGATGAAGCAACTCCTTTTAATGTAATGATTTTTCTTTAAACTTTCAAAGATGCCGACAAGAGTCTTTTCAAATCTGAGAGGATATAATGCTCTCGTTAACTCGATACGATAGTTTCTAAGGCATTCGTTTAGTTGCGTAACGTTGTGTTTTGTGGAGAATGATTTTGTTTAATGAGAAGAAAAACTTTCAGCTCATGATGTAATTCTATATAGTTATAATTATATATGTAGGCATTTATGATGTCGTATTTACACATGGAAAATAATAAAAGACTCTAAATGTGTTCTCTAAGGCTATAAACGACGTGTTCACGCGTCACGTTCAAAGTGAACATCACATGCGATCCACAAAATCGATTGACAATGGATAGAACACCGAAATAGTTTCACTCGGTTGGCAGCAAAGGAGTCCAAACGCATGGCAAGGGTCGATCCTAAAGAGGCGCAAACGTTTGTACTCAGCTAAGCGTGCGACGTCGAAAGCCAATTATATTGTTTGAAGGAAACTGGTGAAATGTTAGTCGATGGCTTGTTGGGTTTGTTTCGATCCCAACTCGTCTCGATGATGAATCTATTGGCCGGTAACATCTGACTGTGAGAGGGAAGACAGTACTTTTACAAAATGATTTGCAACCAATGAGAGTAAAGGAGGAAATATCCATTTTGGGGCACGTTGTAGAAGTTCTGGAACGTTACATATTCGTGGTTTAGTTGTTGGCTTATGAAGATCACGGCGGATGCTTATACTATTCTAGTTGTGGTGGACTTACCAGCTCTGCTCGAATGTCCGTAATGACTCAACTCATCTCATCGTGAAAGGAAAAATGCAATAATGATTATTTCTTTTATAAAGCGTTATACATCCATCACAGCTCTCCTGAAACTTCGAACCGCTTCACACTGGCTTCGAGTATGCGAAGTCCGTTTGCATTTACTTCATGTCATCATATCATATAACCATCTCAACGTCCACTTATACTATCAGCTCTTGTGTCTACTTTTTCTATTCTCGAATACTTTTGTCCCACATAGTCATAAAGAGAGAGGGAAGGAGAGAGTATATTATATAAACGAATTTATAGAATCGTTTCGAGAAATTCTGAATTGATATTTCTGTATAGATATATTAAAGGCAATTGTATGAACTCATAAGTAATTTTTCAAGACATATTAAAGAAACTTCGCTTTCTTCTTGAAGAAAAAACCACATTTCGTTACACGTTTGACGTAAATGTGCAAACCACCATTTGCAACGTTTGTCATTCGAGAACTACTGCAATTGGAACGATTCTTTTCTGCAATTGCGATTGTATGAAAGCGTCACAAAATAGATTTAATTTCGCAATTATTTTACCAATACAATTAGCAGTCAATGACTTCAGACCATCAGTTTTTCCTGCAATTTTAGCCACTCATTTTTCAAATCTAATTTCCCGTTCAAGGGGGCTTTTCAGATTTCATGCGCATTCTCCTAGAGGCCATAAATTGAGCGCATCAATTATTCTAAAAATGGGAATTTTGTTACTGTGCCAGTCGAAAACAACAACCCCATTCATTCGCTCCTTATAAAAGAATTCGAAAAAATATTTTGCGTTCAATTCTCTGAGTGCAAGAAGATGCTATAATTCGCGTATTTCATTTTTCGTAGTGTTGCCTTTCTTGTAATTTTCTCTGCTCTCCATGGAATGCGCACCAGTGTTTGAATTGAATGGATTACTTATGGGAGGTAGTGAGCAGCAAGCAGTTCCACTTCAAAAACAACAACTCATTTTTCGTGTTCAAGGGAATGCACCTAGTTTCCCTCAAGAAGCGGGCGGCTTTCTATTTTGGAATGGGCTTCATACAAAAGTGCGTGGATTTCGATTAGGTCAGGACATATATCAACATTCAGAGGTGCCTATTAAGTAATTCATTCACATTGTTTGAGAGCTTTTGAAGTAAACGCATCGTTTTAATTGTGCTTCTAGCATATAGATATCACATTATATGCGGTTCCTTCTACCTATTCGTTTTGTTGTCTTGAAGATGGCAAAGTTGAACCATTAATCACATAAAAAATTTGGTTGACGTTGAACGATTTTGTAAGCTTGATGAATAGTGCAGAATTCCCTGCTTAATAATTCTTTTCTGTTGGATTCAGAAAGATATGCTTCGCCATGATCAAATATTATTTTAATTCCAGTTGTTCTATTGCAGCTAAGTATGGTGCGAAAAAATAGACCTGAGGTCGATATTGACTGATAACAGATAATTTTTTCCATTCTAACGGAGAAATTACCTTCGATATAATGCAAATATTTATCCTTAGAATTTACTGTAGTACAAGCAATATTTAGTATTTAACATATCATAGAAATTTGGAGAACTTGACTAAAGATGTGGTAAAATGAGGCTTCTTTATCTACTTAGAGGTACTGAAGATTAGAGGGCGCTAGAGAGAAGCGCCCGTGGCAAAGTAGTGCGACTGCTGGCATGGAATGGAATGTTATTTTTCTCCTAAGCCATGAAATGTGAGCTCATATTCGTATTGCTTCTTCTAAGAGAGAACGCTTTAATCTATTTTTTGCTCTCGACATTTTTCCTTTTAATTTCGCTCATTTCGATTCGAAACTATGTGAAGCTCACAGCACTCATGCTTCGTTAGAGTCTTAAGAGTTTTGCTTGCTTAGGATGATTTTTCCACTCTCATGGGGAGCGCTTTTTAATGAACTATCTTCCCTTATTTTTGGCTTCATCTTGGCTTCATGTTTAAGCGCCTTCAGTCTGCGTTCTGTGGCGACGTCTTCGCAGCGACCATATCATAGGTACGTCAGAGATAGATTTAATCCCATTTAGGTGGATAATTGTGATTTTTTATCATTATATTCGACTTTCTTTCCGAAATTATGCATATTTTCATGGGAAAAATTCCGGAAGAAAACGGTAAAGAAGTTACAAAGTAAACTGAAACTTTGTGATGTGAGGCCTCATGATAAAGACGACGGAAAACGTCTCCCTAAAGTGAACTTTAGGAAGTTGGAAAAAAATGAAGACTATGAAAATATTCAGCAGTTGAATGACACGTCCGCTTTTTATCTCCCTCGGAAATACTAAACACGCTTGGCTTTTCTCTATACAAGCATCCAACCTATTTGACCGCCTGAATTTTCCTCGACAAGATATCACATGCCTTAATACTCACACAGAGAATCGGATTAATTGGCTTTTATGACTTAGAGGAACCGACATTCTCCTGCATCGCTGCTTGCAGGTGAAAAAGTTGCTTATTTTTTTATCTTCATTTATAGACATCTGAAAATCCAAAGATGTGAAAATATTGTGGTTAACGTGATTTTCATAAGCCTCCAGGCTTCATCTCTGTTGGCAAAATTGTGCAATAAAATTCCGAAAAAAAAAGAATTCCATAGGCGAAGCGTTACATCTGGGCCAAAAAATTTCAGCTAACGAAGATGTAGAAATTCAGGTAAAATCGGAGTTCACCAGTGGCAGTCAGTTAAATAAAGTTGATAAAGTCACAATGATGGGGTTATTGCAATCATCGGTAAGTTCTACATGCCAATTCTTTTCGGGAATTAAGATGTCATCGTTTCATCGTTCACAACGAGCTAACATGATAGCTCCTCATAAACATATTCCCACCTCTTCAGCACTCGTTCGCTCAACTTAGCAATTAACGGCAGCTGACGAGATTGCATCAACACAAGTGTGAACGATTTAGATAGTTCGCTCGATGCCGTTCGTTAGCCGCCTACTGCATTGCATCATCGCTGTTTTTTTTGTCGGCTCTAGTTTCGCTTCATAGTTCCCGTTAGAAATATGCTTAGTCGCAATTTGAATTACATGCTTTTGAGTTGAAATGGTGCTGAAAGAAGCGAATTCTTTCGCTCTCTTTGGAATGAATCTATGCTCACTGCTAATATTTTAATCAATGGAAAGAAGCAATACGCCGAAATGTACAGAAGATGCTTTTGCGTGGAAAGTTTGTTTCAGTAGTAAATTTGAATGAGGACCATGAGCCAGAGATGTATGCCAAACATGCTTCAATATCACGTATGTGCTAAATCAAATCTGCCAGTCGATAAGCGAACACGGCGGGATTTCAACTTCAGTTAGGATTCACACCTATTTCAAAAAACATAAGTGAAATTTTTTCTTTCCTTTTTTGTAAAGTTTTCCACCTCAGGAAAAACGCTCTTCGATGTATATTCTTTTGCTTTTGTAGATAACTTGAACCTCTTCATGAGCGTACTGTTTCCAGTGTTCTTTAACGTTCTCACGTCGGAGTTTATCATATTTATCCTGATGTCAACGTCCCATCAACATCACCGTCTCCCTTCCGCTCACAACAGTAGGGAGGGAAGTTTCAATTGGCCATTTGCACAATTAGTGAAACCGGTTGGTGGGAGAAGCGATATGAAAATACGCACATTAAAGTCCTCAGACACTTCGCCAATTTTCTTCGCTTACCTTATTTCGAAAGGAATTCAAACATTTTTATACGGTTCATTTTTTGTGTGTTACAAATCGGAGTACACTATAGACTTTGCGTTTGTTCGCATTAGCGTACTCGTGTGTCTACGTTTAACGCACACCGTCGTCCACTTCAAGTTTTTCCTCTCGTTCAGCCATCCGTAACATTATTCCTGCATTGCTCGGTGAAAAACTTCGACATGAAATTTGATGGGCTTACTCGAATCGATTTCAGTCAATGAGCTCAGTCTCAATGTGGATGTTCTTATGGGAGCGCAAAGGTCGAATGCTGATTTTCTCTCGCCTCATTGTTTTTTACGATTGCTGTAGAACAAATCACATCGTTTATTGTGTGCTATTTTTGCATATGGGTGCCGATTTATTGTATCTTCTATAGCTGCTTACTTAACGAACTCAAAAGATCTGCGTTTTTTCGTCCATACCACACTTGTGGTATTCCATCAACTAATTGAGAATCTTCATGATAGTGAAATGCTTTGAATTCATATCAGCAGTGAACCAGTAATTTCGTCGGTTTTTGCTAAGTTGAAATAAACGATAAAAGTTGTTAGTGAAGGTGGATGTTTGCATATATGGACATCTTCTTGATATTTCCAATGTTCTCTATAAATATGAGTTCCGTTGTGATCGGTCTCTCCTGAGATCGTTGGCAGTGAAATTGTGAATAGTGTATCATCTCAGCAAGCATTTCAGTAATAGGATGAGCTCCTAAAAAACTTTAATTGAGAGTCTCGAGGTAGGTGCAGAAGTCAACCGCTTCTGAGTTGATTGCATTTGTCGAACTTTCGATTGACATGCCAAAAATAGCAACTTTAGGGCGTGAAGTTTAATGTTTACAATCTTCGCCACCAGTAGCAGTACCTCGTGTTAAAAAAAAATTCCATCGTTTCACTGCCATTCATCTTACCACTTGGTACATCAGACTCTGTTCTCTAGAGAAATGAGTTCTCTTTTCACAGTCTCGCATTTCAAACCAACTTCACAAGGTTGCTTATAGTCATACCGATTTCTATCGTCTTATCATCTTTTGTGTTACAGAATATGTCCTGAAAGTCAGGAGCAGTATTTTTTTCCGAACAGCCTGAATTTCATAAGTATGTTCTTCGAATTTATGCTAACGTCTTCAATCGTTCAGGATGATCATTCATTAAGATTGCAATCGATGAAGTGTTTTTTCTTTTTTTACCACCTCTAATAATTGTTTCTTCTATTGCTTTGTTCTTTTTTTCTCCATTTTAAATCCTCCTTTCCAACTTTGTGTTATTTTCAGATGATTTATGCTTTCTTGCAAAAACCGAGCCGTTTCTAATGCCCTTTGGGCTGTTTCTGTTCCAATCTTATCACTTCATCAAGGCGTTTTTTGACACCGATTCCCTATCGTTGTCCAACTCGTTCTAGCATTTTTGCACCCTCAACAAAGATATATGCCCTTTTAGGTCCTATTTTCATCAAATATCAGAGAGACGCCAATTATCTTTGTAATCATCATTTTTGCCTACAACACTATATCGGCTGCGAGGGAAATCTGTTATACTATTACGGCCACTCAGGCAGAAGATCATCTAACCGCTTGAGGCGGTCATTGACTATACCGCATGTCTCCGAATAAACATGGCGAAACGATGTTCAACAGAATCCGACATTTCAGCCAAAGGAGGTATAAATAAATCAGTAAATGAGAAGTGAAATAAAATAGCTTATTTCTGCTGCAAAACTTCTAATCATTTTCAATAATGTTTTCCTCATTATAATTTTTTGAAACTTAATCGTAAGAGTTTCTGATAACTTCTCGTGGAACGTTCCATTTCCTTTCGGAGAATTCAGGATATTTATATTCAACGCGAGGAAATATTATCAATCAGGTGAATTTGTCACTGTTCATTCGCATTTTCTTGTGCTTTTATACCGACGGTTTTTTGATCCGTTTCATGCGAAAAGAACCTCTTATGCAGATTGTAAGAGTATGGATGTGAATATTTGTTCGTTAGTTATATGGGAGAAAATTCTCTAAGATTCTTATCAGCGCCCTTTTCATTAGCTAAATATCAACCGCCGTAGATCTTCCGCGCAGAAGTTTCATCATTAAACAGCTAGGACATACACGGACGGTTTTGCAGTTATAGATCGATTGAGATATGTATTAGTCGAGTTTGTGAAGGCAGAATTACTCCATGGCAATCCTCGGATCCTCCATAGTTAATGATAGAATTTTGAACAATTCAGGTTTGCGGATATTGGTTAGAGGATTTGAATTTCAGCGAAGCGTTAGACTGCATTAGCCACAGTTAATTATCGTGTTTCGAGGTTAAGTGAGTACGTTGCGACTTGCAAAATGAATTGCAAAGCTGTTGCAGATTGACACCGAAAAACATTCTCATTTTTTCAAGCGTTCATATGAATGCAAAAGACAGGTGACTCCAAATCTCTGCAATAAAATCGCTAGCTTTTATGAACATTTTAATGTTTAAACATTTTTTAATGTTAGTCGGGGTGAAACGTTCGGCGATTTATACTGCTTATC
Organism: Parascaris univalens; assembly: GCA_037576465.1. Lineage (NCBI taxonomy): Eukaryota > Metazoa > Nematoda > Chromadorea > Rhabditida > Ascarididae > Parascaris > Parascaris univalens. The sequence continues at coordinate 226,336,092 of CM075173.1, forward strand.
CCCGATAAAATATGCCTCGACGTTGGAGGGAACCTTCCTTACCGAGTTTTCCCGGCCAGTTCTATAGCATCACAAAGACAATATCTTTCACTGCACAATTGCTTTATCCTGCAGAGAACAAACATTGTTCAGGTTAAAGTTTTGTTGAGATTGCTTTAACACTTCCTCTGTTACTAAGCAGCTGGATTACTAGAGCAGTGCTTACTTGTGAACCACCTGATTTCAAGGTGTGTGCCTTACTCGTCACCTCTAGGCTATTTCTTCGGCACCATTTGCCATACTTGAAGCTGCGGCTGTAGCGTTACCAGTGATTATTGGAAAAGCGATTATGCTCATAAATATCTGACATTTTCCTTGCATTTGTCTTTCTTGGGCTTTAAAAGTGACCAATAAACAGCAGTTGAAAGATGAGTGATGCGTAATTGTTACATATCATAAATCGGTAACTAAAATAAAATATTTCTGTTCTACCGAATATTGTCTCTCGCACAATTTGGCGAATGATGAATTGCAGGCGAGCCTCAAAGCAGTGGCACGCGGCTTGCACAAAAAACGATGTAACGCAAATTAAGAAGCCACCACTTATCCTTAAAGGCACTAATTTTAGTGAAGATCTACAAAATACCGCCATAGAGGTATACTTCCAATCATCAGCTCAATATTTTGGAACGAAACGAAGATGCAAACTTGATAGGATTTTTTTTCGGCATGCTATTAACTGCATATCATGACTTGTAACCACAAATTAATATTGAAATTTTCATTTACATTTTTCCAGATGTACCACATCGGCTACCGGTTTCGAAAAAATTTTTGTACATTATAGGCTGTCAAGTTTAAGGAAACCGGTTACTTCTTCCGTTTTGTTTACTGTCTCCACAGATTCTACTGGCTGCCCTATGCCACTTGTTCGGCTGCCAAGCTGGAGGTGATTAACAGTGCTCGCAGAACCTGTCAGGACCATCATGACAGATACGATTATGATCATCAAATATCTTTCGGCTGATTTGAGGGACAAAATCATCTTTTAGGCGACAGTATATCCTAAATTTTGCAAAAGTGCTTGAAGTTTATCGCTAAGTTTCACAACGTTACGTTTTTCTTTCATTTGACCACTGCATTTGCAGACGAAATTATTTCATCTTGGAATAGATTTCTTTGCATTCTAGTTCCGGACTATTGAATACTTTCAGGTTACGAATCAGGCGCTCGAAAAATGTGGTATCGAGAACGAAATAGCCTCATTTATAAAGTTACGCTTTGACAATGAAGTGGGACCGACATGGCACTGCATCGTCGGTCGAAATTTTGGATCTCATGTGGCTTATGAGTCTTTTATACATTTCACTGTCGCTAAAGTTACTATACTGTTGTTTAAATGTGGATAAAATCTTCCATTCTATTTGGCCAAGTTCTGTTAAAACTAACCAGTGGCACTTGCAACGCACGCGTAAAGGCTTAAGTTGTATTAATTGAGCACTTCTTCGGCACCTTTTTGGCAACGTCAAAACAGTTTTTCAGCTGTTGTTGCTTCCTCGTAGCACCTACTCCGTCACCAAACTCTTGTCAAAGAGACAGTCAGAAAACAAGGATGAATGTTCAGTATAGTGGTGACGGTCACCTTCCTGCAGCCAAATGTAGAGTGACAGATTGGCACTTAAAATAGCATTACGATCATGAAGGCGTTTTGCGCGGACCATATAGAATTATAGTTTAAGTTGGAAAAATAATTTTTTTGGAAACTTTAGCATTAAAACTAACAGGTTGCCGATGACAAATGACAACTGAAAGCTAATAGAACTCCACTATTTCGTGGAAGAGCAAGGGGAGCTGATTTTTCCTGCGAACCAAAAATGACCTATTTTGGTATTTCCTTCAGTCTCTTTTGACGCACGCTCAGGAATAATTTTTATGAACGTTTAAGCGACGCGCTAATTAACTGAGTATGAAAATACAAAAAAAAATGTTGCACGCAACAGAACTTGCTGAAGTTCGAAAATTTTAACCACGCCTTAGTAAACTGAGCGATGGGCATGAAGGAAAGTGAAATATTGCCCTCCAAGGACGGCCTGAATAATGAGAGTATTAACATAGTTGGCAATAAAGAAAACCTCGATCGGACCGAAGTGTGCAGGCCTCAATAAATGAGGAAAACATGGGATTATAAGGTTACGCACCTGCTGAGAAAGTATGACTGCAGCAGTCACGTGATGAGGATTCAAGTTTAGCCTAGGTACCAAATTACTATTATCCTTCAAATCGATAAAGCACTAGCTTTGGGTACGGTAAGACTGCATTACTACATGCAGCCTTAGCGATTGTGGTTATGAAATGGCAAAAGCATTAAAATGCGATCGGAAGAATTAATGTGAAGTAGGCAACGGATAACAACTGCCCATAGTTAACTAAGTTGAAGTTTCGCACATTTTATAAGACGGTCATGTTTCCAATAATTTTTTACAGATTTGCTAAGTTTTCAAGTTCTAGATGTTCTGTTACTCATACTTTTCAGAGACTTAAGTCTACTTGAAGACATATGAGCTCCAACTTCGGTAAGTTCTGTGAAAATAAGTTATCCATGAAAACTGCAAAAATTCACACAATCTCCCATCGACTTTTCCTGATTTTTTGGGGCGAGGGGGGAGAGAGGAAGAAGGACGTGATCGATAAGAGGGATGAGATAAGATGACAAACAAGTGGTCAATTATATCACGGGAATTGAAGTGATGTGTTGGTTTATCTGGTCCGTGAACCACTGAAAAATTTTTTTAGCTGATGATGTTTACAAGGGAACGCTCCAGTCATAAAAAGATTTATTGCGATGATGCAAAGACGTTTCAGTTTTTCAATATTGCATTAGCGAACTGCAGAAAAAAGCAACGCTTCTCGACCTACTTCTTGTTCCCAGCAAACTGCGGTTCTCGTTATGATGTCACTTGTTCCAGCGCATCCTAGATTGTATATCTGTTCATATGAATCTCATTTGTATTATTGCAATATCTGCAAATCAGCAAGATTGGCTGCGATGCTGCAAACCTTTGGTGCTAAACCCATCCGTGAAAAAAATAAGGAGTTTTTCAATCATAACAACTCAACTTGTTGGCAACACGGGTCTTTCTCCGCCTTTATACAACATCCTTGGGAAGAGAGGCTTTGAGCGCATCATTACTCTTTTGTTCGTCAGTCATTTCTTATACTGTTTTTTTTTTTGATAGCCTATACTCTGGAAGGAGTCAGACGTTCTTCCCATCAAAGATTTAATGTTTCATGTTGAAGATTCGTTAGTGGTTGCATTAGGAAGTTTGAGCAACCGAGCCGCTGATCGATGCCCTCCTGATCGTATATGCTATAATGCGCATAAAACTGATACACGATCGTATCGAATTATTCACCAACGATACAAATCAATGAATGAAGTCGATTAAGGACAAACTGTACAACGGAAAATGGACAATTTGCAGCTAAAGAAATGCACCTGAAACGACCAATGTGCTATAAGGAACATCGCCATTCAAATAAATGGAATACAGAAGAGCAGCCGCATTAGTGATGATGCAAGTGAAAGAAGCTACATAATATAAATGAAAGGATAGATATGAGTGAAATGCTCGTAATGAGTTGCTTACAATGCAACAAAGAGAATATATTTATAAACCTGGTGTATATAAACTCAGATGATTACCGCATATAATCAATAAACTGATAAAAAATATCTCTGATAAAATATCTCTACAACTGGTAAAAAATATCTCTCATAGCGATAGAAGATCTTTGCCCATTTCACACTCTACTACATAACGCTTCGATATGTTTAGTTGTAAAAAGTAAATTTGAATGCATTGCAGGTCATTTTTGGTACGTTTTTATCCTTGTTCATTATTATTCAGCAATATGAAGAAAAAATATTCAGTAGCAACGAAAATTCGAAATAACAATATTGGAAATTTTGTGAATTTCTTTCTATTTAAGTTCTTAGCGGTTTAGGCGAAACTTAAGGGACTAATCAGCGCATTGTTTCAGTGAATTTGACAATCTGCAAACAACATTTCCACCACATCCTGGCGATCTTCCACTTTCTCCTTTATCCTTCACTTTTCTCCCTCTCTAAATTGATTTGAAACTTTCTGCGCTCAATTGCTTCAACATTTTTTGCGGCTTTTATAAGCTATTTAGAAAAAAAGAAAAGACAATATAAGCTCAGAAACTTGACATTAAAATGCTCCAACACAGACAGCAAATTTGAAGAATTTCGCATCAAAGTGATGCGTCGTATCAAGAAACAATAATATAGGGAAACAATAGTAGTGGACCAGAATAAACCAGAATAAACCAAAGTGATACCTATCTTTCTCTTCATTTCCTCACGAATATGAGCAGAGCGCATCGTTAAAAGAGCAAAGATGGAAAATAAATCCCTACAACAAGAATCGTATTATCTATTCGTATGAACACAGTTTTTCAGTGCTGCTATTTGCCTACAAGAAAGCTAAAAACATTCGAATGTAGAGTGGTGCTCTATATGCGAGCGTAAAAATGCTCTTTATTTTCGGTTTTATTGATCTATCAAAATAAATGAACCACAATAAATTGCGTTCTTCATTCTTCAGAACAGTTTCTTTCGGCTGACAAGAACATATTCCAAAAAAAAAATCCTCACAATTTTGAATAGGCTCTAAGTATGGGGAGTATTTATGAACGCAATGAGGAGGAAATTACATTAGCAGGCGAATGCTGTGTGCGAATTGATAAAGCTTCATAAAACAACGTAAGATGGCTTCGTTGCTAGTGTTCGTATATGGGATTCATCAATGCAAGGTGGGAGATTTGCGTATCGAACAATGGGCTCAGATGTGATCATATTCCCATAGTGAATCCCAAATGAAACAACTCATTACTAACTTTAGAATGCATTAAACCTCAAGCGTCAAGTGGCTCCAAACATGAATTCATAAGCTCTTAGCAAAAACGCGGCCGCCGGGTATAAAGCTTGAAATTTTAGATGTTAGGATTTTTATGAATAAAAACCTTTCGAAGCCTCTTCTTAACTTTAGCAAATATGATCGTATTTTAGCAGAATAGTTATTTGTCAGCTTCTATTATGCTGAGCTTCATAATTCTTCATGTACGTACGTATGAGCGAAATTATTTTTCTGCAAAATGCCTTTTTTGACGCCTCTCAGCCCACCAAGAACATTGTTGAATTTGCAGTCCTTATCTCAGAGTGAGAAGTTCGGGAAACCTATAATCTATAGAAAGCAACTAGAAATGTGACAACGACTTTGCAACCTTCTTTGTCCGAATCTAAGAAGACAATCTGACTACGTTCAACAACATAACGGTTTACAATGTATCACTTGCAGTACTGCATAAAGAAATGCAGCGGTCCAAAGAGCGAACCAAAAGGTACAAATATCGAGAATACAGCTAAGGTGAGGCTCGATATCAAGCGTCACATTATACATCGAATATTTTTTTAAAGCTTACGATTACGCGTAATAAGTACAGCTCAATGCAAATTAAACTTTAAAAGTGACGTCAACATTGAGTTTCGCTGCCATCTGATTTAAAATCGCATTAACAGGACGTTTTTTCGTTTCAGGGCAATATTTTATCATAAGGATCAAGAAGATAATCGAAGGAATAATAAAGATAAGGAAAGAATAGCCACGAGTTACTACGGCTAATGGATAAAATCCAAAGTCGAGTGCAATCTTTGTTGAGGATTCAATTAGCGATAGTACGGTGACCGTTCGTAGCAACATACTCTTTGGTACCAATTCAGCCGAATAGAAACGTGAAATTGAGCCAATACCAAGTGAGGTGGCAAAGAGTAGTAAAGAGACACCAAGCAAAGTTCCAATCTGAATAGATTATTTATTCTACTCTCTTTTATAACCAGTAAGTTTTAACCAATAACCAATGAAAAATAAAGGCTTTTCTAATTTTCGTCCACTGGAAAGACTCTAATAATAAAATAATATTTCCAGTAGTGAGATTATAGCGCAAGATGCATTTAGTCGATCACTGTTCACCTCGACGAAATTCACTTCCACGAACTTCGTTTACCGCCAGCACGTGGCCAAATGAAATGGTAAGATATGGTCATGAATTCAAGAATATGCGGTTTAGTCAAAAATAGCTCAGCTTTGTTTGGCACTGTTGAGGTGCTAGTATGATTTTTTGAAGAGCCGTACTATTTATCTCCATCTTCAACATGTTTAGGCTAACAGGATTCGATTTTTCATCTTGCGCAATAAGGCAGCTGCAACATAAATAAATATATATACGGGATGAAGATACTGAATGATCCACGGAATATTTCCAAAAACGCTTTTCTGTCGTCGAAAAGTCGCGGAATAAGTGGGTATATTTTTGGTAAAACGATTTTGACCATCGACGATCCAACAAGCCGATTGTAAAAAAAAGCTGATGTTAAAATGCTGTTTTTCGGATTGCCAAACACAAACATAGTCGTGCAAACATACAGGCACACATGTGCAAGACATGCGTACAAAGCGCACACATGTAGACGTTTAGACAAGCTTAGCAAAATTCAGATAAACTAAGCCTTGCCCTAGCTATCATCTTCAAGAACGAAGATTTAAAGCAAATCTTCATATCATATAGTTCTAACATCAATGGCTTACATTGATATCATGTATATGCAAAAAACGAAAACTACTCTCTCGGTTTTCCTCCCCACTTTCTCAGGGTTACTGAACTAGAAAATTCCACATTTCTACGATGAAATATGCGAAGTTTTTTGTATTGCTTGCTTAGAAAATGCATTCTTAAGCTCTGCACATTGTATCGTTTACCAATGCATCAGAACTTTCATCGGCACGCGTTTCACCGATCGTTTTTATGAAGATGGATGATATATGAAATTTGAAGACCGGTCTTTCAAGTGCCCATCTTGTGCTCTTATTTGCGCTTATTCGCTTGAATGCTTCCCACCAAAACGAACTTTACTGTTAGGCTCTACTGAATGATGTTATAAAATCAAAGTCTCGATTTGGATTTCTTTAATTACATAAACAATTTGTAAAGTACATGAGAACATCACCTTTAGGTTAATGTGCAAAATATATTCCGTTCAATTTGCTGAATTCATCCTTGCTGACTTTCAAAATGATCTCGTTAGAACAAAATATTATTGCAAAGTGAATCTCATCGCAAAAAAAGAACCTACTTTTGCAGCTTCACCGATGAAAATTGAAATCATTGTTATCGTTAGCATAAGTATAGTGATCACTTGAGAAACAACCAACATCGGACGTCGCCCAACATGTTCAATTATGAAGATTGGTATAACGGAGAGTGGAAGTCGAATGATAGTATTGGCCAATGATCCCCACTGCAAAATGCACTATTTTCATTCTCGTTATACGAGTTTAAAATATGGAAGTTGGAAAAATTCAGTTCGGAACTATTTGAAGATTGGATTCCGCATTTTTATGGATTTACTGTTGTGGAATTACTCACTAGAAATTCATTTTAAAGAAAGAGTTAAGACTTCAGCAATTTATTAGTTCATTTTCTTCCACCTATGACGGAAATTTATCTCGACAGAAGCGCTTTCTATTTTGTCGAAAATTTTCGCTAAAAATGCAATAATATTGCAATTGATGCATCAATTTAATGTTTCAAGTTGTGGAAGTACAATTATTTACAAATAACCGAAAGAATATCTCAACGTATTTTCTCTTACTGAGGATGAATGTACTTTGTGAGATACGTCGTGTGGACTTGCGTGTGCACTTTGTAATTTGCACTGTTTAAGAGAGATTAATCGTGGAAAATTACCTTCAGATGTTTTTTCCCTTTCGATTTTTGCACGAAATTATTGGCATTTTGTTGCAGTTTCGGCATAATGGAACTTCCAGAAAAAAGTCTACCAATATTCACATTAAACATAAAACCAACAATGACGAATTTTCGGGGTTCTAGGTAGCGGGAAATTTTCGACGTTTTCAATGGCATTCTCCATAGAAAACGTCATCAAAAGTTGTACTGTTCAATGGCCATTTTCAACGTTTTCCCAACCACCGGTTCACCGATTAATTTTTTTTCTCCAATGACAGATTGAGTTGGAAGTGCTACGAAAAAATATACAAAAGCTTCATTACATTCGTGAGATTAACGATAAAAGTACCTGTGAGAATGATTTCGTCCATGATCCGAGATCATGGTAGATGAAAGTGTTGAAAGAGCGAATCACACGCGCACCTGTGAACACATATGCAATCTGAAATGACCAGCACGAAAATATTTGAAGAACAATCGTTATAGAATAAGATATTTGCAGAACAATTTCAAGTTTTTCTTCAAAGATAGCTTGCTCTTAGCAAAGGAAAATTTCCTTTAATTGATGACGATTGACAATTTTCAAACGTCGCCTAAAATGGTTTTCCTTTATCGATCGCTATTTATATGAGATTCCAATAGCCGCTAATCGTTTTGATGGGATCTCAACATCTACACTATTCTCGTAAGCAAAGTTGCCACTTGTTTCATGGAAAAAGATCAAAAATTAGAGCCAATGTATAAATAGGTGATTATCAACTTACTTTGACCATGATGCCAACCCAAGCGCCGTATCGTATGACAACAGATGTGGGATCGTTTGCCCTCCAAGGCATAAACATCACTTCCATACCGTTTGGTTCCTTTGTTTTAGCGTTGTTCGCTAAATCTTGCTTTCGTTGACCATCCTCTTCACATTTTTGTACTTGCTTTTGAACTTCAATTTCATTACTTGTACCGTGATAAGCGCCAATCGCTTTTGCTGCCTAAATTTATTAGGGAAATTGCAAACGTTAGCACAAAATTTTTATAACAAGTGCAAAATTGATTCTAGTATCGAGCAACCATTTGAATTTCTCGAAATCTCTATCGATTATCGCTCGTGTTGCAATGGACGCAGAAAATAGGCAGTGATATGCAACAAAGTTCACGTAGATTTGACGCTTGCAAAGTTGAATCTATATTACTGAGAAATTCAAAGGAAGGTTCCACTGGAAATTTCTGGACCCTAGTGACTTCAACGTTTCCGGCTTCCCAAATTCAAGAATAGCTCCAAGAAAGTTTCAAAACTTCCCACCTCTTGTTCTTTCATTCTCATCTCCAAAGTGAAGAATTTCCAAGAACGTCCAATAAATCAAAGAGGTCACAACAGCTGCGTTTTTTTCGCCGATCACCCCACCTACTCTCCTTAGATACGTTGCTATAAATAAGGATGAAAATTAAGTTCCTGCAATAATTTTCGATTAGTCTAATCGAACGTCGCGACCTATGGCTATTTCAGAATCTGGTCGGCGGGCTTACTCTCTCTTTGTTGTGCCGATATATCAGTAGATATTGCGGTGACTCATACATAAATATGAATATTATTAAACAGATTAAATTTATTGCTAATGGTAGCGAGAACATGAATGGCCATAACGTTGCTGTAGAAAATGGTACACCAAGTGCCTGTGTTAGAAGATTACCTGAAATCAATTAGCACTTATGAAGCAATCTATTTAGATAAAATGAAGCATAAAAAGGAAATAATTTCAACACATTGTCGAGATTATTCTCCACTTTATGAATTATGTGAGCCACCTGAGGTAGAGACCAAATGTGAATTTTTTTCATGAAAATTAAAAGAGAAAATCTCGACGTCAATTAAAGGTACTCTTTTGAATTTTGGCCTACTAGCCAGCTGCAACTAACTCATTTATGTAATTGTGATTGGGCGCTTCCGCAACGGAATATAATGTTGTTACGTCACTTCTACTCGAATAATATACGTTAAAAATCGCCAAAATCGTGCTGAGTAACATGTCTAGAGGAAAAAAGGTAGAAGGAATACTCTAAAACGGAACTCTGTGAATGAAGCCTGGCAGCAATAAGAGCTGAAAAAGAACAGTTGAAGGCAAATCTCCTTGTTCGTTGACGCACGCTTCATCGAGGCCGAAGTCGATCAAATTCAAAATAGTTTTTTGAATAAAAACAATGAAATAAACGAAAAGAAAACCGAACCACATGTGGCGATTACTTCTTGCCAAGAATTTACTTTGCCACGTTGATCGGTGGGTGCACTCTCGATAATCCATACCGTTTGTACAACAATCGCGACACCATTTGCAGCACCCCACAGAAATCGACCAAGTATCAAAAACTCATAATAAGGGAAGAAATAACGCGATAGCATTGAAATAAGCAACCCTTAAATGCTATAAGCTATAAAATGAAGGGACGATATAAGCGAAAATGCCCGATTCTACTCCAGACGTTGAAAAGACTCAAATATGAAGAATCACTTCATGCACCAACAGAGGAAACTATTATAATTGATGAAAAAGTAAAGGTCAGGGTGATCCGTTATTACTCTCGGGAATTCGCAATACTGACGAATAACATTAGAAGTTAATCGAGTTTTTCGAGAGGTGCGTAAAAATTAGTCGAGATACCTGGCGTGGAAATGAGGCAAGAAGCAATAGCGGTCCATCGTCGCCCAATTCGATCGCATATCACATATGCAAGTAGTTGCCCAGCGATACCCGATATTGGATTGATTACATTTATTATCGACCACAACATATTCAAATAAAGTGGATCAATCGGCTCACCAGTTCGATAGATTGTCGACTCATTTATGAACTGCAATTAAATCAACTACGATATGCATATAATACATAAAAAAGAATGCAATTTCAGGTCTATTTTATACATCTAATCAAGTTTAATTCGTTACTGCAATATCAAAAATGAATGCTGTGTTTCAATGACGTGCGAACTTTCGCATAGGTAAAAATATACAAAAAGCACACTACCGCAGGCAGGAAAAGATTAAAAGTACTACCTATGTTGTTCTTGTGGACATTATTGGTTAGGTGATGCAGAGCTCGTATTCTGCTTCGAGGTTTTTATTGAGCTGTACTTTTAGAATTTATGAGAAATTCTACACTCATTACATCTACCACTTCATAGTATTTCTGAAGGCTTACATAGCAATGAAATGACTTACCGCATGCACTTCCAGATATGGTTGATTTAATACCGATAGAAGATAAGCTTGCTGGAAATTGCCATTGAAACAGGCAGCCAGTGAAAGTAGTGCAAGATGCAATGAAAGTCTACCCATTCTGGTGGGATAAAAGGTAGCGTTTATTGGAGCTGAAATAGATCAAACTTGGAACATATCATTCACGGACCACCAGGTAGCGTTTTTAACGATGAAACAAAACATAGAACGTTTGTGGACGATTACTGATCAAACTATATGTATTTACGCTTATCAGTTCTACTTAATTTAGACTATATCTATGCACGACAAGTAATTTACACATCTTTGTTCCACTTATCATGATGATATTTAATTGATATTACATGCTACTTTTATATTCTTTGCTCGCTTAAACTGATAAAAAATTGAAGCTGCAAGGAAAATTAAGTAATGAACAATAACCGTGATGGTTCAAATAGAATATCCCCTGAGGGCGACTGCCCTCAATTTAGTTTGCTTTCAAAGGGTCTTGCAAGTACTCCCCTTAATAGCGTTTACTCGTAGATATATTTTTGATGAGAAATATGACCACAGCTTTGTAGTGGCCGAGATTTTATGTGAAGCAGTAAAGTGCTTAATAAAAGAGATATCGCAGTAAACGTTATCGATAAACAGTTTACACAAAAAAATGCCTAAAAGGATTCATCGATCCTTCAAGGAACCATTGTGCAAAACAAGTAATATAGTATATTTTTCCCCTGATACAAACTTTATAGAATTTCCTTGATGTTCGTATCAAAAAGCATTTTTCATAATTGTATGATTAAATGCCCTCACTGGATTTATAAAAATGGCCTTAGGAGACTTTCGGTAAATCAATCGCTCATATAGATCACATGCCACTTTTCATTTAATGCCATTTTCAAATATCGAGTACTAAATGATAAAAGATATTAGATTTTTCGCTGCTTTCATTGAATCCTCCATAATTTTCCACAAAATATGATATTTAATTCCAGAAATAATTTTGAATTCTGCGAAATGATAAACTTAGTTCTCAGATTAAATATCATTTCTTTAGAATAAGAAGACTTCTAAAAGATAAGAAATCAAAAGAACACTGATATATTTATCGATAGATATATGTAATATTCGAGTGAACGAAAATCGATTGCTCTAACTCATTATGATATGATGATAGAAAGAATAAACATCGACAAATTTCTTTTACAATCAATCCGGTTTTTGGGCACAAAAATAGCAATAAAAACAAATCGTTATTCTTACTCTTACATTTCTTCTTTGATATAATTTCCCTCTTTGAACATTTGCTTGCTATTGCAAAGATGAATTGCTCACTTGGCTTAAGTGAAGGTGATTTTCAAGCTGAATGAGGTTAGAGATTTTCATAACAAAGTAAGGGCGAGAGGAGCTGAGTGGAATGTGATCGAAAACAGGAAAAATTGTGATCAATTTGCTAAAGAATTTACAGAGACAAAAATATTGGTTGGGAATAAATACTACGTGGAAACGGTGATATGCCAGATATTGTTTATTATGTCTCATTTTGGATATCCCCATCATCCACCGTCCACCTCATCGAGTTTTCTATTCAGATTTTCGAATAAGCTGGAGCTCCGTCTGATATGAGGAGCAAAGAGATCAGAAAACACATGAATCGAAGCGAAATTCTCAACAAAAAACACAAACTTTAAAAGTTCATGAATGCATGGCCAACCTGTATATGAAACTCAATAGTAAATGAAGCAAAAAATTTGGCCCGCACTTCCGCTCTTCAAGTTGACGATTATGATCAACCGGAACTGCCCAACTGAACTATTCCGTTGCTAAATCAGACAAGTTCTACTTGCCTTTGAAATGCGTGTCCTCGGAAGCGAAATTCGAAACAGCCAACTACTTTCACCGCTTCTGACGAACCTTAATTGTTTCGGAAATGGGCAAGGCAACCGATAATAATTGGTTTAGTGATTCATCACTAAGCCCTTGATAATTCTTAAAAAAAACATATGGGTTTTCTGAGCGGGAATTACTCAGGCAACAACCGGAAGTTAAAAGTTCATTAACCGAAGCGATTTGGATAGTGGAGTATTTAGCGAACTCTAAGCACTCGCATGCAATTTGCGCTCAATATAATGGAAATTAGATTATTCGTACAAAAACGATCAATGAATTTCGCCAAACGTTGTAGTTAAACAAGTAAATACATACGTTGAGCAATGGCTTTTATGAATTCAAGTTTCTTTGCTTTCATATAAATAAATTAGTATCTCACTTGGCTTTTATTAGGAATATTTTTGGCTTTTTTTTGCAACAACAACAAATCTGCAAGTAGATCTATTGGAATTCCTTTCAAAGGTGTTCACAGATCTATTAGAGTTCCTTTCAAGGTTTTATAACGGTAAAATGAATGCATACATAGCCTTTTATTTAGAAAATTTCTAAGATTTCTTTCGTCCGTTATGAACCGAGCATATTATAGCAATGCAACGTTTGCATCACACATATGTTAGCTCAGAAATTTCATGCTTGTAACGCTTAATATAGAATGACCTAATATGGTGGCATCTAAGTTGACAAGCATCACAAACACTTTAGAGTGCCAAAAAACCGACAGGGATTTTGCGATCGCGAGATTTCCAGTCGTCAATTTCAGGTCATATTAGAAAGTTCTGGTTTATTTAAAAATGGAAGTAGATGTGAACGTTTCACTGATTATAGTTTAATATTCACTGATAACTTATAAAATCACCTGTTGCGATAACGGGAAATTACACTATGATAGCTAACATGTTTCTTTAAATGTATTTCACATTGCATTCATCTACTTTAGTGATCGAAAATCACTAGTTCTTGGCGTCAAATTGTTACGTTTTCATGGAAGTAAAAGATATCGCAATTCGCTAAATGCAATTCTATGACCGTCTTGATAATGCTATTATGCAAATATAATTGTTTCTAAGCTCAGTACAGATAAGTTTACGCTTAAGATATAATGTGATTTGAGAAGAAATTCAACTGCAATTTTCTTTCAGAAAATAGATTCCAACGACCGCTTCATTTCTTCGTGAATCTCGTCATTTCGTGAGCGCTTTTTACTTCTCCAGACTTACATTCAGAGCAAATTTCTCTATCGGAGAACTAATTTCCAACATCTCACCTTATCATACCCAATATGAGATAGGCAGAAGTTAAGAGGATAACGTTAGGGAATTTTAAGGCTACGGTCATTGCAGTGGCTGAACTTCAGAAAAGTTCAGCCACAAAAGACTTGGGCAAACAATGCGAGGAATCCTCTACTTCCGTCGACATCTTTTGAAACTAGCTTAAATGTGGCGGATGCTCTTTTCTGCAAGATGAGTTAGTGCTGCTTTTCATACTTGTCGCCGCTGTCATCCTGAAGTTGTATTGTGCGACGGTTGAGAGGAGAAAGAGAAGTAAGAACTTTCAATGATGCCTAAATTATCTCCGAAGAAAGGGACCGTGCAAATGCACTGGATTTTGAAAAATTCCATTTTGCAAGTTCTTCTTCACTCGAATATTCGAACTTGTAAGCTGGTACAGCTCTTATCTCGATGGTGGTATAAGTACCATAATATTTGGCTAACGCTCTACTAGACCACTGTTGACAGAAAACAAATGCTTCAAAAGCCAGCATACTTATCATATTTTTGTTTAATATTACAGCGGTCGAGTCAATATTCTCGTTTGGTTTAGCTGCATATGAATAAAGTTGCGTCTGTATTTGTTACATTAAAATCAATTCGAATTGATTCTGTCTTCTACGATAAACATTTCCAGTTCCCTATTGAAGATATATTCAGTAAATTTTTGAATATATTTAGATTTGGCTATTTTTTGAAGTTCGACACCGCTATTGTTATTTTAGGCTAACTTCAAGGAACTTTCATCGTCGTTATGAAAAACTGATTGGTCCAAAGCATCTTTTGAAGGCGTCGATTTTCCTTGAGGGAATTTTTTATACTCTTCCTAGAATGAATGGATCATCTTAATATTTTACAACTTGTTGGAAACATATAAGTTGCAGGTGCATAATGGTGAATAGCACAGTGTGTCCATGTTGATTTCCATGCAACAAATGTGGATGATGTGCATCAGCCATTTGCTGAATTAATGAACAAATAATCCGTTGTTTCAATGTGATATTCATGGTTTTCTACTGGTTACTTTGAGTTCGGCTGTACCAAACTCCCACCAAAGCTGTCGGCCCGTCCTGCTTGGCACCGGGATGAAGGCAAAGGAGTAAAGCCAAACAGTCATAAGAGGAACAACGGTGAATTGACTCGTCGGCATCCGACGGCCAACAAACGAGCCTTAACCACCACGCGACGGTCATGCACGAAGGAGAAGGCGACATGTAGTGAGATGCAGTGAGTGTTTAAGCGGGAAAGCAGGAAACAGCTGAACCAGCGAAGCATTGCTCGCTGCAGGTGGGAGAGATATGAAGAGATATTTATTCGTGATGAATGCTCTGCTGGTTGAATTAAATAAACACGTTCACAGTTTCTGCAACTAAGCAATAGTTTCGTCTGTTTTGATGGTGTTGTTTAAATGCAGCGAGAAAATAACAGTATGCTTATTTGCTAGTGAACCTGATGACACAAATGAATAATGTGAACAGGAAAGCTCGAGTGTTCGCTCATCCGCCATTTATTCTGACAAGAATCTCTCTCAGTTCATTATTACCATCCATCCATTTTTGCAGTGAAAGTTCTAACAGCCCTCTGAGGCATAATTCTAAAATTCAAGAAACCTTTCCTTTCAACAATTCATTTTTCCCAATAAGACAAGTTGATCTTAGCTGAATATTTGCGCAAAAAAAAACAAACGAAAGCAGTGGAGGCAACACTGAACAGCAACAGAAACGTGAAATTTGACAAACGCTTCGATGAGACACTGCAGACATCTGCAACAATATGTGAGAAAAACTACTGAAACCAGTGAAAATTTAGCGAGACTTTAGAAAATGAAAAAAATCGTCGCCGAAAATCGACAGTTATGTGGATTCTCACAAATACTCTAATAGTAACGTTAACCATTAATCCTTTTGAGTCCTCGATACGTATGAACTAAGGTGAAATATAGGTTATATTTTAGCTCGTATTTAACAATTTTAATAAAAAGTGGCAACAATCGGAATTATATTGCTGCGACGGGAGTTATATTTGTTGTTACTGTGTAAAAGGTTCCAGTTAAGTTCACTATCATTTCATCTTGACTTTTTTCCGCTCATCGCTTGCAGCGAGCCTGCGCCACCCATCATTCTCGTTAACATATTACTGCTATTGAGGACGATTAACCATCCACATATTCGAGCATTGATGAATTATCGCTTTGTAGCGATCTGATTACAGAATTCGTCATAACATTACGGAAGTAAATCGAGTTACGATTTTAATTAATCGTCGCCACCAATAGCAAAAGCTTATTTCGCCCATAATAAACGCATAATAATGAGTGCTTTTGCCCATATAATTAAATCGCCTTAAAATGAGACTCACTACGAATGCATTGATGAGTTATCGGTGATGCTAAGATTATTACGAGCAAGATAAATTTTACCTACGATCCAAATATTTTGATTCACATAAAAAAACTACTTGAACAATGAAATAGATATCCTACAGAATAAAGTTAGTTATATTCATAATAAATTACTTAGTATAGAATTTGTTATTTGCTGCGGTCAATTATGCACTAACTCATAGCAAATGCTTTTTGGAATCGTAACTTTCGGTTGCGGGTTTATTCGTCTCATAGCTGAATTGGATATTGCATAATAACCTCGAAAGGGAAGAATTACGTTATTTTGATGTTATGAAAGATCGCACGAAATCACTCGTGAATGATCGATTCATCTATTTTTTTTAGAAGATGACATTGATCAATAGAGGAAGTGAAACCAATTCGGCACTTATTACGATCGACTTTAAATGATTAATTATTAGTTCCCGTATTCATTGCTCCAAAACCGAAACGCTAAAAATTCCGGAATGCCAAAATTCAATCTTTTGTAAATTTTGAATCGGTCTGTTACAGTGAACCCAGGGCTATTTTGGAGGCTAAAGAGTGGAAAAGAGGGTGTTGAATTGGAGTAATCTACTCCAGAAACAGTGACCCACTGTAAACAGTAAAAGTTTAATCTTCTGGTAATGGAGGATAAGGAGGGATGGGAAAGGCTAAGGAGGAGCTTTTAGTGGCATTTTCACTAACCATAACTTAGCGTATTGCACAATATGATGCATGCAAGCTGCTAAGCACTCATCATTGGCGCTTTTGGCTTCAGCACTAAATAAACAGATAACGTAGAGAACAGGTAATCAAATCTCATGTAAATACCTATGAATGACTGAATGTTCGAAAGATAACAGAGCTGCCACATAAGAGCCGCAATGAAATTTTATCTTAGACAATCGGTAATATTGGTATACTGAAGAGTAAAGAACTTAGTGTTACATATGAACCACTGTGAGGAAGCTAAATGAGTCTAAGAAACAATTGGCGTGTGCTCATTACGTATAAAAGTACCCTTGAAGTGATGATTACTGGAGTGTAATTCGAGTGCTCATTGCAAATTATTTTATATCGAGGAACAAAATCTTTTCATATTGCGATTACGATGTTAAGCTGGATAAAAAGGAATATTTCAGGAGTAATGGATTAGAAAATATGGAACAGAAAGAGATTTACTGAAAGCTTTATTTTTAATCTGCATCCGTAAAAACAGCATCGAGAAAATATCAAGTACATGTACATGCACTAATGGTTGCCGCCTCATCGGTAGACTAAACTCGAGAATAAATAAATCTTTAGCGGAGAAATTTTGTGGCAGCTAGGTGTTCACAGTAGGATGAGATATAAGAATCCCACCATCTCTTGGATAGGAATTAACCACAGTCGAATCTGAACGAAAATTCTATCCGCCTTACATCGACCTATAGGAATTAAATTATGCAATTTTCATTGTTTACTAGCGTTTATAAAATTGAATAGTATACTGAGCGGCATGCGGCGCACTTCGTACGAGGATTTCTGGCTTGATTTTTAATGTGAGTAAGCAGAGAATGTTTGGATCGCGATGAAATATGCAAAAATCTAAATTAGGTAGGTGAATGGTAACCTTCAGCAACTCAGAAAACCCCGAAGAAACTATGCATTACTCTTCATTTTGTAGATCGCTTTTATAGTACTTCTTTTGCGTCATATTAAATCATATTGAAAGCAAGGGATTAAAGAATCATTGATAAAAGTTCAGTCATTATAGCGTCGGTAATGACGTTGATAAGAATTTGCAAGATAAATACCTAAGTTGTGTAAATGAATGTATTAACTTCATATGTTATGGTTGTGTTAGAGATTTTCGTCCACTTTAAAAAGTGTAGAATTTTGAGATAAACCCCATGAGGCTTCGATTGTTCGCTTAATCCCTCTTATCACTCTGCTTAAATATTTCCAAACATTTATCAGCGGAAGTTATTACTTGCTATAAGATGATCTTAAATTGCGTGATCCCTTTATACGATAAATAAAATTTGAGGGGTTTCCGCCCACTCATATATCTTTATTCATAGGCAAAATATTTGTGGGGAAATTATTTAGGTGACATTCTCAACTATGAAGTGGAAAATTAATTGAAGATAATGCCGATAGAAGTGAATGACGTGACTATAAGATAGTCTAAAGAGATTTCTTTGATTTTACATGATAGGTATAAAATTATTATGCAAATGCTTTAAGCTGTCAGCTGCACAAATGAGAAATAAATTGTCACGATGAAGTAGTGGCGAGGAAAACGACGATGTACATCTCGCTGAAGACAACATATGGAGCTGTAACGTAAGAGAAAGCACTAGTAAAATGAAACAAGCTGTGAGAAACTTCTTTCAAGACTTGTAAAAAATAATCGTTAATTTTCGTAGAGTTCGCTCTCAGCGATGGAATGAAAGTCCTCTTTCAAAAATAATCTTTCATCGAATCAGGTCATTCCTCATTGTATCACCTAGAATATCCCACCGACAACGGCTAAATTTATGAGCGAAGTAGACTGATTTCCACTTCACTGATATATACAAGTAAATGTGCCGCCCATTTGCACGGATTATTCAGAAGAGCCACTGTTGTTGTCTGTTGAAACATCATTGTGCATTTCGAAACTGGTCTAGTGGTATTGGCATTGAAAAGGTAAAAATAGTGTTGTACTCCATAGACAGACAGCTAACCACATTGACAAGCGAGCAGGAAATCGACGTTAAAACATCTGTGTAATGCTGTTCGAGAGTGGGAGTATGTATGAGAGTCAAAGAGCACTAAATTCACTAGCAGTGTTGTGACGCTGAAAGGTCAGACTACTATTTGTAGCCAGATTGTGATCTTGAATTGATCTCGAAACATTTAAAAGAGATTGCGTAAAGCTTGAATGCAAAAAGTCTTTGTTGCGGTAAGTAATTTGGAATGATGAGGATAGGTTCTCGACGAAAATAAATTCCTGAAAAAGTCGATTTTCATTATATGCGCACAAAATGATGCACAACCGTTCGATGACCGCAAAATTCCCCATTAATGCGTATCCTTTATAACGCAAATACGTAAAGATTTTCGTATCGTTACGACGAGATGATTAGTTCCTCCTTCAGGTAGACTAGAATTTAGGTTAATATGTAAACGAATATGTATGAATTCGAAATATTTTTCAAGTGGATATTTTTAAGGATGCGTTTGTGTCGTATTGCAAAGGTGCCTCTCTTTTAAATGTGTGCTACACTCGCTCTGTAATCGATATTCCAGGATGTAAATCGTAGAATGTGTTTTATAGATCCAAAGAACATCTGCATCAGTTCCACTCCCATATTTTTGGTCCTATACGTCGAAAAACCGGCGTCGTTACTCTATCAAAAACTGAAAGTCGAAATGAACCAATATCGGGAGTGGAGCATGAATGGTTTAAAAAATTATGTTTTTAAGGCATTGTTTATTACAAGATCAGGACTTTCATCCCTCTTTTTCCAAAATAAGTACATTAAGCGTTTAAATTTCTCAATGAGAACTACCCTAGTCTCCGTCTTATTCCTTTAAGGTGCACTTTAATTTCATTTCCAACTGCACAATGGATGAACGAACGAACAACTTTCCGAAAGAGGAATCTTTTATTGGCCTGCAAGGATAGGGCAGAACGATACTGAAGAATGACAGACACATGACCGACACTTCATTTACTCATGCTTCATCAAATAACTGTGAACGACTTTTGAAATATGAGTAAATGCCAGTGTGAATCCTATACTTATGCAAATGTCTGCGACACAAATATTGCACGAAGGCTTCACGTCAACGTAGGAAGGAGAGATTTATGAATATGGGATTATCATAAATTATGGCGTAAAATTTTCAACTATGAGCAAGTGTTTGCATGACCTGCATTTTTAAAAACTGCGTATATGTCATACACCTCGAACGTAACGCTTACGTCATTCATTTAACGCCGGTGATACGTGTCGACTCGTTGTTATTAGCGCCGATCACATACAATTTGTTGCCGATCGTTCACTGTGGTGTCATCAACGTTTAAACAAATAATAAATGCACATGTGGGCGCCTATTTTGTACTAATTTCGGCTCATTTTAAAGCATTTTGCAGCCTTAATTAACAAAATACACTATGGTGAGATCATGCATATAAGTGGGCAAATATGCTTTTATGTATGTTTTTGGGTTTTCTTTTTGTCTAGGCTAAAGATGATTATGAGATACTAAAGTGACGTTAATTACTGCATGTCTATCAATACATGGGGGTGTCATTCGATGCAAAATGTCTATTTCAATAATCGCCTTTCAAAGGATTCATAAAATGTTATTTGTAAGCTGCTTATACTCAAATACTTATCGATAAACACTTTAAATATTATGGCATTTGACGCATATATCTGACGCTTTTTTAAGAATCTTCCTTGCAGATACTATGTTGAGACGAGATCACAGTTGATGAAGTGATTCTTTGCAAAAACTCAACAATCACGTGATTGCATAGCATAACTATTGATGATTCCTTTAAAAGATTCTAATCACATTTTCGGCAGACCGGCTCGTTTGTCATCTTTTCCGGATTTCATTGAAAACACTATCACTATATTTGATTTTGACCATAAAATGAAGAGGAATTTGAGAAAATGAAATATCTATTGAGTAGAAACTACGCTTAATGAATGAGATCTGGAAGTACATAGGTCTCATTACTTACTGTCCTATCAAACATTCAAGTTCTTCATGAATAGCTAAGAAATTAGAGTAATGGTTGAGTGAATGTTGGCACGATAATCTCCACATGCAAAAGAGACTCTAACGTTTAAATGCTTACGTGAAGCGTTAACAAAACAAAGTGTTATGAGTGTTAGACTATTTGTCTATGATGCACATCTTCGTTTGTATAGTTAGCAATAATAAAGGCGTCTAAAAGACGATACATTCCCTACTATGCAATCGGGATATTGAAGGATCCAAAAAAAACTGGTAGAAAACGATTTGTTCGAAAAAGTGATCATCTTCCGCATGATGAGCGATCCTGGACACGCAGTTGACATATAACACGTAAATGTTTTATAACTACACGTTTTTATTGTAGGCAGCAGTAGCTGTTGTGCTGAAACGATAGATTCACAGGTGTTGAATTTTGTGATATCATTGAAACATATTTCATTGAGGATTACAACGTGAAATTCGGCGTAAACTTTCACTACCGACGAAGAAAGAATGACAAAATACTGAAACTCTTCCTTCAAGTTCACGAAAAGTTTCCTCGTGATTACAACCGTTTGAGAATTAAGTGGAGAATGTCAGCCGAGGTATTTCCACAGTTGCCTATAAGGGCCTCAAATAAAACTGAAGCGAATTTCGTAGATTTTTTCTTTCTTTCAGAAGTGTGGTATTCGGAGAAATGTCGCACACATCTATGAATGGAGGCTACAGCGTGAGTCAAAATGATCGAAGCATCTTACCATAGAAAGAGCAATTATCGATATCGGGGATTAGTTATTTGGTCACTTGGCAGCGGAAGGATCACTTGGCGGGGATACTAGACGCTTTTGCAAATCGTTTACCGCCAGAATTAGGGCATTACAAATTGTCAGCAAATTCTTTAACAATATGAAAATTATTTTTTTTCATTTCCAAAAGTTTATATAGGCTTTCCGTAAAAAACTTAGTTTCTTATATAAAGTGAAACGAACATTTGCCACGTATAAAAAACAATGGCGATTAGTCACGCATTTCTAGTTCCCGATGAATCATTGTGAAAGACCATCTAGGAAATTCTACGGCGTACAATCTGCTCATTAATTTTAATGGTTCTGGCTTTAACGCTCCACGTACTATCACACATACAAGTGGTGGTGTACATATGGCAAACGCAACTTTGCACACAGGCTCACGGCACTCTATGGCCACGTGGCGACTATGTGACATTATGCAGGCACATGGAGATGGTCTGTTTTATTTATTTTTTTTTTTTGCGGAATTTGTTAGCGAATGCTTCAATGGCATATTTGAGATTTTTATAATGTCACATGAAAGGAAAATGACTATTGGACCAGGTGGGTAAGCTTCTTTCTAGGACGAATGATTGGCTAGTGGAAAAGTTGAATTACAATACTCAAAGATTCCACTCTTCAGTACTTTCAAATGCAATCATCTCTAGTATAATTCGGCAATGAACCAACCAATTCGTTACTCTTTTTGCTCTCTTTGGGGATTTCTGCTAACTTTTCACATACTTTCTTTCATAAGGCTAGAAGAAATTCCTCAACTGTGGAACCTGCAATTTTATCCACAAATTATAAAATTCCAAATGCAAGAGCACCGATAAAATGATAATAAAGTTAAACCTTTCTTTAGTTTATCAGAATGGCTACGTCATTCGATTTGCGTAATAATGCCGCTAAGCGAAAGATAAAAAGTTCACAACCGTAAACAAGAAAAGGAACTCTTATAAGCAAGAAATGAGGAACTCTTAAATTATCTTCGGCGTGAAAAGGGAAGTCGATAAGTAAAAAAGCATAAATAAGGTAGCAAAAATTGAAAGAACATCGATGAGTCTCCACTGGTTAGGATAATTCACTTTCAAACCCATGAGGACGAAATATAACATCGCTTGATGTGCATGACGAACTGATTGAAACACTGCTTGAGGTAGTTCGTGGAAGCAAAGGCTTCCAATATAGTCATAATATGAACAGACAACCGATCTCTTGTGTGACTACTTCCAAATATTGGTTTTGCAACAAGAGTCCCACCTAATTACTTCGGCTTTGTTCGGCACTTCGATTCAGCCACAGTTTTGAAATTTACTCTGTTATTGACCAATTCTATAGAAAAAAAGCCTTTAAAAGTGAACGCGTTGTTGATTACCAGTATGAGATAAAAATCAGCATTTATGAATAAATGGCTATGAAGAAACTGCCGGTGTCAATAGTTGATTTCGCAGCGAATCATACCTACTTCATTCAGGTGGCTTGATGATTGCAGAAGTGTATTTCCTAATGAATCAGTGAAATGATAAATGAATCGAAACAAGCATTTCAAGCAGTAGATATTAAAATATAAGTAAGTATTTACTTATGAGTTAATTCAAAATCAGTTGGCATCATTGAGGGAAAGGAGGGGGTTAGCTAACAAAACTGTGCCCATTCTCAGATTAGGTGAAATATTAGGAAAATGCATTGGTGAATGGAAAATGTCCAAGCATGTAAACAATCCTCAAGGATACATTTTGATGTAAAATATTACTAAAATATTTTGATAAGAACTTTCTCAATAAATTATGATTGAAGAAATAACGAATTTATTTCAAATAAGTTAGAAATTCTTTTGCTTTTCAACGCCCAAATAGTGACGCATATTTTTCAGGATGCTTTATCGACCAGTAGTGAAATATTCGATAGAGTGAAATTTCTTCAGGATGAGATCATTTCAACAGCGCCTTCATAGTCTTCTTTTTTTAGGTCTTTCAACACTAATCTTCAGACCGGGAAAAAAGCTTCTCCAAATTTGCATTTCTTCGGCAGCTAAAAGTAATAAAGCAATTATTTGCACGAAATTTTCCAACCTCTAGTCCATAGACCGGGGGAGCGGATATGTCACACTCTAAGCGTGTGTGACATTTCATGTTCATATATCCATATGTCTTTTCTATGTCCATATGTTTATATTTCCAAACTGTATATACGAAATTTTCATGAGCGACTTTGAAAGAGCATAACAAGATAAAACGGCGTAACAGCTATCTGTCTTATGAGCTTCCTTCCTTGTCCCACTGCTAGACTGGAATGTTCAACTCAAGAAACACTCGTCTAGAATGGCATGTATTTTGCAGTAATTCACAAGATAGGCATTAATAACAAAAATAAGTATGGAAATTCGTGGACGAATCGAAATTCGTGCTCAATCTGCAATAAGTTTACTTGAAACTTACACCTATCGGATCACATAAATCCAGTGACACGCAAGAGGATTAATTATTAAATGTGTATCGAAATATGCTAATTACTCAAAATGCAATTTCTGCGATATAACTGATATAAGCTTGTGTTATCAATATTGATTCGTTGCGTGATGCGTCGCATTATTCGCAAGTAATATCATAATGCTAAATAGTCGACGTAGATTTTGGGGAAGAACTTACTATATTGCAGATGCGATGCTGAAATCATCGATGAGGGAACTACACAAAGACAGAGTGCTCGACAATATTTTAAACGTGCAAAAATTTCACGGTTATTCATTCGAACTTTCCATTCGATGATACGGCAATCGACTAAAAAAGATGAAGTATTTGGGTTTTTTCATCTTCCATTTCTTTCCGCTCATATGGCAACCCCCGTCTACATATGCACTTTTCTTTACTTGACAAACAAAACCACATGATCTTTAACAGATAACTCCCAACGGTTGTTTCGATTCATCTGCATTAGTGTTCTCGTAAGAATTGATTTTCTCGAACTGGTTGATCCTACTCGAGAAGAAAAAAACAAACAAACAAAACAAAGCGAGGGAAAATCTCTTCGTAAACCTAAAAAAACGTCAAAATAAGTGCAAAATTCTATTTTAATGATTACATCACATTCAGCACGTGATCCCACAACACGAAAATAGGTGTCTGATTTACCATTATACTTAACATGTACAAGTGGGAAAATAAGCCAATAAAGTTAGCACAGTGTTACCTAAGTATTTGTATCCCATCTTCCTGACCAGCCAGTTCCACATTCTTAGCAGTTATGCGAAATAGAAAGTTTAGGTTTTATTCACTTAAGCATTTGCACAAAAATTTCATAAATGTTTGCTTTTCTATGACCCAATCAGTGCAAAATATAAGGCGAGTTTTTTGGACCTCCAACTTTCCATGTTCATTTTGCGATTGATATACAAACTTCAAATTTTGCAGGTAAATGCAATCCATAGTCACGTTGCTACTAATGAATGCGTTCAACGAATCGAACACAAACAAATTTCGTTACTGCAATCGATCCGCGGTTGGAATAATAGGTATTAGTGAAATGCTTGTTGCAAATATTTCCCGCACATATTATATTGCATCAGTCGATGCAACGCAAAAATGCTAAATGACAGTCGACACAACAACAGAACATAAGTTAACATAATATTGGAAGTGAGAGAGGGGCTTATAATAGTTTCATCCGCGAACCTTTAAAATGGTCCTTTCTTCCATACACATGGTCCACGAAAAAAAGAACTCACAATTAAGTAGAGAAAATGCACGGCACGCGCAGCAGACAATTCCTTCTTCCGTAAATAAGCTCCGACATAAATTGCATGCATTAATGTTCAACAAGCGAGGTCAATTATAGAAAGTCGCACTAATGGCACCTTCAAAAGGATAGATGAGTAGTATAAAAAATGCGACGCTGCGTCGATTCGGTTCTTGTACATGCTAATTTCCGGGAGGAAAAACTTCCTTTTCCTGAGGTTCAAGTGATTTAAACAAATGGCGTCACTCTTCATTATTTATGAAAGAGGTAATTTTCAGTCGGAATGAACGTCGTCATGAATCTTCATCGTGAAAAGAGGGAAATTTTCCAATAACACGATTTCTTTTACCTACAGTTTCCAAATCCATCATGAATGAAATGGCAAATCGATAGGCGAACGTGCATACGCTGGAGCTACGAAATTGTTATTACGTCGTTTTCAGTAATTCTCTACGAAGAACAAAAATGAAAGCTTGGATAATCGCACAAATTGAGCATTTCTTCCACCTAAAAAGATGGGAAGTTTATAGCATTTTGAAGATGATTCCGCTTAACGAAGCTCCTCGAATCTTCGTCGTCGTCCTTATCGCCATCTTCTCTTTCCACTCATTTAATAATTCTCTGACACGGCTTGAATTGCAGTTGGTAGCTTTCAATTCAAATCAAAGTTTGTGTACATCGCGACATTGACTATCGCTTTCTCTCTATGGCAAAAACGATGTGAGCAATGGCTAGCAAGCGCCACCTTCCTGCCATATTGCAGCTAACCTTTGCAGTAATCGCGAACGATGCTGGCGGACGTTTGAGGAGGTCGGGTAATGACATTCAGGCTTGATATTTTCTAAGCTCATTTTCCTTAGCACAATCGTGAACGATGGACATCCACCACATGCTTAAACGATATTTGCGATATTCGCATTTTTCAATACAGAATGCCAGATACCGATGAGGTAATAATAATTGGAGAGATATTGTGAACTGGCGGTGCGTGATTAAGTAAAAAGTTTTATTACAATAATGTGAGAAATAATTGGCATTTATATACTGCTCTAGGGCGGTGAGATTCGCATTAAGCTACTTGCATTTTATCGAAGCTTTATAAGCAGTGGCCTTCAGCGATGAGACTGCTGCTCTCGTAGCGGTGATCGATCGAATTTGAACTCCTTTACAGAGGTGTCGATTGCAATGGAAATAGCAAATAGCTTCACTGATCCCTAAATAACGAGTGCTGTGTAAATAGTGCATGAAAGTGCAAACTATCAACAACAAATGGAGATGTGTTGGAGACGAAATTGGAAAACGTCCTCGTTAACAGCTGAAAAAACACTGCCGCTCTCGCAGTTTCTTTTTTTACCTCTTAAAGAATAATCCGTATTTAACACCAACGGCATAAACTCGGAGCGTCCTAAACATCAAGGGCACGCATTTTAAGCAGTTTCACAATTTATTTTTCACCGATTGATTTACAAAGCGCTTTTATCATTAGTTTGAGCGGGGCATTTTAAGCGTATTACATTCGTGAAGTATTACATTTCTTTAATAAACTAGAAGTAGCTGAATATCAAGCGACGTTCTTTTTTAAGTTACATGCATATCATGACAAGGTAACCGACAGAGTAAAGGTGGTAATTCCCGCACTACAGGTAGTTTGTGGGAGACGTTTTTCAACACTGTGATCACCACTGAGAGTTTTCATGTTAAACCCACAGCAGCTCGGAAGTGAGGAAATATATTTTTGTAGTTTACAATGGGGAATTGGTGCAAAATTTCTGAGCGGAAAATGCTTTTCAGGATTCTTTCCTTTTCCTAACGCCATAAAAATTGCAGCTCTGTTTACTGTCAGTGTAACAATTCTTTTACAGTTAGAAAGGCCATTGCGCACTATGAAAATGTACTTTTAAGTATGAAAAACATAACCATCTGCACATCACGTGTTCAGTATTGTGCAACGACAGATAAGACGAAAAAGGAAAAGAACGAAAAAAAGATAGGAATTAACATGCACTTTAATATAACTGAACGGTGAGGTAGAGTTGCTCACGGAACACCGACAATCAGTTCATGGACATGAAGGTGATCAAGCAGAAATTTTTCACCCTTGATCTACAATATCATATGAAATGAATAAAGAGAAAAACGATAAAGTGTTCAAAGAAAACGGCGATATACTTTGGAAGGCAGAAAATTTGAGTATGGCAAAAAAGAATGAATTGAATTTCCGATGTTGATAGTATGAGAGGAACTAGCGGAAACTCTTAATGATATGCGAACGGCTAATGAAAATGTGCCTCATAAATTATAACATTTCTAGGAGTCGTCAGCTAAGGGCATTTCATTGCGTTCATCCAAAAGTCGTCAGAAGATTCTCGGTTGGAGAAAACTAGTCAATATTGAGACATAAATGAGCGAAGGGTAAATTTGAGAGGCAGACAAAGTTTAATTCCGTTCTTATTGTCACTTATAGATTCCCTGCTCAATCATCCACCCGACTATACGCTATCGGGAAGTGAAGAACATCTTAAATCACTTCTTAGGATATATTACATGGACT
This sequence comes from Parascaris univalens, assembly GCA_037576465.1. Taxonomy (NCBI): domain Eukaryota; kingdom Metazoa; phylum Nematoda; class Chromadorea; order Rhabditida; family Ascarididae; genus Parascaris; species Parascaris univalens. Next base: position 226,364,431 of record CM075173.1, read on the forward strand.
TTTCATCCATCGTCGCAAGTGCTTTTTCTTTGACATTCATTCCGGAAATGTTGCATGCATTAGGGGGTGATTAACTAGAAACGATTGCACTTCGACTAACTTAAATCACGGTATTATCTATGATGAGAATACATCCCACATTTTCCTTTCAAATGACATTTCCTTCATAGTTTCTTTTCCTTCCTTCATAGACTCGTAATTTCACCATGCGTTCAGATTGTTGCTTACATTCGAATCACTATCGCCACCTGGTTTCATGTTATTGCACCATTTCACAAGTGCCAGAATACTCGCATATGCGATTGGACGACAGAAAATATACAAAGAATTCGAGCTGCTTGCTTATTATTGAGAAAAATATCGATAAAATGAACAGCATTAAACATCTTCGACGAAAATTTCAGCTGTTTGCGTTTTGCATCAGAAAAAGGATTAAAATATAACGATTAAGCAATCATTAACTACTCTCATCAGAATGAGGCATAAAAATACTTCTTAGTGTGAAATAAGCGAATATTCAAGGAACGCTACTGAAATGCATAGATTTTTGAAAGTAATGTGTAAACAACGCTGATGTCAATGGAGAACGTTGCTTATGTTTTAAGCATATATATCTGTTGTATGATTAAATCGACAATAAATCACATGTCGACGAGGACATCTGCCTTCTTAAAGGCAAACTAAGATGCCTTACTTGTAGGTGAATAGGAAGGACTGAGTGCTGATACGTGCAAATGCAACTATGTGGGGATTAACTCTGACATATTTTCTTTAAGATAAACTGATAACATTTTGCTAGCGTTTCAGCTCAGATGAAAACACATTCGCTAAGCACGTTGGTGCTAAATTTATGGCAAAAAGCACTGTGAAATGAACTGCAATATTTATTGACATTCTAATGTCATTTCATGAACGAGTTGAGCAATGATTTTATTCTCCTCGAGTACTGTTCTCGAAATCAGCTTTAATTGTTGCTTAACTGCCTCAATTTGAGAAACGATCAACATCACAACATCGCTAAAATTAGCGGCTAACATATTGTAACATTGCCGCATTCAAATGATCAGGTCATTACACTCAATCACAGAGTTGAACTGACGAATGTTGCCAGATCATGCAGATGCTGCTAATATTATATACGAGAGAAAACTTTCACAGAAATTAGAGGTTTACGACTTGCAGATTTATCTATCGAAGTGGTTGCAAATCTACTTCTCGACGCATTTAATTCCCAGCCTCATTTTTGAAGGATGTTCGTTGGAGTTTGTTTTGTCCCTGCCTCATAAAAAACGAAGTTTCGAACTGTCTCTCAAATGGATGCAATATATTTGTGCAAAATTTGATAAAGCCTCATATGTTGCACAACCTTTTCGCTAATTTTTCAGCCCTTCAAGCTAGCTTGATAAATTGTCGTAAAAAAATCGAAATGATTTCAACCAGACAATAACGCGAGGTTTGAGGGTTGAGTTTTTAGACATCAGAACGAGGACAGACGCGATTTTATTGCAAGTGGGACTTCTCACACAAACACTATTTCAGCAACCGTATAGTGGCAAAAAACAAAGCAATCTATACAAAAATGTCATTTGCAATACCAAAAGTAATAAAATGCACTTGGAGCTGCAAATGCCTGTAGCGAGGAAGAACTTTACAACGTGTATGGTCATCAACGAATGAGGCGCGTTTATCGAAGGTTACATGGAAACCGAAATTTGAGACACAAAAGATCCACCTATATGAATAATGGGATGAAGTGAATCAAACTCATAAATGCCTGATCAAAGAAGGTAGTTTAACAGACTTATCGAAGGTTCAACAAGTGGTTTCGGGTTGCGGGAAGAGGGAAGGAGGGAAATAAAAGAATGGCACGGAAAGGCGAAACAGTATTGTGAATAATAACAACTGTGAGGACGAAAACCGTGATGGACGTATCATTTAAGAAGTTTTAAGGCACCAAGCACTTCGTCTGTCTTGTCCATTGCTGCTTTGAGAGAATATTTGAAAAGCTAGCTCATATCTTCCAATTATGTTGTAATGAAAACGTTCATGAATGTTTTTCGTCGTCGCATTTAACGTTTCGTTGTGGGTCCTGAAGATCTATTTCCTCACAAACCGAATTTGCTCATTGAGATCAACACGAACAGTCGATCTTTCTCAGCGATATTCATTCATTTTATTACGTAAACGCATTCCCATTTGCACACGAGGCAACGTCACCTACGACCCTTGCATTTCTATTGTTGGTGTAACTGCATCATGCTCATTAAACAAGACTGCTTAAACTCCAGCAGTTATAGAGTCTACCTCAAACCACCTCATTTCTCCTCTTACCTCACGCTCGATCCTCTCAACTGTCCTTGTTCGGTATCAATTTCCGACATTCTTTGATCACTATGTTCGATGTTACGTCATTCGAAGCTTTATCACTGATTTAGCATTACATTTGTTCCGCGATTTTGTGTTGTTTGTTAGCAACTTTGCTATGCTTCAGTGATATTATCGCAAACTTTAAACCGATCGCGGGAAGTGACTGGTTATATTTTTTGGATATATGCAATATAGACAATATTTGATACATTAGTAAGCCTTCTATCAGCACTCGATTTATTGATCATATTATCAGAAAGTCGTACTCATATGGGCGTAAATTTCATGAGTGAAAACCTGAACTTGGACGTGCTGTATGTCTGCTAATTTTGATTTATTAGTTCATGGTATGTTGAGGTCATATGGATGTTAAACAAACTAACAGTTGCAATTTTAACTGCACATCCAATAGCATTTGATGCATACGCTTTGTAAATAAGGAAACTTATTGGTATTGAAAGTACAATTAAGAGCAGTGGTCGTGCATCGATGTCTAGAATTGCGCATGTGGTAACGAGAAGTGTTCGGTTGATCGGTCAACCTCAGCTCTAAATAAATCAGCTCTCTTGCAAGATAAATCAAAGAAAATCGAAGCATCAACGGTAGGACAAAGGTTAACCTCAACAGAATAGCGAAGATTCCAAAAGAAGGTAATATGCTTATACATTTGTTATATTTTTCCAACTTCAAACTCCAGAAGCTTTTGCAGGGCTAAATAGGCCTACATGAGGTCTTTCGATGCTTAAAGCGATCGGGCTCACTATGGAGTTCGCAGAGTGAGACCAGTGCATGATCGAGCAAACGATAGAAGCAATTCTTGTGACACGCAATCAACGATGCTTTACATGGGAGGTCGCACAAGGTAAGACTTAGCAGTCGTTCGTAAAAAACGTTCTCTTTTGTGCTATAACGAAAGTGATGCAATAAAAAAGACGAAAAGGTAATGTGAGATTCATAAACTTACAGGCGAATTTTACTGCGCTGCGCTCACGTCTAAGTGTTTAGTATAGAATGGAATTGCTTCATAATTACTTTTAAAATTACTAGTATAAAAATAACTATAAAGTCGTCAGTTACTATAGAGTGGAATTACTTCATTAAAAGAATATCAATGAAATAAGTGGTAAGACATTTATTCGAGAATTGAAAACCATTGGCAGTTGGAAGTTGTTGAATACCACATAAGAGACGAATCAAGCGCAATATGAACGATAAACACTAAAAAAGATGTTAGGGAAAATGAATATTCAATGTGTTATACATTCATTCAATAGTACACTCATTTCGTTTTAGCATACAAAAACTACTTCACATATTACTTAAAAGTACGAATCGAACAGTAGAAAGTCGATAATTTAATTGCCAATTCATTGCCGTCATAAATGTAATATTGTTTTGCGGCTATAGTTATGGCGTTGTGCAAATGCAAACGGAACGATGCTAAATATGCAAATGTGCATATGTTTTCGGAATTTGTATGGAAATTTGTCGGTATTAAACAGCGGAGCGCACATTTCAGTTAGACGAACAAATAAGGAGCACATATCTGGAAGTAGCGATCGCATATTTCATTCAGAAGATGGAAAGAATTTACTAGTAAATTTTGAATCCGAGAGTTTCTTACATAAAGCACAAACTGAAGCAACGACGAGGTGAAGATTATCCAATCGTCGACCAAGACTTATAGTCGCATTACGACTGTGAGCAAGATGGCTTTTCTGTGGAAGAAAACAATGTTGTTGTCGTTATTGCTGTTGTTATTGTTGTTGTTTTTCATATGGCGATAAAATGTTCCCATTGAGCAGTTGAAAAATTCCAATGTAAATAGAGAGCAAAAAAAATAAGAGAATTAAAAGTCGATATAAGAAGGCGATTCGACGTAATTCTTCATATTATCCTAATTTATAGCACTGTCGCCATGCTTTGCTTACAGGTTGCAAAAAAATTTCCACACACAATTATCGACTTGCATTGTTGCAAGTTTATTGCAGTTCGAGCTAAATTTGAATAATGTCCAGATTTGTCAATTATCCTACCACATTTGTGTTGCTAGCAATCCTGAAAATTTCGGAAGTTTATTGAAGAATAAGGAAAAACTAAGTGATTTCTCACTTCATGATGAGGTTTTGCCCACGAAAGCCAGAATTTTATCAACACTGAACAAAACAATTCATATTCATAACCGTCCTCTCACCCTCTCCCCCTTCCTCATCGTATAGAGGAAAGTCACCTGTGATAGAGACGCTAGTGGTTATCATAGATATTCAGGAAGGTCTCCCTGAAGAGCACTTGTATAGGAACGGGAAGCTAGCTAACGATAGCAGTTTTCTGCGGTTTCTGTGAAGCCACTTACCCACTTTTGAAGTGTTTTGCAGTCGTCTGCATCCCACATATATAAGGCCATTGGGCGGTCGTCAAGGTTTCGATCGCTACGGAAATTCAGAGGTCCGCAACTATATGATTTTCAAAATGATAGTATTGTTGTATACAGAAAAGCGGAAATTTATGAAATTATATTATAATATTATTTTGATAGTGAAAACGTATACTATCTTTATTTATTATCATAAGCCTGCACATACACCTTATATTGGAGTTGTATCGCTACAGAGCCATCATTAGACTCTTTTAGAAATCTTTTAGAATATTATTAGACTCATAAAAAGATATATATATAGTTTCCCATAGCTGTAGTTATAAATTTGGGTCTTTGAGTCTTTTATATATGAAAAGGGAAAAAGGTCCACAGGTTTTCTTGAAATCATTTAAGAGTGACCTAAAAAGGTGATGACTATAGAAGTGAAATGGAAGCAAATAAGTTCATAAATGATAAACGTTTCTGGTGTTGCATATATTCACACCTTCGACGATTAATTTGTTCACAGAGCACAACGAAGCAGGAACACCATCGAGAATGCCTTAGTTATCTTTGTGATCCGCCACTGATTGTTCAGTTTGTTTTCATTGACCGATGCTGATTGATTATCTCGTCTTCCAATCGCTATTTTCAGCAGCATTCGTTGGCGAAATGGCACGAAGACAGAATTTTACGAAACAACTCTTCGTTCGAACTACAGTTTTTGCTCTTACTTTTTATGAGATCTCTGAAGAGATGAAAGTGCCCTAGCGGTTTACTGCGATCGAAAGGGTACAGTTGGAGAGGGTATCAATCTATCTGCAAAGCAACCCACCTCTTTATTGCAAAGTCGTGAGATTAATAGTGAAAAAAGTTAAGTTGAAAAAGCTTCTAATGAGAAAAAATTTGTTCAGATATCACGATGTTTGGAAACTAGCTGTACCCTTCGGGGAGGAAAATTTTTGTGGGTATTTTGTCGAAGTAGGAGAATTATTTGCTTTGATTGCTTAAATAAATATTTTCTACTAACTTAAAAAATATAATAAGTGAGGTGCACGAGCGATATTCTCCGACTTCCTCTGATATGCTTCTCCACCTTCTTTTAAAGTACGTATATTCTATGTGCTTATATCCCGATATGTTCAGTGTCCATCTGGATGGCTTTCTGAGAGCTGTTCTATTGCTTATTCTTGGCCAGCTAATTAGTTGCCATCATTCCATTGCCTTTTTTCGGTTAATATTTCATTCTGGAGTAAAACCTTTCCGTTCATTTTCCGACAAATTATTAGATATATTCATTTTTCCGTATTGTAAGTAATTGTTGCTATTGATAAACGATGTTGAGTAATAGTGTGACCGCAAGTGGATGATATACGCGATGCTGGCATCACAAGGAAAGCAAATAATTCACTGAAGATTTCTTTATAGAAATTACTCCTAACGCTTTGCAATGCTTACCTCCAAAGCAATTACTTTTACTGCTTGAAGTTTGAAAAACTCGAAATTTGACAAAAAACCCGCACGCAAAAAAGCTCCAGAGAGAATAAATCATAGTCGTGCTTTTCTTCTTTTTTCTCTCTCTCTTTCTCTCCCTCGCAAAGAATCTCAAAGACAAACAATCACACTAAACCTTTAACTGAATTTGTATTGTTCGATTTTATGAGCTAGTTATTGGGCAACTGATCGATACCTGCAACGAAGCAAATTCTCGCAAAGATAGAGAAAGCGCATTTTTAGATCTTGTTATCCAGCTGGAAATTAGCGGCAAAAGCTGAAATTCCGGAGCAACAAAAAAAATTGGGTAGTGAAAATTCAACGAAATGTTAAACTGAAAGCCTTCTTAATGAAATTTCACTTGTATGTTTTATAGCAAGAAACATATTCCAGAAAATTTCTCCTCTTTTTGATAATTCTCCGGAAAATCCCGAAAAATCATAAACGAATTCGACTATTTTCTCCTTAAATGCGATCGCACGATTTACTATGCTTAATACTTGCACTGTCATTTTTTGCACTATTTTTACTTGAGGGAAGTTCGGCGGTCATCGGAGGAATACGATCTGCCATTTGAGTCGCATAGACTGAGCGAAAACGCCCCTAAGGAAAGTGAAGTATGATTTTCTGTTCTTCAGACAAATTCAACTCGAGTGGGGTGACACAACCGAAAACGGAAACAAGCGCTATCCAAAAGTCGAAATCGAGTAGCTTGCATGTTAAAAGTCTTAGGCATATATGACCGCGTTCCCAGTGTTGACCCATCGTTTCGACCACTTCCCACAGCTAATCTTCACCTTCCCGAATATTTTATCGTCCCACTATCTATGGTGATCGCACGCAGTAACGTATAATCAACTATGATTCATCGAGCCGAAATTTTCATTTTCCTGACTCACAAACTGATGGAGGTACATATGTTAAGATGATCTTGAAACTGGTCTGTAGAATTAACTGCAACAACGGGCTAATAAGAATAAACAAAGAATTAGCAACGAATATTTGTTGGCGAAAAGCAAACACCAAAAAGTGAGGAAAGTAAGCTACGAGGTTAGATGCACCAAACATTTTATTTGTTGTTTGCATCAGACCAACCACACTCATTAATTGCCGTAATAAATTAACACATATCAGTGCATTATAAGGAACAATATCTCAAATAAACCGTCCTATAAGTTGTTGAGTGATGACATTTTGTTCACTTGTTGACTATGAAATCCAATTCCATGTGTGAATTTTTGATTGCTCCAAATGGCTTTATAGTCTTCTACGATCATCGAATAAACCGGAAATTTGGTACAGGAATCAATTTATGGCGTCTATTGTATAGGTCCAACTGCATTTGTGTGGCCTCCTTGGTACTCGATGATGAGACTATTAATTTAGTCTCAAGTCGTTACTTCTCTGTATTCGAACACAGGCACAGAGATAAGCAAGAGGCTGAGAGTAATGTCACTGAAATGCCCCATCTCGTGAAAGTGCTAAGTTCTGGTCCGATTACCGTGTTCTTTGTACGAATTAGGATTATTGCATGGATCAACGACGTGAACATCCGAACATCCCCTGAAATGAAAATGAATTTATTTAGGTAGGTATCTTAGTTCCGGATGGAAAATGATGAAAATATGAACATACGAATAACGGATACATTGTGAATTTTAAACACAAAAGAGCATTTATTCAATAATGAAATAAACAGTAAAGTAGAAATGTTATCAGTAGATCTTATCAGTAGTCAAGAGATTGTGGCGAATGAATGATATGATATGATAATGAAGTTATATCGACAAAAACAATGCTATAATAAGTATATCAACGAAGGCATGATGGTTTATTTACTTCAAATATTAAAAAAACACACAAATGAAATATACCTGGCCTTAAAGTTCAGGTAACTGAGAAATAAAATGAGTAATAATTTGGTCTTATCCCAAAAAAAGCTCAATGATGATACGCTCATATCTGGGGTAAATTAATTAGACAAGCTATATGAATCTATAAAGAATCTTGCAGCCGTTTAGATCATTTTTTGGACTCATTTCTGTAAAAAGTGTATCTCACTTGTAATTTGCAAGAATATCTGCATAACATAGACACAAGTTGATCAACTGGAAGCTATTGCATCATATTTACAATCGCTTAAATTTCAGTATTACTTTAATTTTGCATTCTTATGCTCACAGTAGGTAATATTACAAATATTTCAATGACTATTCTCATTTTGCATTTTGCACTCAGCAATACTACCAGCAATTACACGTTTTAGTGCAATAAATCCAAGAGATTTTCTGGACAATATACCTAAATATTGCATTACTTCAATTGCATTGCTAAAATAACGAAACAAATAAAGAAAATATAGAGTTTTTTTCATGAGAATTGCGCTTTAAATATTTGCGAACTTAAGATATAACTTGAAAGAACGAGCGGAAATCATCAAAATCGATTGTTGAGAAATGCAATATTGCACTAAAATTGCCTAGTGCATTGCAAAACATTTGAGTTGGTTGTCGGCTTTTGAGTTCAGATTCCTTCTATATGCATTCATAAATAACGATAACTATAAGTGCTAGTAGTGGGAAATTTCATTCATGTAAAATTAAGTGTTCGATTCATAATGGTCGCCTTCTCTTTGAGGTGGATGATGATTGCATTTCGAGTGGCTCATTTAAAAGTTGGCATTGGAAAATTCCAACGTACAAATGGTGCTATTGGTGAAAAACTTAGAAATTTCAATAATTTAGGTTTTTTCCTCTGTTTCATTCCAATTTTTTCCTAATAATCCTGAAATTTTTTCAAAGTTTTATGTTTCGCCGATATTTCCTTTTTAAGTTTTCTTCTTATTGTCCTTAATAAAAGCACACAGATCATTGTTGTGTTGGCCTCGTTTCTAATGAAATCTCTCGATATTTCATGTTTTTAGATTCTTCTTTTATGGGCAAATTGTTTCATAATATTAAGCAGTTGTATTTCCTAATGCATTTATTGCTAATTTCTAAAGACTTTTATTTGTTATACAGCAAAGACGATGGTTCATTTCTGTAGTATTCTTAAATAGCTATATGTATATATATATGGCCTTCACTTAATAGCAGACTATTCCAATAAATCGTTATAAAATTCTACTTGAGAAATCAAGAAAATGAAGTGCTTCCGCTTAAAAATATCGTCCCCATTCGTGGACTCGAGCTCTTCCCGTCACAAATTCATGGGAAACTTTTGAGGGAAAAAATTCCATTGGACGATGAATTGTGCAAATATCAGAAAATAGGCCATTCTTCTTAAAGCAATTCAACGGTTGGAAAAATTATCACAAATTCAATCATAACTCATTAAAATTGCTTATTTCTTCACTGCGGATAATTCATTAGGATATTGCAATAAATGTGAAATGACTGCATTGATTGCAAATGAGTAATTCAAAACGTTTATGTGAAAATAGACGAAGGAATAATGTTGTGGAGAGAAGGTGATGTGAGGGAATGGGGGTGAGGGGAAAGGGAAGGAGAATGAGGGGATCTTTGCTTCGTGTACTTTTTTGACTGTTGCGTATTGTTGAGTTGCCGAGACAACTAACTAACCGGTGGGGTGCCACATAGGTGGTGCGTCTATTCGATGTGGAAGTTTTCGTGCAAAAAAAAGAGGCGCGCAGCTCGAAAGCAGCGTTTAAAAGGCCATACTAACTTCGAATGACATCCATATTGCACAGTGCGTGTCGTTTGTATTGTCGACGAATAGAGTTCAACTCACTCTTCTTATTTTATTTTATTTTATTTTATTTTATTTTATTTTATTTTATTTTATTTTATTCTATTTTATTCTTTCTGGATGTAATTGTGATGTTTATTTCTCAACGGAATTAAGCAATTCTTACCTGTCATGCCTCAAATCTCTATATTCTTCCAGTGAATTCAGTTCTTTCCGCTAATCCACAACAATAGATTATCCACAACTAATCCACAAATATTCAAAAATTCCCAACGTCCCAAGCATTTTAATGAATTTCAGTAAGGCTGAGAGCTTTGGCAGTTTTTCATAAAGGTAGGGGAAAAGATCGACTAAAAGATAAATAAGATCTGTAAGATTTTTTAGTGAAATCGGCTCCTATTAAAGTTATGTAATTTCCGAAAATTTTGATGACCAACAAACACATTTTTAAATCAAACGAAGCGTTATTTTCCGATGAAAGCAATAAGAAACATTGGGTTTTCTATATTAATCACATTTAGTTGCGTAATTTGAATTTTAGAAATATTTTTTCCATTTACATCATCCATGGATATAATTCGTTCTTGCTGTTTCTCTTTCTTCCAGAAATTTTTCAAAGTGAGGAAATTTTCCGGGAATCTTTAGCTGAAATTTCCAGCATTTTTTTTTCTAATTTCTTTCTTGTTTTTGAATTTCCATCGCAGCATTGCCGACGAGAATTTGCAGTTTGCGAGCTGATAAGCTGCCAGTGATTAGTTTTACACAAACAGATAAGAGCTGAATCGATAATCTTCACGAAACTTATCCAATATAATTGATCTGCAACTAATCAGCTTTAATGATCTATGAATTCAACTCTAAAAGATACCAAGAAAGAAGTTTTGCGCTTTAAATTGGTCTTTTTTTCCCACTTTTCCGGTTTTTTCATCCGTTTGTTCGTAGGTCCTTGCTGGATTTTATTTCTTCTCTTCTGTTCATTTCATCTGCAATTGTGAATTATCGGTAGAGCGTCCTGAAATTTGCTGGAAAACCTCTTTTGCATTTGTTTCGCTAGAGAATGGCACGAGAAAGAGAGAAATAATCCATAATATTCATACGAAACTCTGGATCGGCTCAGATTCACTCGGCAGAATTAAGCGGAAAATCGATATGTCGAAAATAAGTTTATTATCATGAGATAATCCAATAGTACAATTATTGCTAGTGTGAAATCGATCAATTTACTGTAAATATCAAAAACCCTCGAATGATAACGTGCATTCATTCCGAATATATTTTATTTTCCTGCTCTGGGCAGAGGTTTTTCTTCAGTAGAAACTCGAGAAGAAATATCTCCCCATCGATTGCAACTTAAATATATGAATTTTTTTACAGGAGCTGAAATTGCCCGTCGCAGTTTCTTATCACTTTACGCTAATCTTTCTTATCTGAAAATGCAGACTGCATGTTTTTTGATGAGTCAGATTTTCTCGGCTCACTCTAATGGTATGTATCACCCGTCGTTGAGATAAAATTCATGCTGTAGAAGTTTTGTTGGCACAGAAGGTACTCTCAGGAGCTAATTGTCCAAGGATACCTCGGCGAGAATCTCGGAGGGAAGAGTGATTTGTTGCTAAGGAAAGTGGAATAAACAGTTTTAGCGCTTTCATTTACTTTCTTAGCCTTACTTTTTGTATATAATATCATCATTTCAATCTTTTGTAATTTTGGAATAAAGCAAATTAAAGTTCTTCGACCGAGCAATAAAGCAAGTTCTTCGACCGAATTGGATCTCTGAATTAACTCTCAAGATTGCGTTGATATTTTACATGCTACCTGTGGGATATAGGATTGCATATTATTTGCCATTAATAGTCTCTTGCAACACTATTGTATATGTTGAAAATCAGCTATAAACGCTGTCCACTCATACTCTCTAATGCTGATTGGTGATTATAGCTGATAGACGTTCAAGCTGGAGCAGTCAATGGAGAGCGCTTCCACTGAGACTGGACGCAGCGACATATCGCAACGTATCACTCGTACTGTTGTTACTCGTACTAATTATGGTAATAGAGGCGTAGATACGGCGATCGGTGTTGGGTGAGTTGATTTTATTGCTCATATATATTTCTTTTTCTTATCCATATTCTCACTAACAAAATGAATCTGATGATAAACAGTTATGTGTGAACATTTCCTACTTTTGATGTACTTTATAAGTTTTTTTAAAGCTTTTATATAAACTTACTAGTTAAAATTCATTGTTATTTGCTGTATCATATTTTCGTTTACTCGAGTTTTTTGACTGATAGGATGGCGAGAACGTGTTAAGTTTCTAACAATGGAGTTAAAGAGTAAAAGATATCATGTGGTTGCTTTACTCTGCAAATACGGTCTTAGCGTATATCAAAGCCAGTGTAATGCTAAATTTCGTTGCAAAACGCTGGATACATTTGTTTGCTATCTTTCTAAGCACTGAGCTACTTGGAAGCTGTAGAAAAATTTTTATTGACATAGTATTTTGATCACATAAAGTGCAATTAAACAGCTTCTTTTAGCCACTTTCTAAGATGAAGAGTAATTTCCGATATGAGTGAGAGAATATTTTCGTTCAGAAATATAAGAAGTAATTTTCATCCGCAAAGATAGCTGATTTTTTGCCACTGTGATATGAATTTCACGTCCGAATTCGAATTGAAACGTGGACGACGGAGGGCAGAAATGGATTTTAGTTGTGAAGAGAGAGTTAACGGCTGATTTGTTTTTTTTAGCTAATTTTCCAGAATGATATCCAATCTTTCCTAATATTTGATGCAGTTATGGAATTTTTTCGTTAAATGATGAAAATTATTGAGGAAAAAATGGCTTCTTTAGCTATAAAGAATCCGGCCGATGGGATTTAGGATTAGATTTAAGTGTGAGTTATCGTTGCCATATGTGGCGGCAGTGATGGAACCTATAAGGCACAATGAGTGTTTTTTTAATGTCGTAGCTTCCTTAAACGCGGCACCTTTGAAAAAGAATTCAGCATAGGCGATTTTCAATTATACCCTCAACGTTGCAATGAAAAACAATTATTTTCCTCATAAATTTTCGAATATATCATGTATCAAGTAAATATTAAAATCAAAGGAGGGTTTACTTTGCGCATATGCGGCGCTCAGAGAGTAATTAATCTGAAATTGAATGCAGTAATCTATGAAATTTGTTTGAAATTGGTCGCTGGCAGTTTAAATACCCTCATTTATTACATGTCATTTTTAATGTATTTTTGAGTTGTAGGGTTGCAGTGCATTTATAAAATGCACCTATATTGTGGTTGTGGTTGTGGTTGGGTTATATACTTACGTTTTTCCACCTCTACCAGTAATCCCGATTTTAAAGTCACACAATTTGTATCTATAGGGTCTAAAAGTTTGCATATATTTACGCTAGTGCATTCTCATTTTGCATCGTCCAGGCAATTTGAGAAAAACGAATATTTTTGGGGCATTAGTGCGAGCATTTTGAGCAGTTGAAAATTATCTGCTGCCTACGCTTGTTTTATAGCTTATGGCTGAGTGGTCTAAATAAGAAAAATGCAAAAAGAAGAGGATAACACCTCAATTCTTTTATGCGTCGTTTTTTTGGTTCATATTTCAATATATCTTTCAGATTATTATTATTACTACAGATCAAATTTAGTATGGATCATTGCTGAAGTTCATTGAGTGCTCATTGACCACCTGAATTATGCACATTAAGAAATAGATCGTTCACTGCATAGGAAACCCTTCATGGTGTTCCCTTAGGATTGTGCCGCGTTGTCAGCATATTTTAGAAGGAATTAAATGTAAGAGTCACTACTGAATGATAATATAGTGGAGGGAAATGACAGTGAAAACACAAACTTTCTATGCTTGTATTTTTTAAAATTATGCACGACCTTCAGCGAAAGAAGTATAGTCGAAAAAGAGCGTTAATTGCTTCGAAGAATGAAAATTACACTCTCTGCAGTGACAATAATAAAGCGGCCTATTTCGATGAGATTTTCGTTCGGCACAGTCAAAGAGAATAATTTAGTGCGGCGATGAGTGTGTGGGAAGGAAGATATTTAAATGGTCGGCAAATTTAGGAAAAAATTAATATATTTCTGGAAGGTGAACAACGCTAAGTGATGAAAATAGCGTTTATTGGTAACACTAAGTTTTTCTTTCATTTTCCCCTTACGTTAAGGGAACTTTCCGAGGTAAGTAATTAATGTCTAAACGTTGGAATTAGCGCCTTATTCTTTCCCAAATCGTTGAAAACGCGTTGTGAACTTCCACCCATTTGAAATCTAGGAGAGGACTATAGGCTGTAATAAATACAAGCTGTTTCATTTCATATTCATTCGCATTTATGTTCGTCGGACAGTACCGATTGTTTTTTGGATACTTAATGGCTTGTGAAAAACGAGGTTGAAAATCAGCGCGAGGGTGGTTACTAAAATACCTGTACTTATTAATATATCTGTAATTAGAAAGTACTGAATTGTTCAATGACGAGAGCATTGGTTTGCATTATTCGCGAACTACATGCAATAGGACGTTATAAACTCGCAGCGGTATATTAGAGGAAGGTCGATATAGGCAGATGATTGAACGCAGTGAGATGTGTATAGTGGAGAAACAGGTAAGCTTAGATCTATAATTAGCCTCAATGCAATAGATCAGATTTTTTTGAATGTGGTTACTGAAAATAATACGAGCGGATTTATGGATGTCGCTGCGGTATGTTTGATGCTAATTCAGGTTTTTATTTAATATGCTGATGTCAACAAGGTATCGACGCTCGAAATAACGTTATAGAGTGGGAAGCTTTAATTTATGAACATAGAAGTAACTCTGGAAGAAAATAAGGCTTTTGAAAGCTAATAACTCGTTACCTAGGACACATTGAGGTCTCATTCAAACACCGTCTAATAGTACCGAGATCATTCAAGTACGTAATGCAACAATGACCACTTGCGGTGCAGAAATTGCGGTTTTGCAGAGTTTCGTTAGGAAGAATAACCATAATTGTTCGAACAAATAAAGTGAAAATTCTGCAACCAACATAAGGAGGTGATCTCTAACGCCTTAGAGTAATTGCGTTTGATGATAATTCATTGTGATACTTTGTGTGTAAATACAAGTAAGTGTGTCCAACTAACATCGTCTATCTCGCCAACAGAAATTTCCTGCGAATAGCAAGTATTTCTATAACTTCCTGTTAAGCGCTTCATTGTTGTGAAATTGTTGCGCGTGAATTTCAGCGATCTTATATATGTGCCTTACCTTGATTTACCTGAATAATTCGAAATTGCGAGCGCCACAGGAGTCTAGCCCAATACTTAGCATAGGCAGAGCGCATAGTCTCTCAGTGAATTTTTTCTTCGCATAGAGAGGTAAAACTGGTAAATATGTAAGAGAAATATTCTTCTTTACCTCGGAATATTTTTAGTCTCCTTTGGAAACCTTCGAAAACGTGGAATTTTCTTGAGGATAAAAAAGCTTATAATACAATTAGATAGTCGCCTATCGATATTTTTATTGCCTACAACCGAATTCGAGTGGAATATTGCAAAAACCATAATGTGGCAACGAAATCAGAAGTGCAATCTCCGGTTGATTGAGCTGTGCAAAGAAAGAAAAATGACATTGCGTCTTTGGTCATAACAAATGCATGCCCTCCATCGTTAACTTCGGCGTATCGACTATTCATTCACTTCATATTTTACATTTGTTTTGTTTTGTTTTTCTATGCAACGGCACTCATAAGTCAATGA
Source organism: Parascaris univalens (assembly GCA_037576465.1). Classification (NCBI taxonomy): domain Eukaryota; kingdom Metazoa; phylum Nematoda; class Chromadorea; order Rhabditida; family Ascarididae; genus Parascaris; species Parascaris univalens. Next base: position 226,380,126 of record CM075173.1, read on the forward strand.
TTGTAAATTGCAAATCAATTTTTGCAAACCTCACATAGAAGTTATTGAAACGAGAATGTTTAACGTCATAAGCGGTAGTGGAGAAAATCATAATCATTGAATTAGGAATATTTCTCTACCGGAAAAAACCGCCATGAAAACTGAAATTGTAATGATTGTAGTGAGAAATTCATAAATGGTATATATTGCTGGGTGCGCTCTTTCAATTATCTGATATTCTACGCTTATGTGGATAAATCAGGATTTGGCATTTTGCTGTTCGGTTTTTGCAAACGTTGCAGAAACAATTACAGTCGACTTATTTTACTGTTAAACTAATCTCTAACATTTCATACTATATGAGGCGATTTGTATATTCTCATTGCATTTGGTACTGCATTCAATGCACTGAGAGAACTCGATATCCACGAATGCAAGAAGCATTTGAGATCTCGTTTCGTCATAGCACGTTAAGTGAGTCCGATAAATTTCTATGCTGTATCACGTATAATTATTTAAATATTCAAGATTTGATCAGGTAGAATTTTAATTCAAATCTTTTCTTCTAGTTTTCTTCGCTTATCGGATATTTCAGTTAGTGAGTTAACGAAGTCGTGAAAAGTGATAATGAAAATTGGGGCTGGTCGGATAGACTCATTTTACAAATTACGGAATCTGTTGCTTGTCTTGCCTTTTGCGGTCACATTCTTCTGAGGAATTGTAACAGATACATTATTTTTTTCGCTTGATCCGACTAGTCGTTGAATTAAGGCTGCATGGATGCATCCAGAAACGATGAAATTAAGCATCCCCATCGTATTTTCGTGGTGGAATTTTTTCCCTATGAATATTTTGTATTCCATCACTTAAATAACCCCTCCTAAATGATGCGCCTCTATTTTAATATGAGATTTTTAGTACCTATATAATTATTTGCAATATGAGCGACTATTCCTTTAAAAATTGCCATCATATTTCGTGTAGTAAGTTGCTGGATCGCACTAGAGCGTCGACGCATTACAGCAGGGAATTGAAAGTGCGATATTTAGGCATATCACCACTTCCAACTAAAACGATTCAAATGGGCGACTTTGTTGATTTCATTTTCTATCTCGTTTGATTTCAATGCACATTTTTTCTCTGTTAATTCTTCTTTTTTCCCTGCATTGTATTCGGCTGCATCCTCAAATAATCCGTTTCGTCGAGACGTAGCTGCAAAATTTCTATTGCGTCCGATTACATTGATAGGGCCATAACAAAAGGCGAAAAATAGAGTTGCCAGTATAGAGTATCATTGTATGTGGAATATCGGCAATAACAGCGGAATTCTATGGAATTTCACTTCTCTTGTGGTCCATAGCACAATATGAATCACTATAAAATATGACTTTGTTTTCGTGCAACGAATTCAGTAAAAACGTCAACGCGAGTAACTCTATGATTAATTTAGGTCTTGCTTTCATTTGAATTATTAGAACCACAATTCAGCGTTGAGAGTTTTTTAGCCTAGAAGAGGAAGCACAGTATTCTCACGTCTGCAGATCGAAGAGAATACGACTTTTGGAAAAAGGTAATCGCTCATCGTCGTTAAAAAGAGTGGGTGAGAACTATTTTTATAGAAAAATACCTCCGAATATGATCACTTTACGGCGGATCCAAGAGTTTACATCATCTAGTCCTCTTCACGCTCACGCTTTCCCTTGCCTTCCCCTCCCCCCCCCCCCCCCCTTTTTCTCCATCCTCGTCTCTTTTCACCCACTGATTCATAAAGGTCTTGATCTGTCTGTTGCGTAGAGAGTGTTTTTGAATTTTTTCTCCCCCAAGAAATTTTACGTTTTAAGTTTAAATTCATTTTATAATTGGAACCTTTTTAATGAGATGTAAGTGACTGGTTGTTGTCAGAATTTTTCTGAGTATTGTGCAAATTTTATAGAGAATTTTTATCGTTGTTAGGAAAGAGGTCTCTATTCGATAGTATAAATAACAACTGATTTATTTTGGCTGCCATCTTCTAGTGAGAAAGAAGATAGAGCATAGAAAGTCAGCACAAAGTCAATAGAGTTTTCTTGTCTAGAAGATAAATCAAGAATTGCATACACTGAATACAGAATTGAAGTGCTAGCAAGATAAGAATAAACGTGAGCAGATGTTCTCGAAAGTGAAATTCCGCTCTCATAGAGCACTTTTCGAGATCTTTTCGATGATTGCACTTACCTATTTCAAAGAATAGGGTAGCAATCTGCATACATCTATCTGCGCCATCTTCTCCTCTCGTTCCCTCTTCCTCAACCTCCCACTCAAGACAGAGATGAGCAAAAAGTCCCTCGCAAGCTTCCATATCCATAAAACATCCATTTATATCAACGATTATGAACATCATTATTTTCTTTCTTACTGGCAAAAGGTTAGTAGCGAAAAAAATGAAACTTCAATTCCTTTCGACTCATTAGGCTACTTTTCTATACTTTCCTACGGAGGGCAGTTAGCGAATTTCTATTTTATTGCTGGTAGAGTACGCTTGGTACTAAGAGAACCAGCGAAATCTTGTTATGGCATTAAAAACATTCGTGAATTTTACGGACGCATCTATGTCTCTAAATTGTCCGCAAAGCTCATTCACAGAGTGAAATACTTTCAAAGTGCGGCACCTCTTCTGTCGAAATTGGACGTTATGAATTTACCGTCGTTTCTCCGACAACCATACAAAAGCTTTAAAAAAATCCTAGTTAGTGAAAACTTCACGAGACAAATGGAGCAAGTTTCTCGTTTAATAAATGGAGAGACTCTAAGGAACTGGAATATAGATGGAATACTTTTTATGAAAACCACTATAAATTGCTCAGTGTCAATTCAGCGATTTATGGTTGTTTTAAAAGTTTATTGAAGCCACGTAATATCTCCAACTGATGTTTAGATACACCATTAGGGGAGCTGGAAGATGATTGCAATATATAAAACAGTTTCGGCAGGTTTGAGTTTGATCGTTTTTGTGCTCTAGAATATAGCATCCTTTTAATATGTGAGATGATGAAAATCTCGCAAATTGGAACAATCCACGAATCGAGGGGAATCCCATCTAGCGGATTAATACGATCACAAATAAAAGAATGTCGAATTGCGTTATGAATCCAAAGCTCGAAGATTCCGCCACCGAGTCTAGGCACACAAGAGAGAGCTTAGGCAACGATGCATTGTGTTGACGAATCCTCACGATGTGATTTCCTTCTAGAAGTAGTCCTACCCTGACAAAACATATTTGCTACGAAGAGATAATGAACATGCCAGCGAGTAGCTTCATGTGAGAATTTGATTTTTCGCATGTGCGAAATATTGCTGCAGAAATCTGTCGACGATGCATAAAGAGAAACAGCCGATGTGAAGTGTATTGGTGTCGCTGTCGTATTTTGAGTGACAGCATTTTCTCCTCAAATTTGATTGATTTTTGCGAATGATAGTTCAGAAGATTATAACACGATACATTAGATATGGTTAAATTTCCTTGCTTTATGCTTAGTTTTTACCACCTTGAAAAAACTGAACGCGACAACGCGAAGAAAGACTATGGTACCATGATGCGTTCGGCAAATGCAGATTTATCGAAAAGCACGGAAAGCATGCGAAAGCAATTTTGGACCGCTCTGATTGAAAGTTTATTTAAATGTGATGAACTTTATCAATAAGTATTGGCTAATAATCTATATGTTGCAGAGCAATTCGCCCGTGCCACATTTTTATCTAAGCTTCCGTAATTGTAGTCACCAACTTTGAAGAACTGAAAGCTTTCATGGTCAATATAAAGCTGGTTGTCGCTGTTGTTTCAAAGATATTACTGTGACCTTCGCCATCGACTTATTTCTTCCTGTAGGCCAGTTTCGTCGAATATTTAGTGTTACCTATGAAGACAGCATGTAAGCCAAAGGATGTGAGACAGCCATACCCGTAAAAAGTTTCAAATGCATGTGATGTGACCGCTATTGCCAAATGTTTCGAGCCCATTTAACTTACTTTAGCATTATTTGCGATCAAAAACCCTCGAATGGTTCATATCTACTCTGCGCGCAGTGCCTATTCCTGCCAACTCCGTCCCTAGTGCTTGTATGGCTAACTTTGATGAATTTCTCGAACTGATTCCTAAATAGTGTCTATTGAATCACGCATTCCTGACAGCCGATAATATCAGCTTTAGTGTAGTTGCGGAGGTCACATTGAGCCCGATTACATGAACAAATTTCCTGGGAAGTTTTTCAGACGCGGGTAATTCGGTTCGGGGTCGCGTTTGTGGGAAAGAACTCTGATTTTGATAAATGATATGTTATTTTTTGGCAGTCCTTCCTTAGTGAATTATTTCTTAACGCATTACTATCATATTTAAATTCTAATTGCCTCAGTAATGCATACATGAAAATGGAGAACAGATTGCGCGATGTTGCGAAGAAGCTTTAACCATATCTGAAAAACATGAGGTCATTGGCATTAACGTACATCATCTCCATGGCTTCGTGCGAAATATCATCGAGAAGTGTACACCGCCGTAAAGGAAGCACCAAGTTGACGCAATCCCCTCTCGTATTTTCAGTGTTTCGCTGTAAATAGATTTGCTTTCTTGGATGGCATAGATGAGGTGAATTGGTGGCATTTAATAGATGTTATGAGAAACATTTAATATCCAATTCAATTTGTTAGAACTTGGAAGAGTGTTACATGTATGGAGAATGCTAGAACCGTATAGAATTACATCAATAGTAAGTTGAGGTGATAACCGCTTAGAAATGATAGCATGGAATATGCGATAAGCGCTAAGCAGCCGGAAATAGAAATGTATCACCATCAGTTATTGTAATTTATTCTATGTCGCTTCTCGTGTTCATCGCTTCTTTCATTCAAAATGAGGGATTCTTCTCATCTTTACAAAGCAGATCGCCTACTAGTTGGAATAAGAAACATCATTGTAATCAGTTTATTATTCTCAGTTCGTGATATCCCTGAGACAGTAATTTCATAATTAAGTGATATCTGTCCCCTCGATTGATTCACAATATTACAACTTATTTTTTTCAATAGGCAATAGCTTGCACCTGATTAAAGTCGGGGTGACGACTATCTATAACGAAAACTGTATATGATGATATTTTTCATATGTCGCTGGAGAAAAGAAACGAAAATGAAAATATCGTTGTAGTCAATAAGCTGTCGTATCACTTGGTAGCATTTTAGTAAATAATCCAACATTTATCGGTAGTTTCTACTTTCGAAATAGAACTGAAGTACTCAGAATTGTGCAGAATAATTCGAGGAAGTTGATATGCTTCTTGGAAATTCTCCGATATTCTTTTTCCTTTAAAATATTCGTTTTTTATCGAATATTTTGGATAGATAAACCTTAAGAAAACAACGACAATCGCTTGTAACGTTTGGTTCAATTGTTCTTGACCATTCAGATAGCCGGATGGTCATTAACGCAATCAGTTGACCTGAATACGGTGCAGATGCAACTGACGTATCGAAATACGATGCCTATATCCCTCTGACGTGGATACTTAAACTCGCTCGCGCACTTTCTAAATCCCAACCCATTTATCGATTCTCCACGGAGATATGGTGGAAAAAATGGTTTCCTAGATTCCCAGCGGATATCTCAACCGGTAGAATGATGGCACCCCGGTTGCGGACCACGAACGCAGCTGAGGTGGTGCACAACACTGCCTATGCACCAATACCGTAATTTGCACTGTGTAGCCGAATGCTGTGTCCGTCAAAGGAATTCCCTCAAAAAATTTCCGTGGTGAGGACATTGTTGCTCTGAATTCCTTCTGAAAATATACCCACCTTAGAAAAGTTTTGTGGAACCGGTTCTTCATCGATGGTCTTAAAAATGGTGCAGTTGTGATGATGTCTCATGCTCCTTAATTCCTGGATTCTCGCATGTCCATTCCAACCCTCTTTATTTTCCAGTCTTCCTTCGATATTGGAATATACAAGGTCACTTTGGTTGCCATGATTCTTTGCATTCAACAGAATCACGGGCAATCCTGTATATGATCGACGTGAACTTATCTACGCCATGATGCAGCGTTTGCGAAAATGGCACAGCTGACATCGTGCACAACATTACGTAGGGACGACTACTGTACCCTACACTGCCGTCGAATATTTAATTAACGGAAGATCTGGTCATAGAAGCTAAAAGGATATTGCATTTTTGCAGATGCGTTCACGTGCTTTCATCACTTCTCTCAGTAAATTTTAACAGAGACTGTTCGTTTTTGAACTAATCTGATAATATGTCGAGCTGATTTATAAAGAATCATTTTTCTCTACTAAACGGTAAATGCGATCATTAAATGTCCTTTTTTCCTTCTGAAGCCGATACAGTTTGATATAGAAATTCACCTCAGAAAGCTGATCAGATCGATGCGGCGTTCTCGACTCATACCAAGAAGGATTGATCCATCTATAATGATGCGGATATACATACGCCTGATATCGGCCTAAGATATCTGGCATGTACCTTAGCATAGGGACAACAGGAGCTTGACTGATATGAATTAACTTATTGATGCTTGTCTTTACGCCAGAACTTGAATTTGTATAGTCCCAGGATATATGGATACTGACTCAAATATAAGAGTATATCTGTATCACAAATTGATAGTCACATGCGTGAGTGCAGTTATCGTAGATTTTAGGTGAACAGACGAGGAAATTTTTCTGAGAGGATCTTCGCGATATCGGTAATAATTATGGAGAGAAATTGTGACCTTGATTGCGGCATTCGAAACATATTGATGATCAAGATGAAGTGAAATGATGATTTCAGGAATGCAGGTGCTGTAGAGAGTTTCTTAAGTAGACGTACGACAGAAATTGCGGAAGATGTACTGCTGGATTCGGGTTCACGTGGCGATAGCGTCTCGTCAACGCGTGCCGACCTTTCACAAGGAGATCTAAGCAGCTATAAGAAGCGTATTGACGCAAACGTGGAGCAACAGCGTGAACACTCGGATATGATGGCTGGATTGCAACGCAAGGTAGTATTTTCCATTATTGCCAAAAGTCGCTTTTGCCATCAGTTCTGTTGATACAATGGATTCACCTATGAGAGGGAGAGAGGGAAAAGAGATAAAGAGCAGAAACACAAACGGAGGGAGAACATCAGAAGAATTTAGAATCTCGTTGAAATGGGACATGGTGGTCTAATGGTTGAAAATCGTGCGCAAAACGAGTGGGTCGAAGAGCTGCACAGAGCAATAGGTTCAGTGAGCCTTCTGCAACAGTAAGATTATCCTAACAACCTCGCCGCAGTGGAATTCCAGGAGAATTTTGCACATTATCCAGATTTTTTTCGTGGTTAAAAAATATGAATATATTTTTTCAGAATTTTTATGAACGGAAGTTTTTTATTGAGGTGATCGTGAAGGGAGCGCTTGTAAAAGAGAGGTGCTTTGAGGTGGAATATTTAAACATGCCGATGTTTTTCTCTATATGACGCAAAGAAAAACTTAAGTATGTGTGGAAATATGACTACGAAACGTAAGAGTGTTTTTTTGCATTGCATTCTGTTGACATAAAACGCTGAAGAAGTTTTTTGATGGTAAAGTCAGTTTTGCGCGGAAATGCGAATGTTTTTGCGACGCTTTTTCTCGAGAAGAGTCTCGTTTCGAGTTTCAATGTATATTATTGCAAGTGCAACTATGTTGAGCGCTCCATTTCTCTATAATTTATTGAAATCGCCAACAAATTCGCAAATAAAAATGGAAAATTCTTTGAAGGTAAGTTTGCTTGTTGTTGCTGTTGTTGTTTCTTTCGAATGTCTACAATTTATTGATAATTCAACGGTTGAGTTATCTCAGTTTTTTTTTTCCTTCAGTTTTCAAAATGTCTGAAAGACATCCTATGCATAAGAGATGTGATGTAAATTCGGCTTTGATTCGTGCAAGAGTGATTTATGCAGCAACAAGCAACAGGAACAAGAAATACCTCAACAGGACAGTATTGCCATTTTGCAAATGCTAACGATAGTTCAAGTAATTGCATACAAAAAACACATTTTGCGTGATTATGTGCAAATTTTAATGTGCTTTGCTGATTGAAACGATTAGAAATCAAATGATACTCCATTAACGCAGTTCTTAGAAGACATAAAATACAACTTGCACTATTCATTTTCACAGAAAGGCAGTTTCAATTGAACAGAAATCCGCAAGGTTGCAATTCCACTAATGAATACTTATTTCGTATACGGCAGGGTAGGTATGTTATTATTGCCTATTGCTTAATGATGCATTCCTACCAGGAGGAAAACAGTGCCGTAAGTAATTAAAGAGGGGTGCACCACTGAGATGGTAAATAATTCGACATAGGATGGTGGGGAACAGAGCCTCAGCTCATATAGAGATTTCAAGCATCTATCGCCTAATGTGAGCATTAATCATAAGAGTATGGATACTGAGGGTCAATCGTAGCAATACCAGCAAAGATCCGGAATTTTAGTGCTCTCCAAAAGTACAACACCGTCTTATCCATCATCAGATATAGCGTCTCAATATAGGAAATTAATGGTGAATATTTCTATTCTATAAGTTGTAGAACTTGCAAATGTTTTTTTGCGCATATCTTTCAATTATTCTGATGATTTTTATGAATTATTCGAATATTTCCATTAATCATTCGTATATCAGTTAAGTCAATTTCTTGAATGAATCATTTCTTTGCAACTGGAGCGCAGTTGCTTGTGCTTTTAAGGTGAAATTTTTGAGAAACGACTCACTTTTAAGGCATCAGTTTTATTTAATCCATATTGGAAATTCTTTCCGCATTTTGCCATTGCAAGAAGATAAAATAGACTCTCAAAATTGCTCCTTTATTGGGTTGCTATTTTTCAGGATTTTTCATTCATTCACACCGAAACGAAACCGTTGTTGCAATTAGGAATTACTAGGAGAAATTACTTCTCCTATATAATATGCATCATATTGAATGTCGTTCAACATTCTTTTATTTCGTGAAATTATTGTTTATATCTTCGGAAATTCCAACAGCGAAAGTTTTTTTTTAAATTTCTTTTCATACAAGGATGGACAATGAAATTTCAATGAAATTGATGTTAACAAGATTATATATTTAAAAAGATGTGACGAAGTCAAGACGTTGTCCTGGAATGTTTGGAATTCTCCAACAGAAATTTCTGGATTGGATTTTCGTACTTCCTAAACGCAATATTTCTCATTTTTCCTTCGTGTTTATGTTTGCAACGTTTCCGATCCGTTTATCAGATATAAACGAATTTCACTCACCTTGCGATGCGTATAGGACCGCAGAGTTGTTTCAACGATACTGGAATAAGAAATAATTCGTCCGGATTAAGGAAAATCGATACTTTGCAACGCTAATTATCTCTTCTACGTGTTCGCATATTTTATTTTATCTTCAGGATATCTTCATTTTATCTTCAGGATTATATCTGCGATTATTCCTTTCTCATTGAGAAGGAGAAAAATCCGTTGTATCATTTTAGGCTTGAAACAGTCGAATTATCTCATAAACTGCTTTCTACTTTCTTCATGTATACTTGATCTCTGAGTTTTTACGGCAACTTTATAGGGCCAATAGGCGTTTATCCAAAAAACAGAGTATTTCTATTGCTGTTGCTGTAATTGCATTTTTAAAAACCCTTTAAGATTTTTTAGCTTTTTAATGTCCGAATTCATATCTTAGACGCAACATGCAATGGAGTAATATACTTCAGGTGGAGGATTATCGACGTCGTATAGCGGATATTGAAGGACAGATTGTATCGCAGAAGACCGATGAGAAAGTAACGTTTAGTATGACGGATATGGAAGAGATATGGGCACCCGATATACGTACTGTTGAAGGAATCGACTATGAGTTGTGCACTAGGCTAGACGAGGAACGACGAAGGTTTGCTTGAAAAATTCTACTGTTATTTTCTTTTCTTTCATTGTTTTATTTAGATAAAATAAAAATATGAAGCGTTTGGATGGAATTTAAGAATCTTAAAGTGAGAGCAGTGCATTTTTTAGTTAACCTATAGTCAGCCGTAAAGAAATTCGATGAGTTAAACATAAAAGAGGAAATCACTTCTTCTCTTCCATTATTGTTTTTTGTTTTTTTACAAGAATAATTGAAAACTTAAATGAAGATATAATAAAATATGTGATGTAGTGAACTTCCTTTGTTTAAATTAATAGTTCATAAGATGGATATCAAAAGAAATTCAGTCTAATCCGGAAAAGCCGTTCCTCAATTTCTTTCTTTTTTCTGGAATTCTGGTTCCCTTAAACAACTTGTCTCTATTTTCCATTCAACTCAGTTGATCTGGAATGTCTCTCTGGTAAAATCCACCCTCATTGATAAAAAAATGAACGGATTTTCTCGGGATATACTTTTTATTCTCATCTTTGCTTTAGGGGATCGAACCTCTACTTCTCGAGCACCTTTATATCATCTTAACTTTGGCAACCTTTAAGATGTAAATTGCTTTTCTGATAATTTCATTCATTAATTACTTTTATTTCATTTTTAGTAGATTTATGCGCTCATTAAGTTCTCATTTATGATTAATAATACAAAAACTGATTTAGAAATGAGGAATTGCGCTATCAAAATGAGCAGCTTCATGCGGAGATGCAACGTATACGTCAACAATTCGAGCTGAATATAAGAGATAAAGAAAGAATCTATCAAAATCGCGAAAAAGTAACTCGATTAGATTTTTACTTTTTATTTTATTTTATTTTATTCTTTACTTTATTTTATTTTTTATTTTATTTTATTTTATTTTTTATTCTTTTTTATATAGTTTTAAATTTTTATAATCGTCATTTCTTTATATCAAGAAGTTAGGGAAGAATTTCCGGCGAAAAATTCGATTTGATTTTTTCTTAAAGATTAGGAATTCTTTTGTTTTATTTTAGTAATTGAAAATATTATAAGGGCGAATTTTATCGAATATCTTTAATTATGAAGAAAAATATCGTCAATAAATATGAATAAGAAATTGTAGATTAATTTAAATTTATATTTATATAGCGATTATAATTAGGCGATTTCAAAATGTGTGTTATTTATAGAATCTTGCACAATATTTGAGTGATGAGCAACGAAAAATGATGGATCTTTGGGCTGAGTTACAACAAGTTCGAAGACAATGCGCCGAATATAAAGAACAAACGGAGCGTGATCTCGAGAATCAGAAGAATGAATTCATTAAGGTGATGCGAAGTGTTAGTGGTATCGCTCGTCAAATTAGTATTGCATCTGAAGTGAGTTTCTTTTTTTTGTAGTTGAGAAGTCGAACTCGAAATCGTCGAAGTTGAAGAAATCAACCTTAAGCTGTACAAGTAATCAGCACTTCTCGAAAGCTGACATTCAATTATCATGTAGAAAAGAATTAGGAGGAAGTCGGGCAGAAAAGAGTTACTAGGAAGTAGGGTAGAAAGGAGTTCGAGGGATGTGGGGTAGAAAAGGGTTCGGCGGAAGTGGAGAAGGGAGGGCGGGGAGGAGGGGTTGGAGAGGAAAATGGCGAGCAATGGCTTGCAAAATGTTTACGAGTTGTTTACATTATTACTCTTTCACACTGATGCGTTATCATACAGAAGAGAATGTTAAAAGGTTAGCAGGGAGTGGATGTAAGTGTTTCGTAGAAATGGTGCTTATAGAATGATCCCACACCCCTCCCCCCGCCTCTTTTCTCCAGCCCAGAAAACTGGAAGTGTCAATCATAGAAGCTTTAAGGGAAGAGTAAGAGTACCTCGTCCATCCCTATAAACTGATGGGTAGGAGTTTTTCCAGAGGTGAAGTACTGAGGTCATGAAGCCAGGCAAAAGTTCTCTCATGCCAACCTTCGAACATCCGTAGGATGAAGAAGTACCATTCACGCTTTGCTGTGGTAATATCGAAAGTGGGAGGAAAATGAGAATGACGTACATAATGATCGGCTGATGATACCGTCGATTTCCCAGGCTACGCTACACGTTAAACTGTCAATATTTTTTCGAAGCTTTGCAATTTGCACATCTTCTGGAGGAGTGATTTTTTTTCGAGGAGGTGTCGTCTCTCAGTCGTCCTTCCCATTTCTCGCGTACCCTCTGAAAAATGCACCCATATAAGGTTTCTTTCTTGATTCCGCCTTCTTGAGGAACAAAAATACCATTTAACGATGCTGGCTTTGTGCTAGTCATAGTGCGAAGTCTCGGCAATCTCATTGGAGATCATCTTCTCTGGTCAAGTCACCACTGTATTCTGCTTCCTTTTTCGGGTATTGTTTGCTGCAGCAGACATTACCGCTAACAATTAAAAATATTACAGCATGTCATTCCTTCTCTTACCTGGAACATCCCGTTTCTAAATAACGAGGAAGAGCCAACATTTCGTCTTATAAGGCTCGATCTTTACATCGAATCTTCGCGATCTCAAAATGCTGCGTGTAAAAGATGCTGAAATTACCTACTGATGTGTTCGATAGCAAAAGAATTCCTCATGATTCCTCAAATTTTCAACTATTCAATTTGCAGCGTCCGATTTTCTCGGAGAGTAACGAAACATGTGCAGTGCAGGATACCGTTCTCTTGGAGGCACTAAAGCGATTTCGCGAACAACAACAAGCTCCAATGCTTGGAGATGCGGAGCTTCAAACTGAACTCATGAGAAAGTAAAATTATTACTGCAATGGCAAACATTTAAAGAATACCCAACAAATAGCTTATCGTGACTTTAATTCCTTTCGAACAGATAACTTCGAAGAGGTCTATCCCATCAAGAATATATTTACTCATTTCATAGCTCATTTTTCGCATTGTTGAAAGAGTTTTCGTTGTCCTATTTTTGAACATTTTATGGTGAATTATCGTCCGATATACCCAATTATCTATCTAGCTACAGTACTAACTACAGTAATTATACAGTAATTATTACAGTAGGTGCAGGAAGTGCTATGAAATAACTTTTAAATATGAACGTTTAAACAATGCATGGAATTTTATTATCCGAATAGAGTTCTTTTTCACTCCCATTTCTCGCTAAGAAAACATTCATTTTTCATGGCAGATATGAAGTAGCAATCGAGAGGATTGTTGAGTTGGAGTCACGCGATGATGGTAGTTTAAGCAAAGTGTCGACACTTGAAGTCGAGCTGAAGAGAACGAAAGATCGTCTCAATGAGTGTTTGGTTTGTCTCTTTGGAAGTCTTTTCGAGGATGCCGCAACAAACTCCTTTCTTCTTCCCGAACTTCTTCAGTAGTTTTTTTCCGCTTAAGTAGACGATTTTCTATATCTGCATTTCTCTTCATTGAAAAACTTAACGCATATTTGTATGATATGAAAAAAAAACGAGGTTCCAAAGATATTTTTCAATTTATTTAAGCAACATTACAAAAAGAAATTGGCAATTTTGGATCACCTCATTCAGTAATTGTAATAATTATCTGTTTAGTTATTAGGTGCACAAAGTTGACCCATAAACACCTAGAAGCAGATCCCTGACATCTCGTAATCGAATAGCTATTATTTGAAATTAGCATTTTCTTTCTTCCCGCTGAAGTATGAGTGTTTAGAAAGTGTTGTAGTTATTTTTCCTTTGTCGGAATATCTCATCCTGTTTTTCTTTCGATTTCAGGAGGCTCTTCGAAAGGTTAACGCACTCGCGAAAGAGAATCGAAGTCAGAGCGATCGTAAGAGATCAAGATCGCTCTCACCAGGTCCACCTCATGTCCACTACATTTTGCTTGTTTTACGTAGGCATCCATGAAACGGTAAAGGAGACCGGAAGGGATCCCGATTCGGTTGGAAGAGGATGTAAGGAAAAGAAAGATTCAAGCAAGATATCCTGAGAATAGGGAATCCTATAGATGATATACTTTATTCTCATTGAGGTGGCCGACGTAAGTTTAATCTGTTCAGTTCACTTACTTCCTCATGAGTGAACACTAGAGGAAAGCTTTTTTTTGCGCTAGAACCGTTCACTAAGTAAACCGCCAAGCAGAAATCGTTTCATGTAGGCTTTGAGCTGGTTAGTTGTTCATAATCTGAGATAGTAGCTTAGGCACTTTAAACTTTATGGAACTTCTCGAAGGCTGATTTGGGTTCGTTCTTACAGAGGGTTTTCATTGAGATGGTCCGCTGTTTCTTTTCCTTAAAGTTTAAGCGATCGACATTGATAATGTGCTCATATAAAATTTCATTTTGAGAAAGTAATTCATAAGAAAAGGAATAAACCAAGAATGTTCAGGAATATTCTGAAGTTTTCGATATATTTGTAAGCATTTTGCGAATTATGAGCATCTTGCGGATTATATCTCTCGTTCAGAAAATCCACTCGCAGGTTCTCATTTATAGGATCATTTTGAGGATCGGCGATCGGAATGATGGAATATATAGATGAGATTAATTGGAGAAAATTTTATATAAGAGCCGCATAATCGTGTAAAGAAGAAGTTAAATCATATAAGGATTGAAGGATTTCTTGAGGTTCTTCGAGATTTTAATGAGACTGATAAGATAAGATATTAATGTGAGGATTCTTGAGTAATTTCGTGCCGCATAAATATTCACGCAATAAAAAGTAGTCGTATTCTTCAGTTGGAGAGGTGGTACCAGCGGAAGTTGTACGCAATATTCGTGCCTCAATAAGAGCACGCGATAATGAGATTCAACAATTGCAACGAAAGCTTAGAACAGCCGAAATTGAAGTGAGTTTCTTCTTCTGCATCTTCTTTCTAAGAAATTAGCTTCTGTTTTAAACAAAGATAATCAAAAATTAAAAAGAACATAGCATAGAACGATCATCAGCTAAATATGTGGCAAATAGTTTTTTTTGTTCATGCGATATTATGCCATATATATTAGTTTAATACCTATGTAGTTTTTCTCTCATACTGACATGTTATCCTGATAATTGGGCTATTATATACACCTCTATATAAACTAATAAACTGTTGATGAAAAAGACTGTCACCATCCTTTGGGATTGTTTTAAGCGCACAGTAATGATGCGCATTAGTTCGGAAATAGTTCGAGATTAGTGAATCTGAAGCTTGAGCTTGACCTCTTTGACCTTTTTTTCCGTTGAAAGAGGCCTCTTCTACCGTTAAGACTTCCTGTTAACGTATGCACTAGAAACGAAATTCTGCTCTACGCTAGTATATTGCTTCTTCCACATTTGTAGTCTTTCTGTATTGACAGCACTCATATATTGCGAAAGATCTCAATAACTTGGCAGAATTGAACGATTAATTTGACTTTTCCATGTGTTAACTGTTATGGAAGTGACTAATGTTTATGAGAGCCTTGTGATTTCGTGTTGAGTAGTTTTTGCGTGTCGAAAGAGGCGGAAGGGTTGGGGAGGGTTGCGCATGCTGTGCTTGGGCGAAGAGAAAAGCAAAGACTAGAATTTTTGAAATATTGCCCTCTTACATGAGAAAATTCTTTCTAAATTAGAGATATTATCAGATAAAATTTGATGGAGAGAAATATTTTTCATCGATATTTTATAGATTCATGAATTGGTGACCCGTTTTGAGAGCGCTGAAGATGCACGACGAAGAGTAGATAAACAATTGACTGATTCAAAGAGGGAGCTCAACGTTCAGTAAGCTTTTCTCTCTCATTTTTCTGGATTTATTGAAGTTTTTTTTTTTTTTTCAAATAAACTAACAAACAGCAACCAATGGAAAATTGAGCAAATGATTTTCGAAGAAAATAAAGCTATAATAAATCCCCTGATTGCTCTTTAAATCTTGAAAAAACGTTGCTTAGGACGTCGGGAGATATTGCACGGAAATCACCTTCATCGCATCGTCGATTTGCTGTCATAAAGGATTAAATGCCGATGACGGATTATCGAATGAGTGGATCAGGTATATATTGCAGCGATGATTGTTTATCTCATTTTAGGCTGACAGCAGTGGATGATGCAGCTCGTGAAATACGACGTTTGGAGGAACGTCTTCGTGCTGCTGAATCTGAAAGAACGTTGGCAGAGAATGCGCGTAAACACCTCGAAGAGGAAATACGTAGGCTCAAACTGTGAGTTTTACCATCTTTAGCCCACTTAACTTTATACTTGACGTTCGGCACCCCTCAATTTTGCTAGATCAATCGAATATATCACATACCAGAACTCTTTCACCGGGATATCTGGATACTTTCAAAGTGAGTGGAGTGAGGAAGTGACGTTTCAATGTGTTCACTGTACTGTCGCAGTGTACTAATGGATCTGATTTTGTGAATCTTTCTCTCCTTCCGTACTTTGAAAACGTTGTAGATGCAGACATCAGCTTATCGCTTTGAATATTTCCTTGCGTCGTAAATTTACGTTCGAGAAGATAAAGAAGATGTTGCCATTGAAGATATCATTCGATTCCTAAGCTTTCTGCTTAATGAATTAGAGCGAAATCCACGGAAATTACTCGGGAATTATAGGCTGGTTACTGTTCTGGATATGAAGCTTAGTAGTTCTATAATGGAACTGATATCAGTCGATTTGAAAAATAGGAATATCGGTCAGTTGCCAGAATTTTACGATTTTTTACGCCAAAATTCCACTCTTTTAAATATCGAAATATAAAACTTTCTTTTCTCAAGCAATTATAATATCTCTTGTTTTCTGAATTTTGAAGAGTATATAGAGCGGCCGAATCATCAGCGGAAATTAGTAAAACGCAGTATCTCAAAAGCCCAGATTCCTTTTTTGAGCAATTGCAAAAATACACAGTATGCGAGGAAGAGCTGTGTGCACGCTGTTTCAGTCTTTGCCAAAGCCATAGAATCATATATGCAACGTTAACGTAAACAGTTTAGCTTCACAGTTATTCACAAAACCTTTAGTTGAATATTTCATTTCTTTTGCAAGGGTATTTGACCAGTCGACCGCTGATAGCGAGCGAAAGGCAATCGAAGAAAGCGAACAGCGCAATCGACTTATTGAAGAGGAATACAAAACTAGGTAGGCATTTTATCTTATTTACTTATACGTTTATCTTTTTTGTTTGTTTATTTAGTTACTTAATTAGTTGTTTATTTTTATTAATTTTTTAATTGATTGCATAATATCTGAATTCTTTTTTTTACACAGTTGTTTCCTTTATTCTTCCAATCATTTCATTTCACAAGTCGAAGTTTTTATGTATTTTATGAGTAGAATTTCAGGCATCCGTAATATCAACGACTTTCATGAATGAGAGGATTTTGAAGTGGATTTGAGCTCAATGAAAGAGTATGGAACAGACTCATTCTTGTGGCTTTTTAGGAGATCCATCTTTAGCAAATAATATGCCATTAGTTCCCGTCTCAAATTTGGTAAACCTTTCTGCTCCACAAATACCGGTGTTCCATTATTTTGGTATATCAGTGACTGCGAATTATTCGTTATAATTGGGAATATAATGAAGAAAATTCAACGTCGACCTCACTTTAACATATAACCTATATTTTCGTGTCGAAGACGAGGTCGCCCTCGGAGGGTATCATTTTGCTAATTAAAGTTGGTCGTATCGGTTAGCTTAATTTAGGTTGCATGCTAATAAAAGAATGTAGTACTGAACCTAACAATAGAATATGCTATTATAACACGGCTTTGCCTTATTTATAATCTATCGCAATGTGTAGCCGTAGGTGATTCCCAGCGAAGCGTATTGCTATGGGTAAAGTTTCGCCTCAAATCTATTTTCCTTAATAATATCAGCGGAAATTCTTTCAGAATCACTGAACTAACACGTCGTATAGATGATCTTCTTGACGACAATAAGCGAATTAAAAGCGATCATAATTGCCTTAAAGAAAAATTCAGAGATCTCGAAATCGATTATAATGCGACACTGCGTAAAGTCGACGAAAAAGGTTTGCAGATTTTAAGCCAATATAGGAAGTCGAGTATATTATAATTGAGCACAAAATATTTCAGGATTCATTCCCGGAATTTCGCTGGCAAATTTTAGGATCAATATTTGAAGAAAGTAACCATATAGGAATCTTATGACTACAGATGGAAGGAGATGATATCATTCGATTTATTCTTTTCACTGATTGGAGTTGTGATGCAGTTGGCTTGAGCTGAGTGTGAAGGATAACTGCCGTTAGTTAATAAAACAGTTTTAAAATCCACTTTTAACCGAAAGTAGTTTTTCTTTAAACGGGAGGAAACTGCTTTCTTCGAATGATTTCGAGTTTATTTTTGCTTTTTTTGCAAAATTATCTTCGATCCGACTTTATAATCCTTCTTGAAAAAGATTTATCAATGAGCGAATCTCATTAAAAGCGATATATGAGAAGTTATGATTTCCCAAAGGTAACTTTTTTTTCAATAGGGATTTCCATCATATGAAAATGTATTCTACCGCATTATATTTACGTTCTATTAGACTTCCATTATATATATCATATATATTTATTTAGTTGTTTATTTGCTTGTTTGTTTATTTATTTGTTTCTTTATTTATTTATTAATTTATCTAAATGGTGAATTAGTAAGGATTTATTGTCTATGAAAACTTCATTGTGAACTGGGGAACCTTTGAATTTTTTTACATTATACATTACATTTTGTTTTATTGCACAGAGATGCAAAATAACTCAACTAATATGTATATTAAGTAAGCGATGTGCGAATTTGAGTGTGTTTGAAATCGTCAATATGAGACGTTTCGTCGTTGTACGGAGTTGAATTTTTCGTTTTGATGAAACCTTCGTATTTTTATTCCAATTTTGAACTTTAGGATCCCTGGGCCGCAGGTAGCCGGAAGCTTTACGAAGGTAGAGGTGTATCGGTTGACGTGAATAAAGATTTCACGTTGCCCTCTCTCCTCATCCTCATTTCCCCTCCCTCCCCCTCCCCCCTTCTCCTCCCCCCCCCCCCACCCCCCATTTCTCTTCTCCTATCACCTAAAAAATAATTAGGTGTCTGGCGTCCTATGTTTTGACGTTTTAGGACATCGGGCTGATTATATTTGATGAAATATCTGCCACTTGTCCAAATGGTCATAAAATAGGTCTTAATCCCTCTTTCTGCGCCTATTAGTTCAATCTACTCGGATTGGAGTGTGATAGTCGTTTGACCCATGCAATTAATTAGGTTGGGATGAATGCATTATAATATTCAGATCAAGCCCTCAGGCATTTGGAAGGGGTGAAGCGTGATTTACTGAAGGATTTGGAAAATCAACGTGCCCGATTCGACGCGGTCACAAGTGAACTCGACAATCTGGAAACAAATTTCACTACCACAGCTCGAAATACGGCCGTTATTGAATTGTCGGTTAAAGAAATCAAACAACAACGTGATGAGATCAAGTAAATTTTATGCCTTAAATGGAAATCGCCCAAATCGGCGTCCTCTTTCATCCTTTAATTAAAATAATTGCAGAGTTTATGGAGGATTGTGAAGCGATCTTTTTTTTGTTTCATTTAGAACATTACGAGGAAAGTTGAAACATTTTCACATCGTCAAAATATAAGGAGAAAAATAAAGTTAATAACTCTTTGAGAGTTTTTCTGCTTCAGAGGGAAGATTCACTTCAATTTTCTCCTTGCAGAGGAATATTGCAGCAAATTCAGCTGTGCCAAATTCGTTTTCTTTAGTCCATAGGAAATGAAATAGCTGAAAGGATGTATAGTTTGCATTTTTCAGTAAACAGAAAGACGATCTTGAACAGCGATTAGCCGATTTGAAGCATAAGATGGAAATTGAGATTGGCGCAAGAGAGGAGATCGAAAAAGTCAGTCAACGTAAGTGCCGGACGAATTTCAAAGAGAACATTTGGTTAAGGACCTTATATTCGGAAGTTTTTGCAAAGAGAATGCAAGCATGATAAGGTGGTGGGGTGTTTATCTACGCTTGCATATATTTATTTGATCCTTTCAATTTATCGGCCATAAAAGTAGACGGTGTGCGTTGCTGAGTATATTTTCTGTTTTGTTGTTTTGCACCTATATTCATGGAATAGATCATCTCCGGACGGGTCTTTCTGCATATTCCTTCATTTTGCATTTCGAGGTGTTCACAATTTAGTTCAATATTATTATTTGATTGTTTGAAGCATTTAGTGCAATATTAGTAGACTTTTCATTTGGAAAGCTTTAAAAACGCGCATTGAATCCAGCGGTTTTTTTCATCCAATTCTGGAAGTTGTACTCTTGAATAATCCTTCAGAAAATGAGAAATATTCGACCAATGTATTCTTATTGGATATTTTAAGGTCATCTTGAAGAGGTGGAAAAACTCAAAACGGAAATAACCGACTATGAAGGTCAAGTGATGATGTTACGTCGTCATAACGATGAATTGGATACTCAACAGAGGACAAGTCAAGCGAAGATAACCACTCTTGAGAATTCACTCACCTCCGCACAGAAAGAAATCATTAAACTCAATGAGTTGAACAATAAATTACAAAAGGAAAAGAATGAAATTATGAAGTTCGTTCTCATCTTTATTTGTATCTTACCGCTATTCTATTGAATTAAAATATTCGAATGCAGTAACTCTTATCAATGATTTTTGTGGTATTTATGAAAAGCTAATGAAACGAAAGATATCCAATTAATAGATTTCATATTGAATTAAATTTTTCAAAACAGTTGCTTTATCGAGGCGATAGTTTTTGCTTAATGTTTAATGAAGACATATTCTGAATGTTTTTCATAGGTAGTTGTTATTCATCTGCCGTGTTCGTGCACTCGAGGTTGAGGTGCTGGAGGAGGAGGAAGGGGAAGGAGAAATATTTGCTTAATAGTTTTGTATTTCAGCTTGAAGCAGAGGAGTGATGCTGATTTGGATCAATTACGTGAGAGGATTCGTAAAGTGGAGCAAGAAGTCGACAAAGTAAAAGTGGAAAATAAGGAATTACATGAGAACGAGCAAAAAGCAAATGTTGCTTATAAAGAAGAAACGAATAGAGCTCACCTTCTTCAACGCGAATTGGACGATGCAAAAATCGAGCTCGATGAGTTGAGAAGTAAGCGAAAAAGCAAATTTTACGGATTCTGTGTGTTCCATTTTATTTTATTCTAACAGTTATGTCTTTCGCATTCGATCATTTTAGCTCTTATTCGAAATTTATTTGAAAATTAGTAACAGCTGGAAGGAAACAAAATTGCTGATAATCGGGAAAGAAAATAAAAGTTCATAAAACTTGTCAAGAATGGAAACGATACAAAGCCATTAACGACTAGAAGGAATTGATAGAAGACATGGAAATTAATTACTTAATTTCAGCTAAAAGCTCAACGTTTTCTTGTAGAACAGCTGAAGCAACTCGATGAAGACTACAAGGAGAGAATCGAGCTAGCGCTACGAACGGAGGTTGCACCAGGTGATTTATGATGGTTTGCGTTTCTTTCTTACTTGTCATACAACTAAATGCTTAGCTTATATTTTCGTGAAATTAAACGGTATTATCGATGTCTGTTTCATGTTGGAATTTCAACGCTTACTAGGATACCTATTGCCCATATAAAAAGATGATTGTTCTGGAGCAATTGTAATTTACTCGTTTAACTGTAATGTTTTATTACTGCAACTGTAAAATTAAACGTTAACAGCATCAGCAGTCGCAAACACTTCGATAATGATAAGCTTTCGTTGTTTTTTAGATAAGATAGAAACATACGAAACGACTCATATCACTGAAATACGACTTAAGGAGGCAGACGATAAATATCGGTTGGAATTGGAAAGACTCGAGAATGATAAGGTAAAGCATTTAAGTTTAGTGCCATCGTTGTTTAAGTTTAGTGCCTTTAGTGCCTTTTCATGAAGCGATCCTCAATTGTATCCGCGGGACAATCGGTCGGGGCTTCGAACTTTTCAAGATTACCATATTCTCAAGAAAAGAGAGATTTAGCTGCTTATGAACCCCATCATCTTTCTATGTGAATATGATATTTTCACTTATATTCCAAGGATCTGTCTTCTTTAGTAACTCTCCATATAGAACAACAACCTCACTCTTATATATCAGAAATTTAGTTTGCCTATTGAAAATTTTCTCTAATTTCTATTATGACCTTAGGAGCGCTATTTGTGTCGAGGATAATTCATCATAAAATATTATACGATTTTGCTAGGACGAATTGATGAGACGTATACGTCAGCTGGAAGATGAATTAGCCGAGAAGCAACGCATAATTGAGCGTCAACAAAACGATATCGATGATCTCAAAGCGCAATATCAAATTGAAATCGATAGGCTTAAAGCTGAGGTGGCAAATATGCAAACAAAATTTCAAAGTGAACTTGACGATGAGAGGGATCAGTATAATCATGTAAGTTTCTGTTCGAGATTTGATTGAAGCTATCATCTTAATTGGGAATGTATTGTGGAACTTATCATATCGGCCATATATGACTGACTGCAACATCTTTCACTTCATTCATCATGCTCGATAAGAGTTGGACAGAGGCCGTTTTCAGTACTTCGCAACTCATCTTTATCGATTAGTCAGTAGTATCGGTCACTTACGGTTAGGCTGTAAGCGTAATTTATCTTATGATTAATAATAGGAGATTAAAGGAGCACTAGACGCCTTTTACGTCCAATCATTTCAGTATATCGTACGCTATTTTAGAGTTTAATGAGAAAAAAGATTTTGGTATTTCAACGAAATCTTTGAATTTCTTCCGCTTTATGAACAAAAATACCGCTATTGTGAAAGAATAATTGTAAGTGATCATTATATCCCGATACAAAAGCGCCGCTTTGTACTCTATTACTTTATTAGCAGATAGCAGATACTTCGGCTATCACGTTAAGCGCATTTTCGAATGGATGTTTCAGAAAATTCTCCTTAATCTATTTATGTTATAGTTGCAATTCAATAATCCCAATTTCAACAAATAATTTCTCTTCCGCATTTAAGGTTCTTCTTTTTCTTTGCAGAACCTTGAAACTATGAAAGCGACTGAAGAGGATTTGCGCAATAAGCTAACGACTATGGAGAAGAAAGTTGAAGATGCGATAAGCAGAGAGAAGATAC
The DNA here is from genome assembly GCA_037576465.1 of Parascaris univalens. Taxonomy (NCBI): domain Eukaryota; kingdom Metazoa; phylum Nematoda; class Chromadorea; order Rhabditida; family Ascarididae; genus Parascaris; species Parascaris univalens. The sequence continues at coordinate 226,403,094 of CM075173.1, forward strand.
TACAAAAGGAAATCACCGATTGGGAAGAGAAATATACAACAATCGCGAAGGAGTTGCGAGCAGCACACGACGAAATTGAGGTCATTCGTGGCGATGCTGAAAAAGTAAAGAAATATTGAAGTCTTGAAGTATTCCACTGTTAATCCACTGCCCATTTGAGGATAATAAGGAATTTTATTGTTTCGTCACCACAATAGTAATATAATTAGATGTGTTATTAAAGGACTAAGATGATTTATATTTCTTTGCAAATTGTCTCATTATCCTCAAAAAAAAAAATCTGCGATCGGAGTTTTCTCGCTTGTACTTCCGATCGATTTTTCTTAGGAGAATTGTCATTGCGCGAGAATTCGTTTGTGATTTTTACCCCTTATAAGTAGTCATCTCATTCCACCCTCTACTAATTAAAAGCTTTAAAAGTTTAGAGAGGATCCATAGTATTCGCTTTCTTCTGTGAAAGCAAGAGGGAAAAAACTGTTAACGTAAACGTTAAATATGAACAATCTCTTTCATCTCCACGATATGGTTCCAGAATCTGAGGATTGGAAGAAAATTTTCGGCGATAGTATGTAACTTAAGTGAAAGCTTCTGAGAGATCAGCCTGATTTTAGTCTTTATAATATCCTTCTCTTGTAGATTTTATCCCCTAATGTACTGAGTGTTTGTGAGGAGTCTTATGTTAGAGCCTAAATGAAAATTGTCGGGTAGGCGGAACAGTTATTGTCGTATGTGGATATTGCAGGAAATTCAAAGTTGGAAAACGGAAGCGCACACCTCACAGAATGAACTGAAGACTGCCGAGACTAAGATTGAAGCCTTAAAGACACAATTAGCAACTGCAAATGAGCGTGTCACTACTCTTAATAAGACTATCAATGAACAAGCCGTGAAGATTCGTGAACGTGAGTGGAAATCTGTTTAAACAAACTGATAAGAGAACAAAAACGAGTTTATCCCTCTGAACTGTTTACAAAATGTGGGTTTGTCCTTATTTCAGCCATCTGAAATAGCCGCTTCATCCTCTGCCTGAAATATGCTAGTCGTTCTCTCTTTTATCCGTGACTTCACACTTGAATATAGAGACCTGAGGCTTCAAGTTGAGGATGGATATCAGCGGAATGAAAAAAATACTCTTTCAGCGTAGAGCTCAGTTATTTCGTTTATAAATTATTTTAAAGCTGCTAAGGAAGTTCACATCATAATGCTGTTGTGAGAACAAGAAAGACGGATTCAGACGATATTAGTTGGTGACTTTAGAAGGTGGAACAAACATAAAACCTATTCTTTTTCTTTCAAGAATAATGCGGCTGCCTTTCCATCTCAGAAGTTATTCTAGCAGCATTAAAAGATTCTCCTCTCTAACAAATATATGGAAAATTAAAATCCGCAATCGAATTGTTCATTTTTCGTATATATATGCAAAAATAAACGTTTCTTCAAGTAACGCTGTCTTCCGGAAAAACCTCGAGAAACTATTGAATGTGATGACTTTATTAGAGGAAATTGAACATAGACGTTTTTCTTATGCTTTCAGTGAGATATTGCGTTATTGAAACAAACATCAGCTTACAATTTATTAGGAGAAAAAGATGAAATTACTGAAAGAAATAAATTCCCAAATGATTTCAGTGAATTCACAAATTCGACGCTTAGAGGAAGAATTATCGGATGCGAAATCATTGGCCGCAACTAATGAAGCTGATCTTGAAAGAGTATTCGCCCGACTCAAAATTACTGAAGAGCAATATGGAAGTCTACAACTCGAGAACAATAAACTAAAAGCCACTATTGACTCTATGCAATGTGAGATCGATATGCTTAAGGTCTTTCTTTGAACTAATTTAATTTTCGATCTTTTTTTGCTGCAATAAGTTGTAATGTAAAGGTAAAGAATTGAACTGCATGAACCTTGATACAATATTAGGGAACGGGGGAGAGAGGATGAATTTTGGGAATCATATTTCAGGTTGATAAGTACCATGATCTGCAATGTTATTATTAATGAAATTGCTTTGTTAATTACTATATACTGAAACTTCTTAGTTTTCCTCCGTTTCGCAAACCTATTTCACAGTTTGATTGAATGAGATTCCCACCATATAGTTATATTCTACATATGAGTTGGTAGATGAATTTTTATAGTTATTTCGAAGAAGTAATGAATTTATTTGATGAAATATTTGCTAGCATTAAATCCATTTAAGACAATTTTATCAATAATAAAGATAATATTCGATTATTGCTGTATTATAGAATACGAACGCCTCTCAAGAAAGTGAACTAGAGCGCTCGAAGAAAAAATTACATACAATGACGATTGCGGCGAAAGAAACTACTGAGGAGCTTGAAAAAACGAGGAATGAGGTAAATGAGGGATATGTTGGTTGAATTTTTCATCACTTAAGGAGCACTTTTCATTTCTGTCGTCCGCGCTCCTAAATTTCATTTAAGAATTTGCATAGTCACTATAATGATGAGACCTAAAATAATGGTACCTATTCCGGAATAGATTTACTGGAAAATGTGCGAATTTTGTGGATCTGATTAATTTTCAGTGCGCTTATAAATGTCTAATGGTACCTATTTAAGAATAGATTTACCGGAAAATGTGCGAATTTTGTGGATCTGATTAATAATGCAGTGCGCCTATAAATGTCAGAATAATGTAATTTTATCGCCGAATGAGGGGAAATTTATAATATTCTATACTTTGCAGAGTGTTTTATACTTCAACCAGATAGTTATTTAGCTATTCCGTTTATCCTCTATGAAAATATCAAATTCGTATCTCCATAGTTTAGCAATAAGCCAAATGATTTTGGTTTATGGCATTTTTTTTTTTTTTTGTATAATGCGCATAGCGGCTGAATTTAATGTATTGCTAATTTGAAAATATTCACATTTGAGGATCACATATACATATCTCATCCGCCTACAGCCGATTTTTGGGAAACGACTTTCTGGATAGAGCTCGCCACAAATATAACTGACTGATCCGAGGATGAAACAGTTATTTTTAGCCGAATTTCGTGACGGCCATATTCCACTAAAATCTCTCTTTGAAGCTGTTATTGTGAGGCGAGAATTTTGTGCAGAAATGATTAGAATTCTTGAAGATATAAACATCGACTCTTCCAAGATGTCTGCTGAAAGTTTAACGAATATTTTTTGATTCTTCGAATAGAAAAGAAATCTCTCAAAATTTCCAACATAAGTTATTTTAGTCAAATTATCGAGAAATTTCCCTTATTTCTTGTCGCTAATTCCGTTCAATCTCCTAATTTAACAGATAATAATTTTTGAGAAACTAAATAATTCTTAGAGGTTTCTTCCTAGGGGGAATGAGGCAACGCGGGTCTCCAATATTGCCTGCCACATACTATGTGAAGAAATATTCTGTAAATTATAGCGTGATCGTTTCGATAAGGCATATCGTGAGAAGACGAAACAATTTGATCAACTGAAAGAAACAATACAAGCATATGAAACAAAGATCATCAGACTACGCCAAGAATTGGAAGATGCCACTGAGAAGGTGTGTCACGAAGTTCAGTTTTAAGCCCCTCATTTCTCCTCCTCCCTCCTCCTCCCACTCTACAAAATTTAGTGTTGTATTCAGTCGGCATTCAAATTTCAGTTACTGCTTTAGAGATTGGAGGGGAGAGATGAAGCTATATCTTCACCGCACTTGATGAACCTCCAATCTTGAGTCGATTCTATATTATTGAAGAGCGTCATTCACCGGTGACAACTAGAGCATTTTTTCAAACCGCTACGTTTGGATTAATCTCATTGTAACGCGCAGTCGTAGATACAATTATGAAGAGAGGGTGGAAAACGTTCATTTTTCCCCTCCGCTCCATCCTCTCCCCCAAAAAAACTAGGAAAACTTCTTTATCAAGTTTTTTATTAGAGGTATTTTTTTCAGCTGTTTTTTCACCATTGATGCTTAAATTTTATAAAGTTCTCCCAACGATTTGCAAATGTGTCGCATCGGATCTGCGATGCTTCCCGGAAGATTTCTTCTATTTACAGTGATAGCAGTGATAAATATTGCTCATAATCCAATATGAATAAAGAAAAAATGCCTTTGCAGTTGCTGTCGGCAGAAACCGAACGAAATAATTTACGAGCTGAGATGAATAAACTGCAGCAAGAATTACAATTTGGTAAAGAGCAGATGTTGCGTAAAAGTGACGAATTTCACGCAGCGCTAGAAGATTTGGCTAATGCTCATCGTGCTTCTGAAGATGGTCGTGTGAATGCGATTCAGGAGCTAGAAATAAAGAAATTCGAAATCAGCGACTTGCAGGTATCGTTGTGATCGCTCATAATTTATATATTCTTCATTTAGAGGATTCTCATGGATCATGGTATATATAGAGCATTTAATAAGTGGGTAATTTCTGAGGGTACTGATGGGTTATTTATAAGCAACAATGGGATAGCTATCAAGTTCATAGGTAACTTTTATTCATTGTTATAGTTTGTGAGTAACCGGCAACTAGTTTGATGAAGAGATGTTGACTGATTGATTGACTGATCGAAGAAATTTGCGTATGAAGCTTCATTTGTATAGCATGATGGTTTAGGTGGACATCTACTAATTTGCTTCATTTTCGTATTTTTCTTTATTATTTCCTCTGCGTAGCCTTTATTTATTTCATAATTCCAACATTTATATGTGAAAGTTTTATTGAAAAAAAAGCAATGTGCTTCTTAATCTGCTGGTGATTTCCAGGTTACATTAATAAGATATATTATCGATTATCGATTGATTAGAGAATACCGATTTTATTGATAAAATCATTACCTTTAATGTAGTTGCCAATTTTTATAGAAAGTGTCTTATAGACAAAACGATTGTATTTGATTTCGTTAGGATTTTTCTCTTTATTTAATTTGCTATAGTACTCTGTAAATATGTTCATTATTACATCACAGTATTGGTTTCTTTCCATGAGCTAAAATAGTATTCTCTAATCTGAAATGTGGAGAGGAAATTACTTTTTATCCGGATGAAATATTCTCCATGAAATAGTTTCCAAAATTGCTTTCATTATCTCACCCTGAAATAGTTCCGTCGGCTAAGATGCGACAGTTTTTATCGAGTTCACTCCCTCTGCTAGGATATTTATCAACGAGAATATTCCTTCGAATTGAAGAGGTTTCGTTTCAGTCACGCCTTGATAATGCAGATCAACGTTTAGCATCACTCCAGCAGGAATATTTGAATGCTGATAAGGAAAGAGATATGCTAAGCGATTCTCTTCGTCGATTTCAAACTATTATTGGTCGGTCCGTGTCGACGATCATTCCTGAAGGGGGTATCGTTGGAGATCACTCTCATTTTTGCATCCAGTTTTGTAAAACATTTCTAAAGCTTAGTGTCTTTGAAGTATAGTGTTGTTTTTATCGGATACATTAGGTTATCACTTTTTATTTTTCTCAGTTCAGTATTACCGTCAGAATAGTTTAGTTTTCATTTATCACGTTTTCTTTCGTCTATATTTTTCTGCCTGGAAAGTTAACATTTGAACGAATGGAAAATGAGACATGCGTACGACGATCAGTAGGTGAAGAATTGTAAGAGTAATATGCTATCGTCGATGGGATGGTAGTGAGTAAGCTTTATTTCCAATTTGGTCAGCCTATCATTCGAAAATCGAGGATATACATCTTTGCCTCTATTCTCATGTTATCTTCCAATTCCATATTGCTTTTCACAGAATGTATAGGTGACTGAGATATTTTCCTTTAACTGTTGCATCGTTTAAAATTCGCTTTGCTTTTATAGGTGTTCCGGATATGCACACAATCGATGTACAAGTGCAGAAGCTTATTTCACGTATCGATAAACTCGAAAGAGAAAAGGTGAGTGAATGAAATTGAATCATATAAAAATGTAATTGAATGGCTCATTAAAATTTGATCTTGGAAATTGTTACCTCATGATTAATGTAGTCACAGAGAACGCTTCATTTCCCGTAAAAAACATAACGGAATAGAATATCATTTTTTAATTTTAATATAGATATCATTGTCCTTACATATTGCGGCGAGTATTCTTTCCATTGGATGTTTTGGAAATTCGCTCATTAAACCTCAGAAGCATTACCTAGTGGATTTATTTGCTTTCATTTCCAGAAACAACAGAGATCTGTATCCTTTATCATGAATCAAAATTTTCCATCTTTGGGAGTAATAAATTTCTCTCCTTCTGAAAAGTTTTTGAGTATTTTTCTTCTCAGAACGAGTATCGTGAATCGTTGGGACGTTTGAAACGAAAGACGAGTGATAGTCAGATCGCAATCAGTAAGCACGAAACCATTTATAAGACGGTTGAGGAGAAAATTGTTGATGTAGAAGAAGGTGAGTGCATAAACTACTTAATAGAGCAATTTTTTTTTTTATATATATGCTAATTTGATAAGGGAAACAAGTGGGAATAGAGAGGAAGGTGAAGGGCAAGTACTGGTGTAGGGGGAAACGAAGTCATGGAGGTTTTGGCGAGATGAAGATGGAGTATAATCAGAGGTAAAACGTGTTTTCCATTCCTATTTTTTAAGGGAAGGGGAGGATGGGGGAATGAGGGATTAGTCACTTGTCTTCAGCCGAGACGAGTTGTGTTAATCGAAAAATATTCTTTGTGGCCAATATTTTGCAGTCTATAGGTGTAATATATCCCATTGATTTAGAGAATCTAAAGTTATTTTCGAATAAACAGCAGGCAATTCTCAGTTTATAATAAAAGGTTAAAGGTTCTGAGCATGTTTCAGAGGAGTCTTTATGGGTGAACATGAGTTTTATGTGAATTTTATAGCGGAAATGTTGGAAACCAATATTGTAAAATACAAAAAAAGAAAACATTACGTTTCATTGATTCTATATATAAAGGGGTATGTTTGTATATATATATATATATATATATAGGTACGTTACATTGAAAATAATATATGAATGCATGAATAATAGTGAACGAATATTTTAGAAAAACGTAAAACGGATATAAAATTGGCATCAGCGAAAGAGTTATTGAAATCACAAGAAGATGCGTTAAAACAACGTGATGAAGAACGACGAGCGATGAAGTCGAAAATTGTTGCCATTGAATTGGAAGCTCGTGGCAAAGATGCACAAATCAGACACCTCAATGTTTGTTTTTTTTCTTGGAGGTTTTACTCATTATTAGAGTTGTGTGGTTACAGTTTCACATTATACTATTTATTTCCGGTTACTTAATGTGCTTTCATAAAATCCCCTCGCAGAGAAATACCCAAAAAGAATGCCATCCATATCGATGAGTGTCTAGGATGTCAACCTTTCCTTTTTTTCCGGTATTTCAGAAAGAGTTATTTTGAAGGGCTGTGAAATCCAATGTTTGTGATGCACTCCGTAGATTGTCTTCATCTGCCGTATTTTACAGGAATCCTTCAATTTCGGAGGATGAAATAAGCATTTAAGCATATTAGAAAATTTTCTTCATTTTACACCTACATGATCGTAGGTAAATGGACCTTGGTAGAAGATTAATAATGATATTGTGGTATGCTTGAATAGATTGAAATATAAAAGAACTATTCTGAAAATTGCCATTTTCAGTGGTAATTTTTCAACCTGATTGATCCTATAAGGCGCTTTTTAAAGATTCTTCAGTTTCAAACCAACCTTAAGTATGAAATAATCGTAAATATATCCTCAAAAATTAGTCTTCGTTTGACTATAGCCACAACGCTTTTCGTTTTTCTTAAACCTTCTCAACAAAAGACATAACTTTCTTCTTATTCCTCTTCCCCCATGCATTGTTTGACCTCAAATATATATGCTCGCTCATCTATCAGTTAGCGTTATAAATGAATCCGTCACAATATTTCGGACAAAGGAAGGAAATAATCATTCTTTTTTTTACGTTATAAAACGGTTTTAAGGATTCCTCTCTTTCATTGTCGTTTACGCTGTAACGTTGTGGATGTTTTGAGGCGAAATACTCCTCTTCGCCTTCTCGTCCCCATCTGAGGAGTTT